>CM054058.1:389402040-389926883 GCA_028641055.1 Alopecurus myosuroides
TCGTAGAGGGAAGCATAGATTACTCATGTGCTAGAGTTTTTTTATTTAATAAAACAGAGGTATTGAACACAATTTTTGAGAGAGGGTTATGTCTATGTCAATGAATGCTATCAAATGACTTAGCATCTTTTCATGTTTAATGGCTTCAAGAGCGGCTCCCATAGGAGAATCATAACATTCCACTGCCTCTTTTCTTTGCACAAGCTAAATTCATGATTTCTCAAGTCCATAGTATGAGAAGATTTTAACATTATTGTTGTAGCTTACTTTCGGCTCGGCACCCAAATGCCTGCTCTTTTCGCAATATTAAGGACTAGCACATTATTCATGATAGTCAGGTGTGAAGCCATCAAACATGAAAAAATAATAAATCATTGAATACTTACTCATGAGCTAAAACATGAACACAAAACATGTTTAAAGGTAGCACACGATAAATTTACTTAGAGTGGCGGCGAAATATCACATATAGGTAGGTATGATGGACACATTGGAAAACTTTGGTTTTGGGGAGTTGGACGCACGAGTAGAGTTCATACTCAGTACAGGGTGAAGTCTAGGAAGAGACTGGGAGCGGCCAACTAAGAGAGCAATAACGGCCATAATCATGCATAGCGACAAAATATTATTAATCAAAGCATTAAGTGATATTACAAGTCAAAAACTAAATGATCATCAATGCTAAAGCTGACTGGTTTATAGTCATAACATGGTTTTATCATGCGCCAAGTCAATCGAGATAAATCATTCAAAGGTGAATACCATGATACGATGCTTCATTATAAGGAAATAACACACGATTTAATTTCAATGGCACATTAAGCACTCTCATCTATTTTCTACTAGTCATGATAGATCATATACTACTAAGAACACAATTAAAATAACATCTAACATGACATGCCAAAGTCTAAGCCACAGCCAAAACAAGCTTCCTATTGCACCAGCATAAAATATTTTACTCTTCTCCAACACCAATCAAATTATTTGAAACAACTCTCAAAGAAAATAATCATAAAAGAGCAGAGAGCTAATCATATATAACTAAGCTAAACCAACAATCTCTAAAAAAAATTCGAGTGAAAAACAAGAGCTAAACGCAGTACTAGCAAAAATTGAACACTCACAGAACAATAAGAGTGAAAACTAGGGTGTTCTAGGCAATAAAAACAGAGCGTGTCTCCCTCCAAACTAAAATATGCTAGGATCCAACCAAAAACTACAGCAAGAAAATAAAACAAAACTGAAAGCAAAATAAAATGACGCTCCAAGAATAACACATATCATGTGAAGCAATAAAAAATATAGTGTTTTGAAAGAAACCTGATATTTTTGTTGATGAAGAAGAGGATGCCTTGGGTATCCCCAAGATTTTATGCTTGTAATTCTAAAATATGTATTCGGTGGCATGGCCATCCCCAATCTTGAGCTTTTGTCCATCCTTCATCTCCTCATATCATAGTTCACTACCTAAACTTGAAAACTTCTCACAATTTTCATTAGCAACGTTAGTGCATAAAAATAATAAATCCACTTGGTTCAGTTTAAAAAAATCTAACACTAAATTTAAAACATTAGCTACTGTCACAAGGCTCTCCCCTCCCTCCCGAAAGAAATATTGGCAGAAATCTGTCAAAACAGAATAGCTGGGAAAGATGATTTTTTTCGAGGACCTCCTGTTGCTCAAATAAAAAAGTGCAAAACTAATGAAAGTTAGATCACAACCTGGGGCAGGTTCCCAGAAAATATAAAAAATTACTTGGGGTCTGGCTAAGGGAATCGAGGTTTTTGGTGAAGCGCAAAAATCTGGACAGAAAACAGCAAATTCCCCAAATCATACTAACTCGCTATTAGAGGTTACTCTTGGGTTTTTACAGTGGTAACAACTTCCAAGACACAAAGAAAATAAAAGTAAACAGAAGAAAACAAAATGGGTTGCCTCCCACAAGCGATTTTCTTTAACGCCTTTTAGCTAGGCATTTATTTTAAGGGACTTTATTTTTATGATAAAATGGAAGAAAACACAACAAGAACACATTTTTAGCTTATAAGATTCTATGAGAAGATTTACATTGTTTCCATAGGAATGAACACAAGTGTTCAAGGTTGACCCCTATTTCATCAATGCTCACCTTCTTAATCACTTCTCTTTTTGAAAAGTTTTAGATAACAAGTACAACTATTTTTTTATAATCTGTGTTCCCTACCAATAAGGGATATAGGAAACAACTCAAAAATAAAAGCAAAAGAAACTTAAACTGAAAGAAAAAATAACAAGGGTTGTCTACCAAGAGCTCTTTCTTTATAGCCATTAAGATAGGCTCGACAATTTTCAAAGATGCTCACATAAGAAATAGGAATTGAATCAAAAAAGAGCATCAAGAAGAAAATATAAAATAAATTCAAGTCTAACACACTTCCTATGAATAGGAATCTTGTAAATAAATAAATCATGAAAGCATAAAGAAACTAGCTTAGGAGGGGAAAACAAGAAAAACTTCAAAACTTTCAACATAAAGGGAGATGTTTTAGTAACATGAAAATTCCTACAACCATGCTTTCGTCTCTCATAATAATTTTCAGTAGCATCATGAGAAAAATAAAAAATATAACTATCACGCAAAGCATGTTTGTCATGATTTAAAGCAAATAGTTCATACCAAATTCCAAAATAGTGGGATCAAAATTTAAAATCATGACCTCTTCCAACGAACTTTTAGCAATATTATAACAAGATGATTGATCACTCTCCAAAGGTATGGGACTCCTTATATCTAAATTAAATGCCTATCCAATCCCATTTTCAATATCATTATAATTTATAAAATCAAGTAACATAGGACCATCATCTAGAGCATTATCATATAAATTTTCCAAACAAACTTCCTCATTATCATGCATATCAATGGCTGGAATAAATAGAGGATTATCACAGGATTTATCAAATTAGCATAGATTATCATAAATAATAGTAGCAACATCATTCTCACAAGTTTCATTCATAGAAGCATCAAGGTCACAAGTATCAATTTCATAAAAAAGGGGAATTTTAAAAGAATCAATAAGATCATCACATTCATCAATATGGCGCTCATCCTCCTTTGGTAAGCCTAGAGGGTAATCAAATAATGTACGAGTTATAGAGTTAATCTCATTGGAAGGTAGAAATGTGTAAATAATCCATCTTCCTCCTTTTGATCATCACTCTCCTCCTCTTTTACACCGAATGAGCTTCTAGTTTCAGCAATTTCTTCTTGCCTAGGCTCCTGTAAGGAATTAGTATGTTCCTTTCGAGGAGAGAATCTATTAAGATGTCTAATTATATATCCATTAAAATCCTTGTAATATTCAAAGAAATATTCAAGTATATCATAAATATCATATTTATAAGGAGCATCATCAACATTTTCAAGCAAATAAGCAATTAAAAATGCACCCTTCCAAGCAATAAATTCTTCAGTTTGTTCCATATCATAAAATTCATCGCTTCCTCTAAAATAAGAAGCTATGGTATCATTATAATTATACTCACATTGAAAAGGAAGGTGCTTATACCTCCTACATCAACAAGATTTATCAAAGAAACATGAAACATTATAAGTAGAGCACAAGTTTTTAGCATAACCATTCAATTTATTTATTTGTTCCCATAAGTGTATCCCTTTTTGTGACAAGATGTGTTCCTTATAATATTTGTGTTGTTCTTCCGTGAACCCACCTTACCAGTAAGATCTAGTTTCAAAGAAATTAACAATTGATAGCAAGAATAATAAAGCAAGAGTGTAGTTCCCAAGTGAACTTATAGATAGAGCTATGCTCCCCGGCAACGGTGGCAGAAAATAGTCTTGATGACCCACAAGTGTAGGGGGTCGCAACAGTCTTCAATGGTAAATGTAACCCAATTTATTGATTCGGCACAAGGGGAGCCAAAGAATGCCTATAAGCCTTAGCGCTGAGTTGTCAATTCATCCACACATGAGAAGCACTTAGCAAAATATATTAGTAATAAAAGGTGCAATAAAACAGTGGATGGAGTGGTGTCAATGGAAATTGTATAGATGCACAGGTTCAACGAAAAGATAGTAATGTTGTGGAATATGGAGTTAAACAAGTGATATTTGTAATCTGTAATAAAGAGACCTACAAATAAACAAGTAGTAAAAGCATGTAAAACAGTAGCACTAATAGTAAAAGATGGACCGGGGTTCACAAGTTCACTAGTGGTAACTCTCCAAACAATAGAACAAGTGTTGGGTAAACAATTTACAGCTAGGTAATTGACAAATCATGGGGGGGGGGGGTATAACAATGCTATTATGACGAGATATAGTTCATGGGTTCTAACGTGGTAGGAATTATGTCAAGGAATATAGACCGCTATCTAGCATGCATCTATGTCTAATAGTCCACCTCAAGAAAGCTATCCAGCAAATCTCTCTGGTATTAAGTTGCAACGACGAAGTGATTGCTCCTGTGCAACAGACAATTGCATCAAGTAAAGTACGTAATGTAAGCAATGGTTCTCATCCCGTAGACAAGAGCGCCGTTTTTTTCTCCCTAGTGAAAACATCACATCCCCTACCCGTCACGTTTCTGTCACTCGAGCACAGGTGTAAGGGAGGCATGAACCCACTATCTAGCATAAATACTCCCTCTTGGAGATCCATACAACTATGTGATCAAGATAATCATAGACACCGGAGAGCATGCAAGAACACATTAAAACACTCTATGGATATAAGTGAAGATTCTCATATAATGACATGAACAAAATAATCATAATTCCATGGTACATCAGATCCCAGCAAACACAACACATAACATTACATCAGAAGAACAGTCTATGGAGATGGCAACGGGGGCACTTCCCCGTCTTGGCAGAGTGCCAGAACAGGAGCTCGTATGTGTTTCTGGAAAAATCCTCCGGGGGTCTTCTGTTTAGGTCAAGAGGGAATTTATGGGCGAAGAGGCAATGTGAGGTGGTGGCCAGGCCAGACAGGTGGGTCCCAGGAGCGGCCAAGGGGGCACGGCTGGTGCCCCCTCCGGGTACCCTTCCAGCTTCAGGAGTCTTCCGGGGAATAAAAATTCTCATAAAATTTCATCTCATTCCGAGCTTTAATTTTTTGACCTATTTTCTGCAATGCACCGACAAATAAACAGGAACTAACACTAGCCATCTTGTTAATAGGTGATCCTGACGTGATCACACGCTCGTTGGGAGACCCCAAGCGGAAGGTATGATGTAGTCTAGTGTAAATTTCCCCCTAGTATGGAACCAGAGTTTATCGAACCAGTAGGACTTCATAGTCTTGAAGAAGGTTACTTGTATCAACAACGCCGTTTTATCGATATTGACCAAGCGTGGAACCTGCACACAAGCACAAACTCTTTCTTTCCCCAACTTTCCGGAAGGTTGTAGTCTTTCGGTCTTGCTGAAAACAGGAGAATTAAATGTATAGGGTCTTGGAAAACAATAGAAGTAAAAAAATGGAACAACGAGGAAGCAATGATGAAAAGTGCTTAAAAGAAGGTTGCAATATGATTAAAATAGAACCGGGGGCCATAGGTTCACTAGTGGTGTCTCTTGAAAGAAAAAAACATGATGGGTGAACAAATTTGTAACATCCCAATTTTTTTGGCAAAATTTAAAATTTCTGT
The DNA here is from genome assembly GCA_028641055.1 of Alopecurus myosuroides. NCBI lineage: Eukaryota > Viridiplantae > Streptophyta > Magnoliopsida > Poales > Poaceae > Alopecurus > Alopecurus myosuroides. The sequence goes on from CM054058.1 coordinate 389,407,699, forward strand.
TGTTTTCTAAAATAAAGTCACCAAAAACAAATAAAATTCAAACATAAAATAAATATCAGGGCGTATTTTCAAAACTTATATATGGTTGTTGCATTTTAAAATCCTAAAACAAAATCATGTTTTAGAAATCGCAAAATCCTTTTATAAGCCATTTATAAGACAAAGTCTATATTGATATTTTATTTTGCCCAAAACCATTACCAAATAGTCTATTATGATAGACTTTCCAATTTCAAAATCTTTGAAATTTGTTTGACCCAATTATGAGTTCAGAATCAAAAGTTATGAGGAAAACAGGAAAAAAATAAAAGAAAATTTATAACAAAAAGAAAAAGAAAAAAAAATGTTTCAGCAGAGCTGGACCGAACCGGCCCATCCCAGCAGCCACCACTTTGTCCCATTAGGTCAACAACAATCCCAACAAGATTTCCCCCTTCATTTTTCGTAGGAAATTCCGTATTTTGACGTGCCTCTATTCAAACTCGAATATCTTTTCGTAGAAGAGTCCAAATCCAATTCCGTTTTTAGCCTAGTTTCCTACTTCAATGAAAAACGTTCCACTGACCTCCCCACCCATAAATAGGCCAGCCCTAGCCGTGAGCTCTCCCTAAAGTCGATACTTCAATTTATGACCTCTTTCTCAATCTTTTGCTCCCCACGATTTGTGAGTTGCTCAGATGGTGTTCATGTCTTCGCGAGACTTGTAGATCTCGTCGATATCTTTTATTGGCAAGCAATATCACCTTTTTTAATCCATCATAGCCAGAGATTTTCCACTCACAATATTTTAGATCTGAAGTAGTAAATCTTAGATCTCTCTTCAACCGTCCAGTGAAATCCGACGAAATTTGAAATTTTAACACAAGGTAGCCCTCATCGTTCTACATAAATTTTGTTCTTTGAGTTTTTCAATTTGAGTTACAGATCATTTTCTATATTTTGTTTTGGCCACTGGAGGAACTCAGAATTTCGAATCTACATCTTATTCTTCTTCATCTAAAACTTTTCATAGAAGTGTGTCTGTTTGCCTCTTGGATTCTATTTGTATGTTTGGGTTAGATTTATCTAAATCTCTGTTCCAATTGATGTTTTAATCTATAGAAGTCCGATGGAATTTTTTTATACGAAGTAGATCTCATGTTTTCTCACAACTTCGTTCTTGGAGTTTTTGAATTGAGCTACGGAACGACCGTTCTATTTACGGTCTACTTTTTAAGGTCTAACGATGCATTAGAAGATGCCTATTTGAAATTCTATTAGTCTCTCGGCCGTACCACGTATGTTTCTATGATACAATCAACGTAATATATCCATCTATAATGCTAATCTTATTTCTAACTTCAGATCCATCCGGAGATTGCCGGAGGACGGAGCTTGGAGATCTTCATTGTTGTCGTTGAAGCCTTCCAAAACCGGTGCAATTCACCATCTTCATTCACGGCTGAGAAGTAGTGGAGCAGTGACAACTGCCATTGTCTACTACACCGACGCCGTCCACGTCCATACACCATTGCCATCGTCTTCTTCAACTCCGGCGAGCCAACTCCGGTGAGGTCAACCCAGCCACCCAGATCCTTTTCCATCCATTAGATCTAGATCAAACGAATCATGTTAGATCACTTAACAAAGGGGCACTAGCGAATCCCGTGCTACCAATTGTCATTCTTTTTCCAATTTTCGTATTAAAATTTCAAAAATTAACATATCTTGTAAAAATCATAATAAATCAACCTTAAGTCTGTTTTGCGCAAACTTGGTGTCTACGGAAAGACAAAATTCACATATAGTAAGATCTAAAATCAAATCTATGTTTTACCGAATTATTATTTTCTGGTTTTAAAATATTTTTGGTAGTAATTAATTCATAATAAATTCTCTCTGACTCAAAAATCATCAAATCTTTTTGCTATAGTTTTGTTTGGATTAGATCCATCTTTAAAAATCATTTCCAATATGTTTTCTTTAGCAAAATTGTTCTAGGTACTAATGTTAGACTAGAGAGAGCAAAACCTAAGCCATTGGACACCATGAAACCAGTTCCCTGTAAATTTACTCTAGATGACCTCCTACTTTAAAACCACCAAGTCAGGATTTGTGAAAAGCCATGAAATACAAGGAAGATGTTCCATTTGCCAACTTGGGATTTTCATCATGAAGCTAGTACAAGTAAGAACAATGAAGGACTTAGCAAAGGAAACATACTTCATAAGCATCCCCAAGAGTAGAAGCACTAGAAGAAATCTTCAAAAAGACCAACTACAACTCTCACTATATTTTCTTCCCTCCCCTTTATTTTCTTTCCCATTAGACTTTGTGGTGTGGCTAAGTTAGATCAAGACCAACCCCTAGTTTGTACCAAAACCATCAAGTTTTGCAAAGTTCAATGAAGTCCCAACACCAAGGAGGAAACTACAAGGGAGCCTGAAAATGATCCTTAAAAAGACTAACCATATGAAGACTTGGAGCTACAACCTATTCAATATAATTAGTATCAAGTTTTTTTTGTCCAAGACTTAGAATTAGTTTTTCAAGTGAGATGAGAGCTTTTGACCGAGACTTCAACAATAAGCCTTTCATAAAGGTGAGCAACTTCAACAAGAAGCCAACATTAACTCAAAAAGAATACTCTCCTAGAGATGAAAAACGGAAGAGGAAGAATTTACAAGTCCTTTTTAGGGGAACTCTAGCAATCTCGTCTACTTCTCTTATTATATATGACCAAGTCCCTAAAAAACAAGATATGTACTTCATATGATCTTATTCAAACTCAATAAGAAGTACTACAAGCAAGGACATTGAAGGACATGCATAAAGACTTAGAAATCAGAAGAAACACAAAGGTAGAAAGACATGAAGAAAACTCAAGGCAGAAATAGATTAGACCAAGATCTTTGTGTGATCTTTTGATCAAAGACCAACCCTTAGTCACAAATGGAAAACTCCAATTACAATCACTCAGTTTGTTTTTGTGCATTGAAACTAAATGTTATCACATGTTTTCCTTTTGCTTTGTCTGTTGCTTTGTATTTTTTTCTCATTTGTTTGTATGTTTGTTAGCATGCTTGTTTATTCTGTTGTTGTGTTTTCAATGTATAGATTGTACGGATAGAAAGTTCTATTTTGTGAAGTAAGTGGGTAAGTCAACACCAACTTAAAAAAGGTAAGTAACCCGCCATAAACTATCATTATTTTCTATATGCATATTTGAGTTTTGAGTAGTATGCATGATAGGGAATTTTACCAAGTTATATTATGCTATGCTATTACCCTAGTAGTGTGTAACCATCCCGTTTTACCTTGTTACTTTGTAGCCATTAAGCTTAGTAGATGCTTGATGCACGTGAGCACACGTTCGTTGGGAGACCCCAAGAGGAAGGTATGAAGAGTGCAGCAGCAAGTTTCCCTCAGAAAGAAACCAAGGTTGAATCGAATAGTAGGAGGAAGGAGTAACTTCAGAAGGTTGATGCAGTTGAGATGGTAGGGAGCACTACCAGTACAGCAGCAACGTGGAACCTACCCAACACAATCAAATCACTTTGCCCCAACGAAGAAGTGAGGTTGTCAATCTCATTGGTTTTGCTGAACACAAAGAGGTTAAAAGTATGGTGTGGAAAACAATATGAAAACTATAGCAGCAATGTGAAAACAATAATTGCAGTGGTTGTATTATCAGCATGAGAAAATGGACCGGGGTCCACAGTTCACTAGTGGTGTCTCTCCATAAAAGATAAATAACATGTGTGGTGAGCAAATTACAGCTGGGCAATTGATAGAAATGAAGGCTACACCGTAGTGCATATGCAAGACATAAAGATTACTATGTGATTCATGCTGGCATTACAACAAAATACATAGACCGTCATCCAACTGCGTCTATGACTAATAATGCACCTACCGAATATCATCCGAACAAACGTTGGGTATTAAGTTGCAAGCAACAGATAATCAAAGTAAGCAAAGTATGTAATGTAAACAAAGTAAAAATCGTTGTTTTCTCCCTAAAGGCAACAACACATCCTCCATCCGTCACGTTTCTGTCACTCGAGAACAGATGCAAAGGAGGCATGAACCCACTATCTAGCATAAATACTCCCTCTTGGAGTCACTAGCATTTACTTGTCCAGAGCATCTACTAATAACGGAGAGCATGCAAGATCATAAATAACATATTCATGAAGATAACATGATAGATTGATAATCAGAAGACATAGCATTCAACATTCACCGGATCCCAGCAAACACAACATGTAGCATTACATCAAGATGATCTCAATCATGTAGGGCAGCTCACAAGATCTAAACATGAGGCATAAAGTGGAGGATACTACCATCTAGCTACTTCTATGGACCCGTATCCAGGGGTGAACTACTCACGCATCACTTCGGAGGAGGGCATGGTGGTGTAGACCCCTCCAGTGATGAATTTCCCTCCCGGCAGGGTGCCAGGGAGAGCTCGAGGATCCTCCCGATCTCAGGATGACGATGACAGCGGCCTCGGGTGTTTCTCGGGAAAAAGTGGGATATTTTTAGGGTTCACGTATCGAGAGGGATAAATAGGCGAAAGGGCGATGGCGGTGGATGCCCGAGGGGCCCAAACAACCCCATGGCGCGGCTAGGGGGCGCGCTGCCCTATGGTGTGGCCCCCCCTTCGGGCCTCTTAGGGACTCCGTGGAACCTTCTGGATTTCTAAGACTTCCAGACTTCAAATTTTCTAATTCCGCGAATATTTCCAGAACAACTTTTCTAAAACTAAAAACATCAGAAAACATGGAACTGACTCTGTGGCATCTTGTCAATAGGTTAGTCCCGAAAATCGATAAAAATGACATAAAGTGTATAGAAAACATGTAGGAAATAACACGAAAACGACATGGAACATCATAAATTAAGGATACGTTTATGACGTATCAACATCCCTAAGCTTAGTTCCTACTCGTCCTCGAGTAGATAAACGATAAAAACACATAATTTCTAAGGTGACATGCTACCAACATAAAATTGATCATCAATATTGTAAAAGCATATGTAAGCTGAGATCATAGTACTTTAAACACAAGCATGATAGATATAATTCTAGCAATAAAACATAGAAATCACTTTGCATCATGAGAAGTAACACAAATAAAAGATCATGAATAACAATGCATTGAAAGTTATACGTTTGTTTCAAGTATAGAGATAACATAGCAAAGTGATATTTCACTTGTCCTTAAGAGTGGGGCAAAACATAAATGCCAGGACACCTTCAAAGTTTAAGAGGAAGAATAGAACAAATAATTTGAGAGCAAGTAATAACACATCATGAAGCAATTAATAATGTTTCTGTGACAAATGCACATTAAACTCAGAATGGAAACTATGCTCTCTCAACCGTGCATAAAGTTAGAAGATGGAGACTCAACATAAAAGTAAAAGAAAGGCCCTTCGCAGAGGGAAGCATGGATCAGTCATGTGCTAGAGCTTTTTATTTTATTAAACAGAGGTATAAAATGTTTGACACTCCTCCCATCTATCTTACACAAACCATGGCTAACCAGAGATATCATTCTATGGAGGCTCAAAGGCCCGACTTATATCGGAGTCTTTGGGGCTCTTTCCTGCTCATACTTGGTGGAAAAAGGCTACTACAAAACTCCATAGTAGAGGACAGCTGCGCTCCATGCTGTCCCCTCGCTCGTGGTCGTCGAGGACAGCGCCCCTGTCCAAAGTAGAGCAGTGGGTACTCCGATGATGTTCCCTCTGTCTTGTAGCGTCAAACTAGTCTTCTTGCACCGAAGAGGAAATCTTTGGGAGGGTCTTTTGCGCGCGTAGCTGCAGTGCACGCTTTATATACGAGAGTGGGAACTATGCCGAAAGCACATCTATCTCCCCGCGGAGCCCTCGTCATGGCGCAGAGAGGAGGACGTCAACTCCACGTGGGGTGTCTCCCAGGGTGCGTTGATTCTTCAGGAGGGGAGCGAGGGAGAAGTAGAGATCTTCTCCAGGGACTTGGTGATGATCTCTCCAAGGGGGTACCTTAGTCAAGAAGCCTACCTGGTTGAGAGGTACCTGGGCGGCTGCCTCTGGAAGGGACCCTAGGTGGATTATTGCCACACGGAGATGGCTGATACGTCTCCGACGTACCTATAATTTTTTTATGTTACATGTTTTTATTATGCCAATTGCTACATGTTTTGTATACACTTTATATCATTTTTAGGGATTTCTGGGAATAACCTATTGACAAGATGCCATAGCTCCAGTTCCTGTTTTCTACTGTTTTTGGTTTCAGAAAAGTTATTCTGGAAATATTCTCGGAATTGGACGAAGCAAAATCAAAGGGTCCTATTTTTCTGTCCCTTACATGGAGTCCAGAGAAGACCGAGAGGGGGGCTCCGAGGCGGCCACACCATAGGGTGGCGCGGCCCCCATGGCCGCGCCGCCACGTGGTGTGGGCCCCTCGGGCACCCACCGACATCGCCCTTTCACCTATATAAACTCTTCCGTGGGGAAACCCTAAGTACCCGAGCCTCCATCCATGAAAAGTTCCGTAGCCGCCGTCATCGTCAACCCTAGTTCGGGAGGGTTCTAAAGCTCTCCCCGGCACCCTGTCGGGAGGGGATATCATCACTAGAGGGCTCTACATCACCATGCCTACCTCCGTAGTGATGTGTGAGTAGTTCATCCTTGTACTACGGGTCGATAGAATTAGTTAGATGGTTGTCTTCTCCTCCTTTTGTGCCATGATGTTTTGATCTTGTGAGTTGCCTAACATGATCAAGATCATCTATTTGTAATGCTAGATGTTGTGTTTGCTGGGATCCGATAAATATTGAATGCTATGTCAAGTTGATTGTAGATCTATCTTTTATATGTTATGTCTGATCTTTCATGGTCTCCGTTACTAGTAGATGCTCTGGCCAAGGTGATGCTTGCAACTCCAACAGTGAGTATTTATGCTCGATAGTGGGTTCATGCCTCCAGTAATCTGGGAGAGTGACAATAACTTCTAAGATTCTGGATGTGCTATTGCTACTAGGGATAAACAACAATGCTTTGTCTAAGAATAATTCAATTGTTTACATTACACACTTTACTTAATGCAGTAATCTTTTTCTTGCAACCTAATACCCAAAGTTTGCTCGGATGATGTCCTGAGGGTGGATTATTAGTCATAGATGCAGTTGGATTATGGTCTATGTATCATGCTGTAATGACGAAATAAATCTCGTAGTAATCATCATGTCATGCATATGCACTACTGTGCAGCCTCTATTTCTGTCAATTGCCCAACTGTAATTTGTTCACCCAACATGTTATTTATCTGTTTTGGAGAGACACCACTAGTGAACTATGGACCCTGGTCCATTCTTTTAGACTGATAATACAACCTACTACAAGCACTGTTCTCTTTCACTACAAACATTGTTCTTATTTCTTTCACTGCAAACAAACTTCATTTTCCACACTATATGTCTAATCCTTTGTTTTCAGCAAAACCGGTGAGATTCACAACCTCACTGTTTCGTTGGGGCAAAGTATTTTGGTTGTGTTGTGTGCAGATTCCACGTTGCTGCTGAGCCTGGTAGTGCGCCCTACAATATCAGCTGTCAACAACCTTCAGAAGTGATTTCTTTCTCCTATCGGTTCGATTAAACCTTGGTTTCTTTGTGAGAGAAAACTGCTGTTGTACTCTTCATACCTTCCTCTTTGGGTCTCCCGACGAACGTGTGTCTACACGCCATCAAGCTCTTTTTGTGGCGCCGTTTCCGGGAAGGAAGAAGATTTTTGCAAGGGGAGTCTCTCACCTCCAATCTCTTTACTTTGTTATTGTCTTGCTTTTTACTTGTTTTATCATGCTTGCTATCAATGATTGATTTGTTTGAAACTAGATCTTATTGGCAAGGTGGGTTCACGGAAGAACAACAAAAATATTATAAGGAACACCGCTTGTCACAAAAAGGGATACACTTATGGGAATAAGTTAATAAATTGAATAACTATGCTAAAAACTTGTGATCTACTTATAATGTTACTTATTGCTTTGATAAATCTTGTTGTTGTAGGAGGTACAAACACCTCCCTTTTCAATGCGAGTATAATGATAATGTTACCATATCTTTATATGTTAAGGGAAATTATGACTTTTATGATGAGGAGCAAATTGAATAATTTATTGCTTGGAAGGGTGCATTCGAAATTGCTTATTTGCTTGAAAATATTGATGAGGCACCTTATAAATATGAGATTTATGATATACTTGAATTTTGCTTTGATAATTACAAGGAAGAAAATGGCTATATTCTTAAATATCTTTATAGATGCTCTCCACCAAAGGAAGAGACTAATGCCTTGCAGGAGGCTATGGAAGAAGAAATTGCTGAATCTGGAAGCTTATTGGATGAAAAAGAGGAGGATAGTGATGATCAAGAGAAGGAAGAACAGAGTAGATACGCATGTCTACTTCCCAATGAGAGTAACTCTTTAACTCATACCTTATTTGATTGCCCTCCATGCTTACCAAGTAGGATGAGTGTTATATTGATAATTGTGATGATCTCATTGATTCTTTTGAAATATCCTTTTTTGATGAAATAGATACTTGCTATACTTGTGACCTTGATACTACTATGAATGAAACTTGGGAGAATTATATTTCTACTATTATTTATGATAATCCATGCTACTTTGATAAATCCTGTGATAATCCTCTGTTTATTCCAACTATTGATATGCATGACAATGAGGAAGTTTGTTTAGAAAATTTATATGATAATGCTCTAGCTGATGGTTCTATGTTACTTGATGTTATAAATTATAATGCTACTGAAAATAGGATTGCTATAATGTGTCCCATACCTTTTAAGAGTGACCAATCATCTTGTTTTGCTATTGCTAAAAGTGAGAAAGAAGAGGTCTTTATTTTTAATTTTGATCCCACTATTTTTTAGCTTGACATGAATTGTGTGCTTTTAGACCATGACAAAATTATTTATGTGATAATTATGTTGTTGAGTTTGTTTATGATGCTATTGGAAATTATTATGAGAGAGGAAAATATGGTTGTAGGAATTTTCATGTTACTAAAACATCTCTCAGTTTGTTGAAAGTTTTGAAATTGCTCTTGTTCTACCTTCACATTATTTGTAGTTTGAGATTCGTTAATTTATTTCTTTACAAGATTCCTATGCATAAGAAGTGGGTTAGAATTAAAAAAATTATACTTGCTTCTTGATGCTCTCTTTTGCTTAATTCATATTTCTTATGTGAGCATCTTCTTGCTTTCTGTGCCTAGTTGAAAGGCGTTAAAGAAAAGCACTTTTGGGAGATAACCCATGTTTTGTTTCTAAATTTTTTATTTTGTTTTCTTTGAGTCAAGGTGTGTTTTTACTTCTATAGCAACTCCTTTGTATCTTTACTTTTTTGAATTGTTTGCCAAGTAAAGTCTGTAGTGAAAAGTCGATGCTAGATTTGGATTTCGCCACAGGAACAGATTTTTTCTGTCCTCCATTTAATTTGCCAAAAATTCCAGAAAAATCTAAACATCCTGAATTTTTTTGTGCATGATCATTATATATTTGCGCAACGTTTTCTAGTTCCGAGTTTTCTGATTCGAGCAATGTAATTGCCTCGAAAAATTCGTCTTTACACACTATTCTGGTTTTGACAGATTCTTTCTTTTACTTTGCATTCTCCTTGTTTACTATGTTGAGTGGATTTCTTTGCTCCGCAAAACATCAGAGGCTGTAGCTAATGTTTATAAAGTATTGGTAATTCTTGTGTCCATGGAGAACATTTGAGTTTTTGATTATGCACTAACCCTCTAATGATAATTACTTTGAGTTTGGTGTGAAGGAAGTTTTCAAGGGTCAAGAGAAGATGATGATATAATGTGATCAAGAAGAGTGAAAAGCCTAATATTGGGGATGCCCCTGTGGATCATCCTGGAAAATTCCAACAAGACTCAAGCGTATCTATAATTTATGATGTTCCATGTTGTTATTATTCCAATTGCTACATGTTTTCTATACACTTTATATCATTTTTATGGATTTTCTGGGGCTAACCTATTGACAAGATGTCACAACGCCAGTTCCTATTTTCTACTATTTTTATTTCAGAAAAGTTGTTCTAGAAATATTCTCGGAATTGGACGAAACAAAATCCCAGGGTCCTATTTTTTATCACGTACACGGAGTCCGGAGGAGACCCAGAGGGGGGCTCCTAGGCAGCCACATCATAGGGTGGCACCCCCCCTTGTCTGCGTCGCCACATGGCGTGGGCCCCTCAGGCGCCCACCGACATCGCCCTTTCGCCTATATAAAATCATCCTCGGGAAAACCCTAAATACTTGAGCCTCCATCCACGAAAAGTTCCGTAGCCGCTTGATACGTCCATTTTGCATCACTATTTTATATCGTAATTTTCTGTTATTCAGCGATATATTTCATATTATGATGCATTAACTTATGTTATTTCATCGTATTTTGCATGTTTGATAATTATTGGAGAATAATCACAGGGACCAGAAATCAGCTGGAAAAGGCACCGTCAAGGTACCCTATTTCCGAAGAACAGAAGAAAAAGGGGGCATCAGAGGAGTCTTAGAACATCATAAGAGGGATCCAGCCACGAGGGGAGCTAGAGGGGGGCTGCCAGGGGCCCACACCAACAGGTGGCGCCCCCTTGGCCGCGCCGCCATGTGGTGTGGCCACCCTGGCCACCACTGGCAGCCCCCTCTCGCTTACTTCATCCCCAGGGAACCCTAAGACTAGAAGAATCATTGAGGAAATATTCCTCCGCCTCTTCGAGGCGGAAAACAACATAGAGAGAAAAGGAAATTCCTCCTCGGAGAGGGGAAATCATCGCCATCGTCACCGTCATCACTCCAGGCATCATCAAGATCATCATCGTCATCATCCTCACCACCAGCACCATCATCCTCACCATCTACCTCCGTCCCATTGTAATGATTAGGGTTCTAAATTTTTGTTTCCCACTATATCTCTCTCCCGGTGTGGATTACTTGTTAGTAGTTGATGCTTACAAGATTTATCGGTGTTTGCACTTTATGACCAGATTGTTATTCATCATCATATCAACTCTTATTATGATCCATATGATGTATTGTGAGTAGTTTATTTAGTTCTTGAGGACATGGGAGAAGTCAAGATGTTAGTGGTGGAATTATGTTGAAGTAATATCTAATGGTTTGATATTTAAGTTGGGGTGTTATTCTTCTAGTGGTGTCATGTGAACGTCGACTACATAACACTTCACCTTTATGGTCCTAGAGGGATGCATTGTGTATTTGGATACTAATTGTGGGGTTGCCAAAGTGAGAGAAACCTAAACCCTCGTTAGAAACCGATGCATGAGGGAGTGTAGGATCCTAGAGTTTAAGGTTGTGGTTAGATTTATCTTAATTACTTCTCGTAGTTGCAGATGCTTGAAAGGGGTTTAATCAAAATTATGTATTAGTCCTAGTTGGGCGGTGCATTAGCATAGGTTCACCCATACAGCCCATATCAAAACAATAAATATTAATCAATTGTATGAAACAAAAGCACTTGACAAAATTCCCATGTGTCCCCAAGAACGTTTGGTAATCATAAGTACCCCCTTCGTCTCAAATTAAGTGTCGCGAAATTTGACAAAAGTGGATGTATCTAGACATAATTTAGTGTTAGATATATCCATTTTTGTCAAACTTTGCGACAATTAATTTGAGACCGAGGGAGTAAAACAACCGGCTTGTCCTTTGCTCTAAAAAGGATTGGACCACTCGCTGCAATTACATTAACTGTCTTTTATTTAGTCACACTTTATTTATCTAATATATCAAAAACCACCAAAAATCTGTTTGCTAGTGTTTACAGTGAATCCTCTATCCAATCTGCTTGTCAAACACCTTCTACTCCTCTTTGGGTTCGACACTCTTATTTATCAAGAGTACTAAGATACACCCCCTATACTTGTGGGTCATTAGGACTCTTTTCTGGCGCTGTTGGCGGGGAGTGAAGCGCTATTGGTATGTGGAATTGGTAAGAGAAAATGTTACTGTGAGTGCTATTTTTATTTCTGTCTGGTGCTTTATTTTATTATGGAGAATCCATTTGGTTCTCTATTTAGGAGTACTACTGCTACTGCTAATGTAGTAGATGACCCGCTGTCTCTCGATTATATCCTTTGAGCATACCTATGAAAATTGTTGAACGTGTTATGGATAACTGCTATTTTGGCGATGGAACTGTCCATCATGGTGATCATTTACTCTTTATACATGAATTATGCGAGTTATTCAGGTGTGCATGTATTACAATGGACCAGGTTAAGAGGAAATTATTCCCTTTATCACTGAAAGGTAGAGCTGCGGAATGGTTTAAAATGCTGGAGAATGGTCAATCTATTGGATGGGAGGAAATTGTGCCTCTCTTTTATTCTAAATTTTATCCTCCTAGGGATATTCATAAATATCAGAATCAAATATATAATTTCTGGCCTCATGACGGAGTGAGTATTGCCCAATCTTGGGGAGATTGAAGTTATTAATGCTCAAATGTCCCATTCATGAGCTCCCGAGTAATATCGTTATCAATAATTTTTATGCAAGGCTTTCTCTTCATGATAAGGATTTATTGGATGCTTCTTGTTCTGATCATTCACACGTATGAAGGAAGAAGCTAAATAGGATCTTCTTGACTGTATTCAAGAAAACATTGAAGGATGGCAGAATGACAAAGGTAGAAAGTCAGGTATAAATTATGATTATGAATGCATTAAATCTTTTATGGGAACCGATGATTTCTATAATGTTGGTGCTGTTTGTGGTCTTGACTCTCAAATATTTGCAAATTGTTTTAAGGCCTTTCCCTCCTATCTTGATATTCCCAACAAGTACCATGCACCTTATAAAGATAATGTTAATTGTGTTCCTGCTAGAAACATTGAAGTTCATATTGTTAATCCTGCTGTGCCTGAACCTTATACTGAGAAAACGCCTTTCCCCGCCAAGGTAAAGGAACATTTTATTATAGCTAGTGTGGTTAACAAAAGTACAAAGAAATCTATAGATACTGATGAACAAGTAACCGTTGAACCTACATTAGCAATAGTAAAAGACCTTGTCTCTGAAAATGTAGAGGATGGACACACTATCTTCCACGAGGATTGCAGTGACCCAGCACAGCATTACATGTGTAGTGCACAGGTCGTTGACATAATACTCACAGAAGGACTTACCTGTGAATATTACATCCCTTAGATGGTACAACAGAAACATAGCAAGTCCAAACAAAGTTATCGGATTCAAACATGTTCATTAAAAAATCTTGAGAATCTAACTTTGAAGAATCCAAGAAGCTCTCATGCAAATGAAACATCAAAAGAAGCAATTCGAAGCTCCAAGATGGAGAATAACTCTAGCTCAGAACCTAATCCACTACGGCCGATGTCATCCCTAATCTATGGCCTAAGAGAATATAATTCCATGAATGGTCTCCTCCAATTTGGTAGATTGTCCTCCACCATCATTGTTGATGACGTCGCTTCATCGGTTAAGTAGTATAAGACTCCTTCTAGCTTCATGAGATAGATATGGCTTCCCGATGAAGACTTCCTTAAGGGCTTCAACTCTAATAAGTGGGTCAAATGGGAACGAATAAGTAGCGAGCGTTACTCAACAAGTTCATTATATGCAGTGGGTTGTTTGATGCACTAACTACAGCTTTAGACTCGAAAGAGTCATAAGCTAATGCAAGGTTTTTGTAAATCATTCTTCAAGAGGTTGCTTTTAATACTAACAACTATGGCCGCTAAATCATCACAGGAGCTAGAACTTCATGGAGTTGCCTTTCCTGTAGCGTTCGGAGCTCCTTCCCGTAACATGGGGTAACATGTCACATCATTTTACACTTTGCAGAGGTGCGTTACTTTACCCATAGGAAATCAAGACCATGTTGCACAACCAGGTGTACATTCATGTCCAATCCCTCTCAGGTGTGGGGCCCAGTTGTTGATCCAAACCAAACCATGCTTCTCCGCACAACGCATGCCCACCCATTTCTGCCATGCAGGTTTAACCCCTGATTCTACCCCTCACGATAGATATATCTAGGCACCCCGGGCAGACAATCATAGACCCTATATTCTGTGCGAATTAATGGATCCCACCCATGTGCATGTAGTCTCGCAAGACCTACATCGTACGGCTCTAGCAGCCCATTGACATGCGAACGGGAAAATATCACAGCTGGCTTACTCTCCCCATACAAGGCCCATGGTTAACGCGCTATTTAGGGCACACCGAGCTCTGACGACATTTGTTGTTAAGTCCTAGATAATACTTTCCCATGCAGATGGAAACTTCATTTGACCTATTCATCTTACCATGGTTCCATCTGCCCACCAAACAGAACACTACCACTCGGGTAGTCATTCAATTAGTCATATTATTATAAAAATAGGATCATGCATTCTTTTGAGAATAGGTGGTAATACGTAGGGTTTTGCAAATAGTTCTTTAGGAAATACTGCAAAGGATATGAGCAAGTGATGAACTTGCCTGATATAGAAGTAATAACAATAATCCATGTCTTCCGGGTTCGAGGGTTGCGTAGAGAAATTCCGAGATCTGAAAGATAACAAAGTAGTCCCGGTAAGGACTACTGAAAACACTGGCAAGATGATACATGCATAGTAATGAGAAAATACCCCAGCTTACAAGCCTAAGCTACGTTTGATATGATAACTTAATCACATAGGTTTTAGATGAGTTGTTCCATTACTTGTGGTGATGTTGTTATTACTTATTTTAGACTTATGTATGTTTCACTTTTATTTAACAATCATTTGCTGTCATGTTTAAGTAGAAGTATTTATTACTTGGTTAGGCAACAAGAAAATACCACATGGAAAACAAGTATTTAAAAGATAGCAAACACCTTTTGATTTTATGTTAAAAATGTATAACTAATGATAAAGAGTTTGATTGAAAATGAGCAACTAATATAACTAAATCTATCATCACATAATCTTCTAATGACTTGTGACGATAGGTTTAGTAGGTGTGAACAAATTGGGGATTCATAAGTTGAACAAAAGATTTTTGTTTCTAATATATTTGAATTGTAATGATTTTCTCTTTCATTTAGTTTATCATTTGAAGCTTTCTAAAAAGATTTGAATAAGTCATTAATTTTCCAGATTTTAAATGAGTTAAATGACTAGGCAAAATATTGCACACATGAAAACTTGTTCAATGACTTCTAAAATATCATAGATGAGTTGCATTTGTCTTTCTAAGCAGTATATAACTTGTATTTTTCAGATTTTTTGAATTAATTATTTATTTTCTCAACTTTAAATGAATTAATTTAAATTCAAATAATGTTCAAATTTAAACTATATCAAACTCATTTGAAAATTTCATAAACAAAACGATTTTATTTTTCTGATTAATATGGTATATTATTTGTATTCTTCCAATTTATAGAATTAAAGTTATTGATTTAATAAGATTCATCAATTTTTGCCATTTTGAAATTGACAGGTGGGGTACAACGGTCATATTTAATTTTAATTCGAAAAAATAAATAAAAGGAAAATAAAAAACAATATGACGTCATGATGACATCATGGTCATGTTAGCAGTGGAGGGGATCCTCTCTGTTGATTCCAAATCCAGCGATTATACTGAATTGATTCAATTCATCCGAGAGCTAGAGGAGGTCACGACGAGTCAGTGGGTGGCGGAGTTCGGACCATATTGTGATCGGAGCTGCAGGCGACGAGCAACGATGCGGCGGCGCAGTACGGCTAGCGTCGACCTCATGATTGCAACGACAAGGAATTTAATGGGAGGCACCGGAGTGCTCCCGGACTCACCATCGTTGTAGTGAAGGGGACGGAGAGGCTCGACGATGTCCGTAGAAGCGGCGGCGTGCGGAATCTTTAGGGGGCCGAAGAGGACGATGACAGCGCGATTCCGGCCATCCTAGATCCTAGGCTTGCTCGAGGAGGAAGAAGGGAGGATGTCGATGATGATGGCATGGTCACCGGGACTCGAGAGCGACCGGAATGATGACGATAAGCGGTGGCCCGTCGGCTAGGGTTTCGGTTTGGGCTATGTTCAGTGTAGAGAGTCAGAGCGAGTGCGAGAGTGAGAGAGAGAAGAGGGCACGACGCTCCCTCCTGGAGGCTATCCGCGCGCGAGGCGGCAAGCAGGTGGTCGCACCTCGACTATGACACGACTCCATCTCCTCTGCCTTATGGCAGAGGAAGAAGAAAGAGAAAATAACGGCGATTTTTAATACCCCTTGAATGTTTCAAGATTTACAGAAAGGTCCTTCTGCTATTGAAAACAGAGGATAAAACCATGTTTTCAGGGCTTTTTCGTAAACAGAAAAATTATTAAAAATCATATTTAGAATCTTTATCAAATTTGCAACCTCACCATGTTTATTTTGATGAAATTGGAGAAGATTTTGAATTTTCACTTTGGGTGTTCAATTTAAGTAATTTTGTTTTTTTCTCTCAATTTAATTTCAAATGGACTCAAAATTCTTTTAGGCATAATTAACATGAGCACACACAACAATCATGTGGATACCAAAGTGGTGTCTCTTAATTGGACAATTTTAGCTATAAGTTCTTTTTAAGAAATAATTGGTAAAATTCTTAGTAGTGTTGCTTATGCATTGTAAATAAAATCACCAACTATGGAATTTATTTCCATGTCATGCCAAATGATTTTGATTAGGTAATGAATTGTTTTCCTTTATTTTGGCTTTTTATCTTATTAGTTGCAACTATTATTAATTTTTTTTGACATATTAATTAGGTGTGTGTAAGCCAGGTTTGCTGTTTTTAGTACTTGATCAAGTGGAAAAAAAGAGTGGTTTGGCTCTTATTAATACTTAATCTCCTTAGAACCTTATTGTCACATCCCTGTTTTTAAGCACTTGTATAATAGTATTTTAGCAAGCCTCTTAAGACTTTTGTAATGGAATTAAGTGGACAACATGTTTGTGTAGTGATGTTTATCTATGCAATATTAATGGTGTGTTTCTTTACACTCACTTGAGGAGTTTTTCTCCTAAGAAACACATTGCTTTATATTTGTTTTCCTATGTTTTCCACTAAGGTTCTTAAGAGATTATTTTTCAAGACTTTAAGTAACACTTTGTTTAAGCTTAAAAAAGTGTTATTGTTGGTTTGGAATCAACTTGAACTTGAGATAAAATTATTTGGAAAAGATTCCATTAGATTTTCCAATATAATTTTTGCCCTGAAAAACAGCCAAGTAGCTGTTTTCAACCCTTGTTTTCCATCACAAGGATTATCCAATTAGGGATTTTCTTTGATCAAAACTACTCTCTGATATGAGTACAACAAAACTACACTCTTGGAAAAACCTACAAAGAAAATTAACACACAATGCCAAGATGGTTTTTGAGCCATCTTGTTAAGACAGAAATTTGAGCATTTTAAAAACAGAGAATGTACCTACTTTGCCATTTATTTTCAGAGCCATAAACCCATCATTTTTCAAAACAAATGGTTGGATCTGAAACTTGGATAGTTGTTCTTTGTTGAGCATTTTAAATCACTCATTTTAGAGCTGGTTTGCTTGGTGAAAACAAGCCCAACTTTTGCTATCTCTGTCTGCTTTTCCAGCACTTAGAAAAATTCAGAAACACTGCCTAACTGAATTTTTCTCACAGAACAGTGAATACACTTTTGGACTTGATGATTTTAGCCTTTGTGCACTGATCCAAGCCAGGCCACCTTGCCAATTCAAAAACCATGTTAGTAACCTTCTAGAAGGTGGCATTGGATCCCCTTTTGGCTGGCTAGGAAGGGAGAAATATGAGGTGGCATTTGACTAATGTGTGATGTCATTATAGTGGTTGAAATAGTGTTATTCTTTTTCTTTTACCCATACCTTGGCCCTTGCTGTGGCTTAGCTCACCAAATGGTACTGGCTTGACCCCTTGGAGCCTATTGGAAGCAAGGCCAACCGTGGAGAAACCCCAAAGGGCAAGGGCATGCCCATGCCAATGGTACCTGAGCACCCCACCATTGGCCTCGTGCCTACAAAGCCCTAGTGGCCAAACCCTCTCGCCAGCACGCTCTCCTCGCCACACTCACCCACCCCATAGCCCTCTCGGTTGCTCGTTCGCTCTGTGCGAGCGAGGCGAGCCGCGCCCAGCCACAGACCCGTGCGAGTCGAGGTGGATCACGGCGTCGAGATCGCTGCCCTCCCGACCCCTTTTTTCCCTCCTTTGCGACCCCCTGGAGCGAGCCTACCTCCCTGACATCCTTTGGCCCTCCCTCGTTTGCAGGTTGCCCCGCGCCGTCGTCGCCGTGCCCGCTTCGCCGTCGCAGAGAGGAGACGGACGTGGAGAGCTCCATCCTCGCCAACGCCGCGCCACCGGCACCCCACAACACCACCGCCGTCGCCCACCGCGCCACAGCACCCCTAGGTGAGCCACTAGCCCGTGCCGTGCGCGCCCGTGACGTGTTCGTCCGCGGGCCGAGAGAGAGAGAGAGGAGTGAGGCGCGCGGGGAGGAAGAAGGCACAGGAGCCGTCGATCTAAAAATCGACGGTCCCCTTTGAACTTACCGCTTCGCGCGCGCGCGCGTGCTAGCGGGCTGCGCCGCGCGTTTGCTGGGCCATGCGCGCCAGATCCAGCCCGTTTAGCATGTTTCTGTTAGAGATCCAATTAGTTTTTTTTTCTGGCAGATTAAATAGGTGTTAGCTTTAGGCTTAAAAAAGGTAGAAAATAAATTTATTTAACCATGCTAATTTTTATGCTACTAGCCATACAAAATTGCAACCATATCCCACTGGCAGAAACTAGTTTTGAGTTTTTATGATTTTTCTAAAAATCATATGCCAGACAGTACCCTAAAAATTGAAATGAATAGAACTTCAAAAATACAAATTATTTTTGAGCAAACTCAACTGTTTTGGAAAGCCCTTTTGAATACCTACCAGTAGAATTTTAGTTTGCATCAAGGTGAGTTACCATTTGGAAATTACATCCATTTTGGTAAAACATCAGTGGGCTATTCCATGATTTTTAGAGGGAGTTTGGGATATTATTTTTGAGTGAGGCAAGTTGGAGAGGCTTGGTAGTGTTAAGGACTATCACATCCTAGAAGGATTTACTTTTTGGGGCAACAGAAAAATTTAGAGAGACAGAACCAGTTTTGGTTACTTTCTGTCTAATTTTTAATTCTAGATCTTGCTTTTTATGTTAATGTTGTGAAGTGCAAATGTTGTGTTCTTGCTTGTTATGTTGTTTTCCATTGTGGTTATGATGTATACAAGTTATTTGAACATGTTAGAATAAATGGTTTGAATGGTAGCATTTTAGAACTAGTTTTCCATGCATAGGTCTTGCTAATAGCTAGATTTTTATGTATGTTTTGAGTAGATCTTTAATTGAATTTTTAGGATAGTTGCTAGATTGTTTTCCATGGAACCAGTACCACTTAGGTACTGTTAGTTTGTTTATAGCACCTCTGGATGCTTGGTGCTTGTGTTTGAAAAAGGTGTAAAATAGAAATGCTTAAGGACTAGATTTCACACTAGAATATTCATGTATGTTTTTGTGTCTTGTTTTCCACTAGGGAAAAATATGACTTTTTGGTATTGAAACCAGAGGATGAAAAGTACTTGTGGCAGTATTTCCTTAGGATTTTCACCTCTGATAGATTTCCTCTTAAGTAGCACAAAAGCATGAGTAGCACTTGGATGACTAGGAATTAATCTCCTCACATGTGTAGCATTTTAAGCATAGTTTTTCCTTGTTTCCTAGCTATGTTTTTATGTTATTTTTGTAAGATCCAGTAGCATTTATGGTACTGGTTAGAGGGGTATTTTGCCTCTGAAAGCTTGCACACTTGTGCATAACATTAGCTAGTGTAGTCTAAACTAGTCTAGTAGTTTTCCTAAATTTCCTACTAGTATGAGTAGGAGTTTTTGGGTGCTTGCTTGTTTGTTTTGAGCACTTTTATAAAAGTGACCAGAGGCTTATTAACCTCTTGATGAGCATATTTACTAGTGGAACACCCACTGGTATGTTTGCCTCATGGTGGAAAATAGGTTTGACTAGTTGTCATGAGCTTATTTCACCACTTGGGTATTTTAGCAAATTATAGGTGCTAGCCATAGAGATTGTTGTGGAGTTTGTTAGACATCAAAATGTGTTTTATATGACACCCTACTGTATAGAAAACTTGTGCTTTACCCCACTGGTCCATGGTGTTCTTAACTAAGAATCATGGTTTTGGCCACATCTAAACACTAGGAAAAAGCAGACTTTTCAACTATAGTTTTTATGTCAATTTTTCTTAAGGGAAAAATTGAGAACCTTGTGTGATACTTCTTGATTGCTTGCTGTATGTATTACTTGTAGCATTGATTGTCTTGTTTGGTTCTGAAAGTGTGTCTTTATTTCTTTTTACGACGTTAGAAAACGAGGAGGAAGGAATTGCTGAGGAAGGGTATTGCAACTCCTGTTACTTTCAGGACCAGGACCATCACTTGTACCAAGGCAAGCCATCCTAATGCTTGCTGTATCACTACTTATCATTATCTATCGTGCATGCTTTTCACTTCTGAAGTTTTTACAAAACTATACCTTCAAAACTATTTTTGTGTGAATCCTACTACTATTATTAATATTACTAGTATCAGGACTCATAATAATAGTCAACTTGGTATTACCAAGCCCTTAGACACTAAATGGTATATAAATACCATACACCTACTTAAAAACTTGAGTTCTTAAATGAACTAAATAAAATGTGTTTTTGTAAACAAATGCCTTATGGAAGGAAAAACCCCGGAGGAAGGGTGAGACCCTGTCTGCCGGAAGGATTGTTATGATGGGAAATTTTATGAGAAATGTTTACAAAAGACACATAACCTAGTCTTCGCTGGACAACCATTATCGTACTGCCACTTTACCCCAATATGGGTAGGGGCTTGATTAAAAACTTGTTAGGGTTAGTATATGTGCTATCTCAAAGGCTATAGGGGATTGGATCCTCCGAACCGAAATGTCGCTAGGAGTGAGTATACGGGACATCTAAAGTGTGGGATTAATTTTCCCTCCGGATGCAGCAGTTGGGTCTCCTGATTGAGCGGTGTGTGACATGGCTTGCCAGGGAGGGAAACCCCAATTGAAGAGATAGTCATGTACTAGCTTGTACAGAGTGGATAGTCAAGACCAGTTATCTGATGTTCTCATAGGTTGGGAACAGTCCATGGTTGTTTCATGGCGGACTCTGGATCTAGTGGAAATGTGTACACCTCTGCAGAGTAAAACTATTTCGAGATAGCCCGCGTCCTCGGATATGGACGGTTGAATGGCAATGTAGCTAGTATTGTGTCAACTTTTCAAAAGAGGTTTTGAAGGAAGGCTTTTGTACCTGAGAGGTACTATGGAGGAATGACTTGGTATCTGTGAGATACCAATGAGAAAGAAACTATTACAAAAAGTTTCTGAAAAGAAAAACTTTCTTTTCCGAAAGAATTATAAAACCTCCAAGATATGTGATATCTACGAGAACAAAACTACATTATTTTAAATGATTTTGTTTACAAAGAGATAAACTTGAAGAATCAACCATGGCAAATCTTTTATCTGTCATGGGTAGCTGAACCATATGTATGGCCTACCCACTCCACCAAATAAGCATGTATGCATTATTGTAAGCTAATAAAGGATGTCTTGTTGAGTACATTCAAATGTACTCATTTGGTTTCGCCCCTGGTATCTACTTATCAGACTACGAGGAGCCACCTCAGGAGGAGTACTATGAGGAGGAGTTCTACGCTGATGGCCCTGCGAGTTAGGATCGTCTCCCAGTCAGCAGCCTGTAGGATGAGGCGTGACTCGGGTTCTACTACGCTATGCTTATCGTCTTCCGCTGTGTTTACTTTGAATGTCTGTCCTGCGTGACAGTTATCAAGAACTTGGTCATGTGACCATTTAGGTAAGACTTTATATTCGTGTAATGGATGATGTATTCTGTATGCCAACTACGTATGTTGTTCACGACTGGTTCTTCTGGGATCGTGAATGAATGCATATGAGGGGTTCTGGACCTACCGGTCTGGGGCCTCTACAAAGTTGGTATCAGAGCCATCCTGACTCTAGGAGACCTTAGTTAGCATGGACGTTAGTGTATACTCCGATAATCTAAGTTACTAATACAAAAAAATTGGATATATGACTAAGTATAAAACTATTCCCTATATCCCACCACCTCTCTGGGTTAGACTCTACTTGCATTAAGGTTATTTCTTGCATGAACCTAAAACTTTGCACACTTGTATCTAACTTAAGCTATACTTAAAATTTTGTGTAGATGGACGTGGACATCACCGTGGCTTTTCAGTTGGGACGTCCACGTGGCGAGTCTTTCCTTTTCGAGGAGAGGCTAGTATCTATGGCTACTGTGTTGGGACGGCCACTTCCGGAGCTGCGAGGAGGACTAGTTGTCGGGGCACCTCTGGAGGGAGACTGGTACGCGGAGGTCACTATCCGCGCACCTCTGGCTAGCCCGACAGTGGAGGCCTACGTGTACCGTGCTGTTGATCGTTCTTGGAACGAGGCTGCGGTGCGCGTGATACAGGAGTCAGTAGCACGTCTGGCGCACATCGGGGAGTATATGTTCATCGGTTCCCGGTTCGAGCTGATTGGGAGACGTGATGAGGATGGCATACCACTTCCTGTTGAGCCAGACTTTACCACTGTTGGTCCACACTTGGACGAGATGGAGATTCTGTTACACCGCACTCAGACCAGGCTAGACGACCAGCGTCTTGACACCCTCCACGGTATATTGGTGCACCAAACACTGATAGCCGAGACTGACGAGCTGAGGGCTGAGCTTCACGACAGCCAGGAGGAGAGTGGAGCTCTGGCTCAGCAGTTGTCCCAGCTGAGGGAGCAGTTGGAGGCTACTACCGCGAGGCACCGTGCCTTACGGAGGCAGCTGAGGGCCACCCGCCTTGGCCGTGCACGCCTCACCACTAGACTGACGGCCCTGGAGGGGGCTAACGCCGTTCTGCGCGGCAGGCTTCAGATAGCTCGTGATGACATAGCCACGAGAGACGCCGCCGTAGAGGAGCTGGAGGAGGAGGCCGCAGAGCTCCACAGGGAGATTGAGGATCTTCTGCCTATTGAGGATGTTCCCTCCGACTTAGAGGGGATGGATATGAGCGAGGCTAGCGAGCAGGATGATGATGACCTGATTGACGAGGAGGAGGAGGACCCTGAGGAGCGTATCTTCGACGTTGGGGACAGCGACGACTCTGTGTAGTCGCTGCCTTCTCACCCTTAGCACATGGTGCTGGTCTAGATACTAGTTAGGTATGCTAGATCGTTTTGCTAGATAGTTGCTAGTAGTAGCCTTGCGATGACCCCACCAATCGCACCCCCTGTAGCTCGATGAAGCCTTCCTTGTATGATATGGCTTGTGTGTGTGTGTGTGTAATGTAAGGAACTCTGTTTAATTATGGTGATGAATGAAATGTTTGGCTTGGTTTTCTGTTGATTGTCACTACTTTGCGTTCATTTCATTCAAGTTTGCGACTGCCCCGCTCTTGTTTTTGAAACATATCGCTAGTATTCCTTTTGTTTAAATATTAAGGTACTGGGTTTTCAAAAACAAGAATTTATTTCTTAGACTTACACATGTTTCACTTCAGCATGGCACCCCGTCGCGAACCCCCACCGCCACCACCACCCACAGTGGAGGCGCTGTTGGCCCTGCTGATGGAAGATCGCCAGGCCAGCCGAGATGAGAGTGCAGCTACCATTACCGCTCTGCAACAGCTAGCTGCTGCCGCCAACAATAATGGCAATGGCAATGGAAATGGTGCTCGCTCGAGACTGAGAGACTTTCAGCACACCAACCCCCCAGTTTTCACCAGGATTGTGGAGCCTCTCGATGCTGACGACTGGCTCCGCACCATTGCAAACAAACTGGAAGTTGCTTCGGTTGATGAGAATGATAAGGTCCTGTTGGCCTCCCATTTTCTCGCTGGTCCTGCCAGGACCTGGTGGGAAACTACACGTGAGACTGTTGCTGCTGGTCACGTGTTCACCTGGGAGGAATTCTCTGCAAGGTTCCGCAAGTATCACATTCCCCAGGGAATGATGGCACTTATGCGGGAGAAGTTTCTAAATCTGAAGCAGGGAAGTATGCCGGTGTCTGAATACTGGGAGAATTTCACTACTCTGTCCCGGTATGCACAGGATGATATTAATACTGATGCTAAGAAGAAGGAGAGGTTCTTAAATGGGCTGGATGATGAGCTCCAGTGCTCTCTAGTAGTGGTTCCATTCCAGGACATGGAGACCCTTGCTAATGCCGCTATGGTGCTGGAGCACAAGCGGAAATCTGCTGATGATAACCGCAAGAGGAAGATGACTGCACATGGAGGACCTAGTGCTCAGAGGACTCGCAACACTCCGTATGCGAGGCCACCAACCCACAAGGCGCCTGCTTATGCACCCCGCCCCAGCCACAACTATGCACCAAGGCCCAACAACTACAATCACCCTGCACCGTATGCACCAAGGTACAGAGGAAACAGCTATGGTGGTAACCATGGTAATCACTCTGGGAATAATCATGGGAACCGCTACGGAGGTAACAATGGAGGAAATGGGAACCACACCAACAATGCTCCCAAACCAAACCCAAGCTCAAAGCCTTCTGGAGGTTGCTTTGCCTGTGGAAAGGAGGGTCACTTCGCTCGCGAGTGCCCCAACAGAGCTACTGCTCCAGTCCAGCCTGCTGCAACCAAGATGAACCATGGTCCTTCCACTGGACGACAGAATAGGATGAAGGGACACCTGAACCATATCAATGCTGCAGAAGCTCAGGAGGCACCAGACATGGTGATGGGTATGTTTCCTGTCAACTCGGTACCAGCCGCAGTACTGTTTGATTCTGGTGCATCACATTCCTTTGTCACTAAACCGTTTGCTGAGAAAAGTGGTATGAAGCATTCCCGTATGCACAACCCTATGTTAGTACAAATACCTGGGGATAGTACTAAAGCCAACCTAATTTGCAATGAGGTACCAGTAGAAATTCAAGGGAAAACTTTTCATGCTGATCTTATAGTGCTGGGATCCAAAGGGATAGAAGTGGTACTCGGTATGAACTGGATGGCCAAGTATAAGGGAGTTATCGATTGCACTAAGAAATCTATTGAAATGATCTCAGAGGATGGGGAAAAGGTTGCGTACACTGCAACCCGACCCTCGTCACAAGTTCACTGCCACACTGGTATAGCCCAACCTGCCCTTGAGGAAGTCCCGGTAGTTTGCGAATACCCGGATGTTTTTCCTGAAGAATTACCCGGTATGCCCCCTGATCGGGATATCGAGTTTGTGATCGAGTTAGTGCCCGGAACTGGACCCATAGCACAGAAGCCGTATTGGATGAACCCGAAGGAATTAGATGAGTTGAAGACTCAGCTGGAGGACATGTTAAGGAAGGGATTGATTCGCCCTAGTGCATCGCCCTGGGGATCCCCGATCATTTTTGTGGGAAAACGGGACGGTACCACTCGTTTATGTGTGGACTACCGCAAGTTAAATGATGTTACCATCAAGAACAAATACCCGTTGCCCAAAATTGAAGACTTGTTTGACCAGTTGAATGGGGCTGTAATCTTCTCCAAGATTGACCTTCGGACTGGTTATCATCAATTGAAAGTCCGTGATACTGATATCCCAAAGACTGCTTTCACCACTCGTTACGGGCTGTATGAATACACCGTAATGTCCTTTGGTCTAACCAATGCCCCTGCCTATTTCATGAACCTCATGAATAAGGTATTCATGGATTTTCTAGACAAGTTTGTCGTGGTGTTTATTGACGACATTCTTATATATTCGAGGAGTGAGGAAGAACACGAAGAACATCTGAGACTTGTGCTCGGAACACTTCGTGAGCATCAATTGTATGCTAAGTTTAGTAAATGTCAATTCTGGTTGACGGAAGTCGGATTTCTTGGACATGTAGTATCTACGGGAGGAATATCTGTTGACCTTGCTCTTGTTCAGTCTGTGGAGAAGCGTGCTGCTCCGACCAACCAGACTGAAGTCAGATCCTTTCTGGGTTTGGCAGGATATTACCGCAAGTTTGTTCAGGGATTCTCGAGTATAGCCAGACCCCTCACCCAGTTGCTCAAGAAGGATAGCAAGTTCCTATGGACGGACAAGTGTGAAGAAAGTTTCAATGAGTTGAAACACCGACTGGTGTCTGCCCCAATCCTTATAATGCCAGATGTCACCAAGAATTTCGACGTGTATTGTGACGCTTCTAAGCTTGGTCTTGGAAGCGTGCTTATGCAAGAAGGGAAGGTGATATCTTTCATATCCCGCCAGTTAAGGCCCCACGAGTTGAATTATCCCACTCATGACTTAGAGCTCGCTGCCGTTGTTCATGCTCTCAAGACATGGCGGCACTTTCTTATGGGAAGAAGAGTGGAAATTTACACGGATCATAAGAGTTTAAAGTATATCTTTACTCAACGTGAGCTCAACATGAGGCAGCGCCGCTGGATTGAGCTCATTAAAGATTATGATCTGAGTATTCATTATCACCCTGGAAAGGCAAATGTGGTTGCGGATGCTCTTAGTCGAGAGCCGGCCTCTCTAAATGCTATGATTCTAGTAAGGCAACCCGAGTTGTGGAAAGAGCTGGACCAGCTTGGTATTGAAGTGGTCAGCTATGGCATGTTGGACGCCATAGAACTTAAACCAACCCTGGTTGACCAAATCAAAGAAGCGCAGAAAGGCCAGAAAAGTATTGATGGGATTAAGGCCCGCATGGAGAAGGAAAAGGTTGCTGGGTTTACCATCGATGCTGATGGGGGATTATGGTATGAAGGCCGTATTTGTGTTCCCTCTGAATCTGATCTCAAGCAGACCATCATGGTCGAAGCTCATGAGACCATGTATTCTATCCATCCTGGAGGAACAAAGATGTATCAAGACCTGAAAGAGAGATTCTGGTGGCATGGAATGAAGCGAGAGATTGCTTCATTTGTAGCCAAGTGCCATGTCTGCCAGCAAGTAAAAGCCGGGCACCAGCGTCCCGCTGGATTGCTCCAACCATTGCAAGTGCCTGTTTGGAAATGGGATGAAGTGGGAATGGACTTCATCACTGGACTTCCTAGGTCCAGCCGAGGAAATGATTCTATATGGGTTGTCGTGGACAGGCTCACAAAAGTTGCTCACTTTATTCCTGTCCGGACAACCTATCGTGGAGATCAGCTTGCGGATCTTTACATTTCTCGGATTGTCAGCCTACACGGAGTCCCAAGCAGGATTGTATCTGATCGAGGTACACAGTTCACATCTAGATTTTGGAAGAAGTTGCACGAGAGTTTGGGAACCAAACTAGCTTTTAGCACAGCATATCACCCGCAGACTGATGGACAAACAGAGCGTGTGAACCAAATTCTGGAGGACATGCTCCGTGCTTGTGTGTTGTCCTATGGAATTAAATGGGAAGACTGTCTGCCCTTCGCAGAGTTTTCTTACAACAACAGTTATCAGTCTAGCTTGCAAATGGCCCCTTTTGAAGCTCTGTATGGACGTAAATGCCGTACACCTTTAAATTGGACTGAGACTGGAGACAGTCAGGTTTTTGGTGTGGACACTTTGAAGGCTGCAGAAGAGCAAGTCCAACTTATTCGGGAACGTTTAAAGACAGCTCAATCTCGTCAGAAGAGTTATGCTGATACGAAGCGTCGTGATGTCTCTTTCAGCATTGGAGATTTCGTGTACCTTCGTGTTACGCCACTCAAAGGGATGCAGCGTTTCCATGTCAAAGGAAAGCTGGCCCCCAGGTATATTGGCCCTTTTAAGATCTTGGCACGTCGTGGCGAAGTTTCTTATCAGTTAGAATTACCTGAGGAGCTATCTGCTTTTCACAATGTTTTCCATGTGTCATTGCTCCGGAAATGTCTGCAAGTACCGGAGAAAGATCTCTCGTATCAAGACGTGGATTTCAGGACCATTGACATAAATGATGATTTGACTTATCGTGATAGACCCCTGCGGGTTCTCGAGGAAATTGTGCGTGCTACCAGGAGGCGGGCTATAAAATTCCTTAAGATTCAGTGGACCAATCACTCTGAGGAAGAAGCTACCTGGGAGCGTGAGGATGATATCAGGAAGGAGTTCCCTGATTTTCTTAAAGCCTAGACCCGCGAATCTCGGGACGAGATTCTTTTAAGGGGGGGAGATTTGTCACATCCCTGTTTTTAAGCACTTGTATAATAGTATTTTAGCAAGCCTCTTAAGACTTTTGTAATGGAATTAAGTGGACAACATGTTTGTGTAGTGATGTTTATCTATGCAATATTAATGGTGTGTTTCTTTACACTCACTTGAGGAGTTTTTCTCCTAAGAAACACATTGCTTTATATTTGTTTTCCTATGTTTTCCACTAAGGTTCTTAAGAGATTATTTTTCAAGACTTGAAGTAACACTTTGTTTAAGCTTAAAAAAGTGTTATTGTTGGTTTGGAATCAACTTGAACTTGAGATAAAATTATTTGGAAAAGATTCCATTAGATTTTCCAATATAATTTTTGCCCTGAAAAATAGCCAAGTAGCTGTTTTCAACCCTTGTTTTCCATCACAAGGATTATCCAATTAGGGATTTTCTTTGATCAAAACTACTCTCTGATATGAGTACAACAAAACTACACTCTTGGAAAAACCTACAAAGAAAATTAACACACAATGCCAAGATGGTTTTTGAGCCATCTTGTTAAGACAGAAATTTGAGCATTTTAAAAACAGAGAATGTACCTACTTTGCCATTTATTTTCAGAGCCATAAACCCATCATTTTTCAAAACAAATGGTTGGATCTGAAACTTGGATAGTTGTTCTTTGTTGAGCATTTTAAATCACTCATTTTAGAGCTGGTTTGCTTGGTGAAAACAAGCCCAACTTTTGCTATCTCTGTCTGCTTTTCCAGCACTTAGAAAAATTCAGAAACACTGCCTAACTGAATTTTTCTGACAGAACAGTGAATACACTTTTGGACTTGATGATTTTAGCCTTTGTGCACTGATCCAAGCCAGGCCACCTTGCCAATTCGAAAACCATGTTAGTAACCTTCTAGAAGGTGTCATTGGATCCCCTTTTGGCTGGCTAGGAAGGGAGAAATATGAGGTGGCATTTGACTAATGTGTGATGTCATTATAGTGGTTGAAATAGTGTTATTCTTTTTCTTTTACCCATACCTTGGCCCTTGCTGTGGCTTAGCTCACCAAATGGTACTGGCTTGACCCCTTGGAGCCTATTGGAAGCAAGGCCAACCGTGGAGAAACCCCAAAGGGCAAGGGCATGCCCATGCCAATGGTACCCGAGCACCCCACCATTGGCCTCGTGCCTACAAAGCCCTAGTGGCCAAACCCTCTCGCCAGCACGCTCTCCTCGCCACACTCACCCACCCCATAGCCCTCTCGGTTGCTCGTTCGCTCTGTGCGAGCGAGGCGAGCCGCGCCCAGCCACAGACCCGTGCGAGTCGAGGTGGATCACGGCGTCGAGATCGCTGCCCTCCCGACCCCCTTTTTCCCTCCTTTGCGACCCCCTGGAGCGAGCCTACCTTCCTGACATCCTTTGGCCCTCCCTCGTTTGCAGGTTGCCCCGCGCCGTCGTCGCCGTGCCCGCTTCGCCGTCGCAGAGAGGAGACGGACGTGGAGAGCTCCATCCTCGCCAACGCCGCGCCACCGGCACCCCACAACACCACCGCCGTCGCCCACCGCGCCACAGCACCCCTAGGTGAGCCACTAGCCCGTGCCGTGCGCGCCCGTGACGTGTTCGTCCGCGGGCCGAGAGAGAGAGAGAGGAGAGAGGCGCGCGGGGAGGAAGAAGGCACAGGAGCCGTCGATCTAAAAATCGACGGTCCCCTTTGAACTTACCGCTTCGCGCGCGCGCGCGTGCTAGCGGGCTGCGCCGCGCGTTTGCTGGGCCATGCGCGCCAGATCCAGCCCGTTTAGCATGTTTCTGTTAGAGATCCAATTAGTTTTTTTTTCTGGCAGATTAAATAGGTGTTAGCTTTAGGCTTAAAAAAGGTAGCAAATAAATTTATTTAACCATGCTAATTTTTATGCTACTAGCCATACAAAATTGCAACCATATCCCACTGGCAGAAACTTGTTTTGAGTTTTTATGATTTTTCTAAAAATCATATGCCAGACAGTACCCTAAAAATTGAAATGAATAGAACTTCAAAAATACAAAACATTTTTGAGCAAACTCAACTGTTTTGGAAAGCCCTTTTAAATACCTACCTGTAGAATTTTAGTTTGTATCAAGGTGAGTTACCATTTGGAAATGCCATCCATTTTGGTAAAACATCAGTGGGCTATTCCATGATTTTTAGAGGGAGTTTGGGATATTATTTTTGAGTGAGGCAAGTTGGAGAGGCTTGGTAGTTTTAAGGACTATCACATCCTAGAAGGATTTACTTTTTGGGGCAACAGAAAAATTTAGAGAGACAGAACCAGTTTTGGTTACTTTCTGTCTAATTTTTAATTCTAGATCTTGCTTTTTATGTTAATGTTGTGAAGTGCAAATGTTGTGTTCTTGCTTGTTATGTTGTTTTCCATTGTGGTTATGATGTATACAAGTTATTTGAACATGTTAGAATAAATGGTTTGAATGGTAGCATTTTAGAACTAGTTTTCCATGCATAGGTCTTGCTAATAGCTAGATTTTTATGTATGTTTTGAGTAGATCTTTAATTGAATTTTTAGGCTAGTTGCTAGATTGTTTTCCATGGAACCAGTAACACTTAGGTACTGTTAGTTTGTTTATAGCACCTCTGGATGCTTGGTGCTTGTGTTTGAAAAAGGTGTAAAATAGAAATGCTTAAGGACTAGATTTCACACTAGAATATTCATGTATGTTTTTGTGTCTTGTTTTCCACTAGGGAAAAATATGACTTTTTGGTATTGAAACCAGAGGATGAAAAGTACTTGTGGCAGTATTTCCTTAGGATTTTCACCTCTGATAGATTTCCTCTTAAGTAGCACAAAAGCATGAGTAGCACTTGGATGACTAGGAATTAATCTCCTCACATGTGTAGCATTTTAAGCATAGTTTTTCCTTGTTTCCTAGCTATGTTTTTATGTTATTTTTGTAAGATCCAGTAGCATTTATGGTACTGGTTAGAGGGGTATTTTTCCTCTGAAAGCTTGCACACTTGTGCATAACATTAGCTAGTGTAGTCTAAACTAGTCTAGTAGTTTTCCTAAATTTCCTACTAGTATGAGTAGGAGTTTTTGGGTGCTTGCTTGTTTGTTTTGAGCACTTTTATAAAAGTGACCAGAGGCTTATTAACCTCTTGATGAGCATATTTACTAGTGGAACACCCACTGGTATGTTTTCCTCATGGTGGAAAATAGGTTTGACTAGTTGTCATGAGCTTATTTCACCACTTGGGTATTTTAGCAAATTATAGGTGCTAGCCATAGAGATTGTTGTGGAGTTTGTTAGACATCAAAATGTGTTTTATATGACACCCTACTGTATAGAAAACTTGTGCTTTACCCCACTGGTCCATGGTGTTCTTAACTAAGAATCATGGTTTTGGCCACATCTAAACACTAGGAAAAAGCAGACTTTTCAACTATAGTTTTTATGTCAATTTTTCTTAAGGGAAAAATTGAGAACCTTGTGTGATACTTCTTGATTGCTTGCTGTATGTATTACTTGTAGCATTGATTGTCTTGTTTGGTTCTGAAAGTGTGTCTTTATTTCTTTTTACGACGTTAGAAAACGAGGAGGAAGGAATTGCTGAGGAAGGGTATTGCAACTCCTGTTACTTTCAGGACCAGGACCATCACTTGTACCAAGGCAAGCCATCCTAATGCTTTTCACTTCTGAAGTTTTTACAAAACTATACCTTCAAAACTATTTTTGTGTGAATCCTACTACTATTATTAATATTACTAGTATCAGGACTCATAATAATAGTCAACTTGGTATTACCAAGCCCTTAGACACTAAATGGTATATAAATACCATACACCTACTTAAAAACTTGAGTTCTTAAATGAACTAAATAAAATGTGTTTTTGTAAACAAATGCCTTATGGAAGGAAAAACCCCGGAGGAAGGGTGAGACCCTGTCTGCCGGAAGGATTGTTATGATGGGAAATTTTATGAGAAATGTTTACAAAAGACACATAACCTAGTCTTCGCTGGACAACCATTATCGTACTGCCACTTTACCCCAATATGGGTAGGGGCTTGATTAAAAACTTGTTAGGGTTAGTATATGTGCTATCTCAAAGGCTATAGGGGATTGGATCCTCCGAACCGAAATGTCGCTAGGAGTGAGTATACGGGACATCTAAAGTGTGGGATTAATTTTCCCTCCGGATGCAGCAGTTGGGTCTCCTGATTGAGCGGTGTGTGACATGGCTTGCCAGGGAGGGAAACCCCAATTGAAGAGATAGTCATGTACTAGCTTGTACAGAGTGGATAGTCAAGACCAGTTATCTGATGTTCTCATAGGTTGGGAACAGTCCATGGTTGTTTCATGGCGGACTCTGGATCTAGTGGAAATGTGTACACCTCTGCAGAGTAAAACTATTTCGAGATAGCCGCGTCCTCGGATATGGACGGTTGAATGGCCATGTAGCTAGTATTGTGTCAACTTTTCAAAAGAGGTTTTGAAGGAAGGCTTTTGTACCTGAGAGGTACTATGGAGGAATGACTTGGTATCTGTGAGATACCGATGAGAAAGAAACTATTACAAAAAGTTTCTGAAAAGAAAAACTTTCTTTTCCGAAAGAATTATAAAACCTCCAAGATATGTGATATCTACGAGAACAAAACTACATTATTTTAAATGATTTTGTTTACAAAGAGATAAACTTGAAGAATCAACCATGGCAAATCTTTTATCTGTCATGGGTAGCTGAACCATATGTATGGCCTACCCACTCCACCAAATAAGCATGTATGCATTATTGTAAGCTAATAAAGGATGTCTTGTTGAGTACATTCAAATGTACTCATTTGGTTTCGCCCCTGGTATCTACTTATCAGACTACGAGGAGCCACCTCAGGAGGAGTACTATGAGGAGGAGTTCTACGCTGATGGCCCTGCGAGTTAGGATCGTCTCCCAGTCAGCAGCCTGTAGGATGAGGCGTGACTCGGGTTCTACTACGCTATGCTTATCATCTTCCGCTGTGTTTACTTTGAATGTCTGTCCTGCGTGACAGTTATCAAGAACTTGGTCATGTGACCATTTAGGTAAGACTTTATATTCGTGTAATGGATGATGTATTCTGTATGCCAACTACGTATGTTGTTCACGACTGGTTCTTCTGGGATCGTGAATGAATGCATATGAGGGGTTCTGGACCTACCGGTCTGGGGCCTCTACACTTATTCATTTGTTTTCCACCCAGGTTGCAAGTATGGTTTTTATCCCATGTTGGCTTTTGAAACATGTAATCATTTGCATGATTATGAATAGATGATTTTTTTTATTATACATTTGTCTTATGGGTGAGAAGGATCTGGAAAACAAGGTAGTTAAGCTTGTTTCCATCTACCTCCACACCTGGAAAACAAGTGGTTTGGCTCTTATTAATACTTAATATCCTTAGACATTTGGATGCAATGGATTGTTATTATTTCTTACTTTATACTTGATTTCATTAAAGATATTATTATGTGTTCCTCATCTCAGATGAGCTTGACAAGGATTAGAGGTTCTAGGTTATCTGATGTTATCTAATGGTACTAGGGATGGTTGATTATGCTATGCTTCCTTACTAAGTCAGCATTGCTCCTCGTTGACTTATGTTGCCTGATGTGCTTGTCTCTAGTTGCAACTTGTCTTCAGATATTGCCTTGTCACCTGCAAGTAAGATCATCCCTTGAACTAGCTAAGTGTTTTCTCTCCCTTGTTGGTCTCTTGTCTTCATAATTTCACCATTAGAGCCTATAGGATATGTGGACTGGTTCCTAGATACTGACTCCAGTAGCAATTTGCATCTCCTGGTGAAATGCACTCACTTGATTCAATATCCATTTCATTTATGGGTTGTATTCAATGGTTATTAAGATTAGTTGACCGAAACTCAAGTGTTTAAATGCTTACATGAATATTCTGTTCACAAGGTTGATCTGACCTTGTAGCCAAATTATTCTTATATAACACCAAACACTTGGATTTCAACATGTTGCTTGTTTTCTTCCTTACTTAGAACTTGCACGTGTTTCTTAAGTTATAATGTGGTTTATTATTTCCTCACTGTTATTCTTTATCTTGGTAGATTGTAAAAGAAATATGGGTGCAGTTTATGAGATCAATTAGCCTTAAGCATATAAGAAGAATTTTTTGGCAAGTTAGCTAGGCTTGACTCCAAATTACTATTCATATAAAAATGACTGAGATGTACTAGGTTATATGATCTTCTGTTTGTTTGTGGGTGACACTCAATTGTTTGAGTATACAAAAGTGATTTGTTAACTATGTCTCGAATCTTTTTACCACACTACTTCTATATCACACGAACATTGGAATATCACACTATTTCAGGAGGAATTACTAAGATTAGATTAAGATATAAGAGTTCCAAATACTCCTATGATAGATTGGAATAGAACTTCTAAACACTCTAAAGAATCGTTTTGTACGTATTCTTGTCGGAGTTCCTCCTTTCTTGTGGGTTGCTTCTCTTGCAGAATGACTTCAAGAAGGTTGGGAAACAAGAAAATATGATAGTCTAAACAAAGTAGAAAGATCTAGATTAAGAGTTAGTTAAACTTTTATTTTCCTTCCATATACTTCTTATTTTATTTCCCATACTATATGTACTTATTTCGTATATGATTGGTTTTACTTAGCTATCAATTCAATTCCTCTAATAGAGGTTATAACATGTTGTTATTCACTAGTTGTATCCAGAGATACTTTAGTTGTTGAATGTTGGATTTGAATTGAAGTGTGGAGTGCTTATGGAATAAGGACTTAGGATATTAAGTTGATCATATGATCCCTTAATGTGTTGAGATTTCATATGATCACTTGTATAAGATGAATGAGACAATGATCATATGAAGGTTATTGTAGTTTAATGATTTAAGTCAAAGTTGTTAGTTGGTTTCTCACAGTGTCATGTTTTTTATTTTATATTCTTCTTTTGTAATCTTTGTCATGCATAATGTAGACATGGAGGTTTTGGAAGATCATATGTAATGATCAAGGTTTAACAATAGTATAGGAAGATCTATTTCTTCTTTTAGGTACTTATTTATAGTTGATGAGATATATACATATTCTATAAATATGTTAATAACAATTATTATGTCATTTCCCAATTGTGGGGTTTGAGTTAATACTTGTTTGTATCATTTTTTCTATTGAACCTTTGTGATTCCCTTCGAAAGGCTTACTTAATAGTTGTGAGATGATTTATAAAGGTGTTATTTGAATTGATTTATAACTTAAAGAGTTCATGTTTATAGAAGGATATAATATCTCTATTGATGAGATGATTCAATTGTGCAATACTAACTTGTGAAAGTATGATCATCAGTTATGGGATTTGGATACTCACCCCTCTTTGAGTTCTAGATACCTAGTGAATTATCCCAAGTCACTTATAAACTTTAGTTAAGGTTGTTGAGAGTTTGTGCTTGGTCATAAGCAATTATAGTTTGTCGTATCAAATGATTTGTTTTCTAGAGATACTATGTTATAAAGATCACTCAAAATGTACTCTTGACCAGATGATCTAGACCTATTTCATCATGTCAAGTGAAACATTGGTCACTTTGCTTCGTTTAAACTTTTGCGCCAAAATTTCCTGTATTTTATATGCATGATTTGCAAATGCACATATTATATGTTGATCCTTACAACTTGCCAAACACTGCGATAATACAAGGATTCTTCTAATAGTGTTTCACATCCTAGTAAATCTAGGAAAACTAGTGTTCTTGTGCTTTTTGTTAGGATAGGTGATCATTGCTACTATGGTTTGTGTCATATTGGTGCAAGTTCTAGTGCTATTCCTTATGAGCTTTATAAAGAAATTATGCATGAAATTGTTTATTGTGAACTTGAAGATGTTGATGTGGTTATTCAGGTTGCTAATAGAGAAACTATCTTTCCAATTGGTATTGTTAGCGATGTGGAAGTTTTATGTGGCAAAACTAAATATCCTACTGATTTTCTAGTACTCGGTACAGCTGCTAGTAAAACTTGTCCTATCAGTTTTGGTATACCTTTCTTTAACACTTGTGGTGCTGTTATTGATTGTAAGAAGGAGAAAATATTGACTAAACTTGATGGAAAATCTTATGAGTTTAATGTTTCTAAATTTACTAGAGCTCCTTATGAAACTGAATTGCCTAATGAAGATCTTAGAGTTGAACAACTTTCTTCTATTTCTCTTGATCCTAACAATGCTTTGCAGCAATACATGGAGGACCATGAAAGTGAGGTCTTTATGGAAGAAAGAAATGAGATTGACGATATTCTTCTTCGTCAACCAGTGATGTTGAAACACAATTTACCTATGGAAGACTTGGGTACCACATTACCACCCAAGGAGGATCCTATTTTTGATTAAAAACCTTTACCTGATGGTCTTAAATATGCTTATATTGATGAAAAGAAAACATATCATGTTGTTATTAGTTCTAAACTTTCAGGTAAAGAAGAGGAAAGGTTATTGGAAATATTGAAGAAACACCATGGAGCTATTGGATATACTCTTGATGATTTGAAAGGGATTTCCCCCACTATATGTCAGCATGCTATTAATATAGAACCTTATGCAAAGCCAGAAGTTGAACATCAACGCCGTTTAATTCCTAAGATGAAGGAAGTGGTAAGAAATGAGGTATGAAAACTCCTTGATGCTGGTATTGTTTTTCCTATTGCTGATAGTAGATGGGTAAGCCCTGTGCATTGTGTCCCTAAGAAAGGACGAATGACTATTGTACCAAATGAAAATGATGAGCTTATTCTTCAAAGAGTAGTAGTTGGTTATAGAATGTGCATTGATTTTAGGAAAGTTAACAAAGTCACTACGAAAGATCATTATCCTTTATCTTTTATTGATCAAATATTAGAGAGGTTGTCTAAGAAAACTCATTTTTTCTTTCTTGATGGTTATTCTGGGTTTTCTCAAATTGCTGTTAGGGCACAAGGTCAAGAGAAAACAACTTTTACTTGTCCTTATGGAACTTATGCTTATAGATGTATTCCTTTTGGTTTGTGTAATGCTCCTGCTAAGTTTCAAAGATGCATGTCTACTATTTTCATGGTTTTTGTGAAGAAATTTCGGAAGTACTCATGGACGATTTCTTCGTCTATGGGACTTCTTTTGATAACTGTTTGCACAATCTTGATAAAGTTTTGCAGAGATGTGAGGAAACTAATCTTGTCCTTAATTGGGAGAAATGCCACTTTATGGTTAATGAAGGGATTGTTCTTGGACATAAAATTTCATAAAGAGTTATTGAAGTTGACGGAGCTAAAGTGGAAGCAATTAAGAAAATTCCCTGTCCTAGGGATTTTAAAGGTATTCGTAGTGTTCTTGTTCACGTTGGTTTTTATAGGAGGTTTATTAAAGATTTCTCTAAAATATCAAAGCCTCTTACTAATCTCCTTAAAAAATACGTACCTTTTTTTGACGATGATTGCAAGGAAGCTTTTGAAACTTTAAAGAAGGCATTAACTACTGCTCCTATTGTTCAACCACCTCATTGGAATTCGCCTTTTGAAATTGTGTGTGATGCTAGTGATTTTTCTGTAGGTGGTGTTCTTGGACAGTGAGTAGATGAGAAATTGAATTTTATTCATTATACTAGTAAGACTATTGATGCTGCTCAAAAGAATTATGCTACCACTGAAAAAGAGTTCTTAGCTGTAGTTTTTGCTTGTGATAAGTTTAGACCTTATATAGTTGATTCAAAAGTTACTATTCACACTGATCGTGCTACTATTAGATACCTTATGGAAAAGAAAGATGCTAAGCCCAGCCTTATTAGGTGGGTGCTACTTTTACAAGAGTTTGTTTTGCATATTATGGATAGGAAGGGTGCTGAAAATCCTGTTGCTCATAATTTGTCTAGATTGGAAAACATTGCTTATGACCCTATTCCTGTTAATGATAGTTTTCTAAATGAATAGTTGGCTGCAATAAAATTAAACTCCCAAGATAGTCCTTAGTATGCAGATTATGCTAACTTTATTGCTTCCAAGTATGTACCTCCAACATTTACAACTCAACAAAGAAGAAAATTCTTTTATGATTTAAGGTATTATTTTTGGGATGACCCACACTTACATAAAGAAGGAGTAGATGGTATTATGCGAAGATGCGTTCCAGAACAGGAACAACGAGAGAAATTGAGAAAGTGCCATGGAAGTGCTTATGGAGGACATCACGCTGGCGATAGAAGCACACAGAAGGTTCTACAATCAGGTTTCTATTGGCCTACTCTGTTTAAAGATGCACAAAAGTTTTTTCAATCTTGTGATGAATGTCAAAGAGTTGGTAATATTTCTAGACGTAATGAAATGCCTATGAGTTATTCTCTTGTTATTGAACATTTTGATTGTCGGGGTTTTGACTTTATGGGTCCGTTTCCTCCTTTGAATGGTTATACTCATATACTTTTTGCTGTTGATTATGTTACTAAATGGGTAGCAGCTATACCCACAAAGAGTGTTGATGGTGAAACCTCTTTAAAAACGCTTAAAGATGTTATTTTTTTACTAGGTTTGGTGTGCCTAGATATCTTATGAGTGATGGAGGTTCTCACTTTATTCATGGTGGTTATATAAAAATCCTTGCTAAATATGATGTTAATCATAAAATTGCCTCAGCTTATCATCCTCAAACAATTGGGCAAGTAGAAGTATCAAATAGAGAAATTAAATCTATATTGCAAAAGACCGTGAATAAATCTAGGAAAATTTGGTTTGATAAGTTAAATGATGCTTTATGGGCTTATGGAACTGCTTATAAAAATCATATGGGTGTGTCTCCTTATAAAATGGTTTATGGAAAAGCTTGTCACTTTCCTTTAGAATTAGAACACAAAGCTTATTGGGAAGTGAGAGAACTAAATATAGATTTTAAGCTTGCCGCTAAGAAAAGAATGCTTGACTAGTTCTTTAGATCAATGGAGAAGTGAAGCCTATCAAAATGTTAGACTCATTAAAGATAAAGTTAAACAATGTCATGATAGGAGAATTCTTAAAAGAGAGTTTCATGTTGGTGAGAAAGTTCTATTGTATAGGTCTCGTTTCAGATTTTTTGCAGGAAAATTACTCTCGAGATGGGAAGGACCTTATGTTATTGAAGAAGTATATCGTTCGGGTGCTATCAAAATTGCTTCCCTCAAATATAGCACTACACAAGTGGTGAATGGGCAAAGACTCAAACATTATATTTCTGGAGATTCTTATGATGAAGATGTTGATACTATTCAAGTGGTGACTCCGGAATAGTTCATTAAAGAGAAGACTCCAGAAAATGCAAAGTCCGTTTTCGAATAGGTAATAGTTATGTTAAGAAAAGGTTCGCGTATTACTTTCCAACTTATATTTTGTTGTTTACGGATGACATGAAAATATTGAGTCGAAGAAGGGTAGGAGTCGGTGCCCGAGGGCACCACACCACCTGGGGGCGCGAACCCACCCCTGGCCGCGCCACCCAATGGTGTGGGCGCCTTAGAGCCTGTCTCCGACCCGTTTTCCCCCTGTACCTTCCTTTTGTTATGTAGATTTTTATCTATATAATCCCCCGGATCCCTCGAGGTCCGTATATAATTTTCCCGTCATGTTTTTTTCGCTCTCTTTCTGCAAGATTTCATCTCCAGATTTAGAGCCACAATGTCCTCTTCCGGGCCTTCCAAGGATAGTTTCTTTGTGAACATCGTCAACCCGTACACGAACAAGTTGAAGATGCATCCCAAGGAGTTGCTGCTCAAGGATGGGGAGGTGCAGAAAGAAGATGTCCAGGGTCCTAAAGGAGAAGAAAGTCTGGAAGCTAGGATGGAAGAGCTGTAGCAAGATGTCTTTAGGTACAAGAAGATGGCGGAGCGTGAAGTCGACATCATCCACAAAATAAATGCAGAAATCATAGTTGAGCACAAGAAGGATACTGCCAAGCTTTGGTAGGAAATCTTCTCACTCCACGAGGACACCAATAAATTACAAGCACAACTCTATGACATGTAGAATCAAAACTGTGAGTATGAGATCAGGTTTAAACATATGAGTTCTCCTGCCAGTTTAAGAATACCGGAGACCAAGTCCTTATTTGTTGATGGAGAGCCTTTACATTGGAAGTATAATGATGGGAAGGATTCACCGCTACCATCGAAGAAGTAATTCATCATTGGTATTGGCGTGCCCTTGGCTTGTTCCAAGCTTGGGGGAGTGCCACGGTATCACATATTTATCTTTCACCTTTTTTCCTTTTTAGTAGAGGCATGTCATGAGTAGAGAAGTTATCATATAGGATGGTTTGCAGTATGGAAGTATCTCTCCTTTAGTTGGTTATCGATGTATCCCTTGGTGTGAGTTGCTGTTATGGAATATTAATGAGAAGTTTTATCATTTACCTTCTATGCACTTTATTTTAGTTTGCAATTTCTGTTATATGATTGATCTTGTTGTTAGTATTGGTATCGATGCGGGAGCATCAAGTTAATCTATTTGGTTTTGGCAACCTTAATATTGGTCAGTAGTAACAATACTTTGAGGCTTAAGTGGAAAAGAGGGAGATGCATGTAGATATATTGTTCCATGCTCTTCCTTTCTTGTTGGCTCATAAGCTTAGTATTCTCAAGTTAATATCGTTTGTACTTCCAAGGAAGATTGCATGATTGTTTCTATCACATGTATATTTGCTTGTTTTCCCTCAAATCTTAAGCTTGCTACCCAAACTTGATAGCCAAAAATATGTACCGAGAGGGAATGCTTCTCGTGCATCCAAACCTTGAGCTAAAAACCATGCCATTTGTGTCCACCATACCTACTTATATGTGGTATTTAACCACCACTCCAAGTAAATTTATCGTGTGCTACCTTTAAAACCTTCAAAATTATACCTGTTTTGTGCCCATATTTTAGCCCGTGAGGACGTATGTAGACGGTCTTAAGAGCTGGCAACGGGGTTCCCAGCCCCAAACATTAATTACTATAAATTCTCTTCACTATTTTTGGCCCTGATTCTTAATCAAAGCATAATTGTGGAAAGAAAATAAAACAGGGATGATCTACCACCCCAGTAGCGTCCTTCAATGGGAGCCACTCTTGTAAGGTCTAGTTGTCTTGTGACTTAATGTACTGTTTGCTTGCTAATTCATTGACCATTAACATACACACCTACCCCTAAAAAAATAGACACTCCTCCATGGTATGTGATTGTTGGCAGGCACCCAAGGATTCGGTTAGCCATGGTTTGTGATAAGAAAGGTTGGGAGGAGTGTCAAATATTTTATGCTCTCTCTATATGTTTATCATATAAAAAGCTCTAGCACATGAGTTAATCTCTGCTTCCCTCTGTGAAGGTCCTATCTATTACTTTTATGTTAAGTCAGTAAACCTACTTCTTCTGTCTTAAGAAAGCATTTGAGTTGTTGTGATCCAACCATTTATATGTTTATTCCTTCAATCATATCTTTTATCCTTCCTTTTGTAGTACAATGTTGTTTTTTGTCTAAATGAATATCACTTTGAAAGTTATCAATGATTGCAAAGAGAGTGTTATGATTGAGCATGTTAAATTCTGCAATATAAGTGACGTGGGAATGACTTCCGGACTTGTCGGAAGGGCCTACCTGGTCTAAGGAGCAGCACTGAACCCCAGTATGGAGGACTACCCCATGGTTCTAGAAGGCCCAGCTACAGCCCACTCGAAGGCCCATCCGGGTCCAAGAAGCCATAGTCGATTTCTCGAAGCACAAGACAAGAACTCCTATACGTAGTCTACTAGGACTCGTGTAACCCCCGACTGGCTGCATATATAAAGCCAGGAGGGAGGAGAGATAATGGTATCCAATCTAGAGAAGAGAGGAAGATACAAGCCAAAACTAGACACAATTCTGGACTAGACAATACACGGGA
The DNA here is from genome assembly GCA_028641055.1 of Alopecurus myosuroides. NCBI lineage: Eukaryota > Viridiplantae > Streptophyta > Magnoliopsida > Poales > Poaceae > Alopecurus > Alopecurus myosuroides. The sequence continues at coordinate 389,449,866 of CM054058.1, forward strand.
TACCCCGTACACACCACGACATCACTATTGTAACAGCTCGACTATCTCATCATAATACAAATCAGACAAGCAGAAGTAATGGTTTACCTCTACGAGGGTCCCAAACATGGGTAAATCTTGCCTCCTTGTTAGCCGCCGAGATCACCAGCGCGTACATCGTTACTCTACTCGAAACCCTACCGGCTCACCCGATGGATTTGTTGATACGAGTCATTGACAATTGGTGCCGTCGGTGGGAACGACACATGCTGGATCTACATTCTCGCGGCCTCATATACATCAAGCTTTGGGTACTCGACCCCACGGATTTGATCTACTTTGAATCCTTCAACTTCATCGAGCACTCTCCTACATCGCGCACGACCTTCATCATCTACATCGACATCGTTCTTCACGTGCAGGTTTCAGGACAACAGCAACGTATATTGCGGACACCACCGACCGGGACTCGAAACTTATTTTGATGATCCTTGGGTCGAAAGATGCGAAATCAAATTATCTTTCAGCTCCAAAAGGAATCATCGAATTCCGACGGTTAGATCTTCGTGGATTACCCAAATACTGTAGCTATGTCAGAACTTGACGGAACTCCGCGCGACTTTGGTAAAACAATTTTCCCGGTCGACTCGGATATAAATTCGAAGATCACAACGTTGAAAAGCTGCGGAATACAATCCTGCACCACTTCGTCTTTTTTGAGTCAATTCCAACGGTTAGATCTCCGTCAGCGGCTCGCGCACTGCGACACGTTTTGGATCTATGCGAGTCGACCCAAAGGGCAAACAACGTTAACAAACACATGGCAACTCGCCATACTAGTGCCAGGGGGCTCAACATAAACATTGTTCTCCGTGTACGCACAACAAACATCGCGACTCCGCCGCGTCAAGCCCTTCCGGAAAACATCGCGACTCTGCCGCATCGACTCGGTCCGTCGCGTCGAGTCCTTCCGAAAAACATCGCGACTTCGCCGCGTCGACTCGGTCCGCCGCGTCGAGCCCTTCCGGAAAACATCGTGACTCTGCCGCGTCGACATGGTCCGCCGCATCGAGTCCTTCCGGCAAACATCGCGACTCTGCCGCGTCGACTCGGTCCGCCGTGTCGAGTCCTTTCGGCAAACATCGCGACTCCGCCGCGTCGAGTCCTTCCGGCAAACATCGCGACTCTGTTGCGTCGACTCGGTCCTCCGTGTCGATTCCTTCCGTCAAACATCGGGATTCCGCCGCGTTGGCTTGGTCCGCCACGTCGAGTGTTTCCGGCAACCATCACGACTCCGCCGCGTCGAGTCCTTTTTGCAAACATCACGATTCCGCCGCGTCGGCTCGGTCCGCTGCGTCGAGTCTTTCCGGCAAACATCGCGACTCCACCGCGTCGACTCCGTCCGCTATGTGGACTCCTTTCGGCCAAACACCACGACTCTGCCACGTGGACTACGTCCGATGTGTCGACTACTTCCGCTAGACAACTCGGAGCCGTCCTTCACCGCGGCCACACTCGTTGCTTGGGGGCTGTGCTGCAAAGTAGACACACTCGAGAATTCGCCGCAGCCGAACTAGACACTCGGGGGCTAAGGCGCGAAACAGCCGCACTCGACACACGAGTTCGGTGCCTTGTCGACTCCGCTTCATCGATTCCGGTGATATTTGTCGACTCCGTCACTCGGCACCGCCTCGTCAACTACGGCAGTGTCACACAAAGATAAGCTCATCTCACACGAGTCGACAAATTTTCCTTTTTATGTTTATAATCTACTTTGAAGCTACACTTGACACTCGGGGGCTGCACCCCATAAGCTACATGTATACTCGACACCCGACATGCTGCGCGTTACATAACACATTTACACGCTACAACCCGAGTAGCTGATACTGCCTGACGTCGACCATTGACTTCGACCAGGTTTGCAGCAACTGACAGGTCGGCAAGGAGCATAGACAACGGCTGTCAGGCTAACGAAAAGGCACAGCGTATGATGCAAAAGTATCGCGTAGGGTCAAATCATTGCCTACCAACAGGCAATACTCGACTCTGCGAGTCGATATATTGTTGGTTCACAACCAAGATAAATCCGAGTAACAGTTTGTTCCCTACATTTTGCTAGACACGATACTATTATTACATTATTTAACCGCATCCGTTTGTATGGCTGCAACTGTAACACATGAACCACAACATATCCTCCGCTCGAAGTCAACAGCCGACACAATCCTCCGCTCGGAGTCGACACATATCCTCCGCTCGGAGTCGACAGTCGACACAATCCTCTGCTCCGAGTCGACACATATCCTCCGCTCGGAGTCGACAGTCGACACATACCTCCGCTCGGAGTCGACACATATCCTATGCTCGGAGTCGACAGTCGACACATATCCTCGCTCGGAGTTGGCAGTCGACACAATCCTCCGCTCGGAGTCGACACATATCCTCCGCACGGAGTCGACAGTCGATACATATCCTCTGCTCGGAGTCGACACATATCCTCCGCTCGGTGTTGATAGTCGATAGTTGACACAGATCCTTCGCTCGGAGTCGACACATACCCTCCTCCGGGCGTCGACGCATGTCCTCCACCGCGAGCCAACAGAAGACGAGCACATGGAGTTAGCTTCATAACAACCTGAGCCTATGCCCGACTCTGCGAGTCGAACATAGCCTCGGGGGCTACTCCCATCGGGAGCACTGCCGTGCACCCGATAAATCTAAGAAGCGATGTTAGAATATCTTTGAGTCTATGCCTGATTACAAATAATCGCACATAGACTCGGGGGCTACTCCCATCGGGAGCACTGGCCGTGCACCCAATGAGCGCTGGTCGTGCAACCGACGAGCGCTACGCGCGCATTCGACGTACTACCGCATCGGAAGCATCTAACACGTTGGCCGCGTATCTGAGGAGCTCTGTCAGATTTCTTCGTCCATGTCCTTATTTTTGGTCGTACAAACCGCATATTAACTCGGATGAAGAAAAGAAAAACATCAAACTTGTCCATCTCGACGAGACGCATACGACAACGCAAGCCAATTCACGAAATGAGAACATCTTGAAGAATTTTCGGGTCCATCTTCTTGTGTGGACTCGGTGGCTGAGCGTCCGCGTCAACTACACGACTTCCACGTCGTCGTGCGACTCTACCACGTCCGCGTCAACTACACGATCTCCATCACGTCGACGCCGTCCGCCTCGTCGACTACACGACTTTCGTATCGACTCCGTCCGCCGTGTCGAGTACATATCCACCGCATCGACTCCGTCCGCCGTGTCGAGTACATCTCCACCGCATCGACTCCGTCCACCGTGTCGAGTACACCTCCACCGCGTCGACTCCGTCCGCCGTGTCGAGTACACCTCCACCGCGTCGACTCCGTCCGCGAGTCGTGTACACCTCCGCCGCATTGACTCCGACACGTCTAGTCTCTGACACTTCTCGCCACGTCCCATCGGGAGGCAGAAAGAGTGCTCAGTGCACCACGACATCCCTCGAGCGTCAGCTAACAGGGTTATATTTCTTCGGAATCTTCAAACAAAAAGGCACTCGCCACAATCATCGTCGAAAACATCGCGGCTCCACTACACAAAAAGGCAATCGACACGCAGCAGGGAGTAGATTGTGAGTATGTGGCTCCCGCAAAAACCACGACTCTGCACTACGATGTACATACACATCACTCGAAACAAAAGACAGTTTTTGTTGCGCATCCAAAAGAAAATCGCGAGTATCCTGCTCCCGCAACTTCGCATTACGATGTACTAACACCTCATTTTACCCTGGATCGTTTGGCCGACTAGACACATCCGGATGCCGTATTTTTCGAGTACGAAGGTAAGACCAAAGGATCTTTCCTGTGGGCTTGGAATCGCACTCGAGATGCGTCCTCCAGTAAATTTTCCGTGTCAACAACGCGAAGAAAAATCCTAGCAGACGCGCTGGGTACCCTTTTAAGGTTAATTTCGACTCGGTAAGTCCACCACGGCCTAGTCGCAATGATCACCTCACCGAGTTCGAGACGAAGGTCTCGAATTTGTGTAGGCCAGAACTGTTTTTGCCCGAGAAGCAATTAATTGATCCTGATCTTTTGGGAGAGCCAAGCAACTGAGCTATACCCTTCTGCGTAAAAAGGCAACACAAAGCGCATTTACAGTTCAGACAAAGTATTTGACTACTCAATCGCAAGATCCAGAAACAAGCTCTGAGTGCTTACTCGACTATTCTCAGTCGAACAAACACTCGGGGGCTACTGACATGGGAATGACTTCCGGACCTGTCGGGAGGGCCTACCTGGTGTAAGGACCAGCACCGAAGCATAGTATGGAGGACTACTCCATGGTTCTAGAAGGCTCAGTTACAGCCCACTCAAAGGCCCATTTGAGTCCAAGAAGCCATAGTCGATTTCTCGAAGCACAAGACAAGAACTCCTATACTTAGTCTACTAGGACTCGTGTAACCCCCGGCTGGCTGCATATATAAAGCCAGGAGGAAGGAGAGAAAAGGGGGATCCAATATATAGAAGAGAGGAAGATACAAGAAACAACTAGACGCAATTCTAGACTAGACAATACACGGGATACCCCGTACACACCACCACGGCATCGCCATTGTAAGAGCTCCACTATCTCGCCATAATACATATCAGACAAGCAGGAGTAAGGGTTTACCTCTACGAGGGCCCCAAACCTGGGTAACTCTTGCCTCCTTGTTAGCCGTTGAGATCACCAACGCGTACATCGTTCCTCTACTCGAAACCCTACCGGCTCACCCGAGGGATTTTTCGATACGACTCATCGACAATAAGCTCTAATATGAAGACTCTGATCAAAAGATAAGTACAATATGTTAATTGTTCTCTGACCAAGAACAAAGTTTGCCTTAACCAATTGTGATTTTGTTTTTGCACCTTTATTGTGACTCCCTCTAATAGTTTCAAGTTGAGTTATATGAGAGTCAGTTGTTGTCTAGAAAGACTTGTGTCTGATAAATGTGATGCTTCTTGTCCGTATTTTATTTATCGACACTTCACTCCATAAACATGTGGTCATGTTTACTGAGTTCAGTTTCGCTTGGGGACAAGCGAGGTCTAAGCTTGGGGGGAGTTGATACGTCTGATACGTCGTAAACGTATCCCTAATTTCTGATGTTCCGTGTTGTTTTCACGTAATTTCCCACATTTTTTAGTTTACACTTTATGCCATTTTATCGATTTTACGGACTAACCTATTGACAAGATGCCACAAAGCCAGTTCCCTGTTTTCTGTTGTTTTTACTTTCAGAAAAGTTGTTTTGGAAATATTTTAGGAATTGGAAAATTTGAAGCCCGGAAGTCTGAGAAATCCCGGAGGTTCCACGGAGTCCCAAAGAGACACGAAGGGGGGCCTCCGGGGGCCCACACTATAGGGCGGTGCGCCCCCTCTTGGCTGCGCCGGGGGGTGGGGTGGTGTGGGGCCCCCACGCCTCCACCGCCTCTGCCCTTTCGCCTATTTATCCCCCCGGGGCCAAAACCCTAGGGATATATCACTTTTACCCGAGAAACACCCGAGGCCGCCGTCACCGTCATCCCGAGATCGGGAGGGTTCTGGAGCTCTCCCCGGCACCCTGCCGGAGGGGGAAATCATCACCGGAGGGGTCTACACCACCATGCCTTCCTTCGAAGTGATACGTGAGTAGTTCATCCCTAGACTACGGGTCCATAGCAGTAGCTATATGGTTGTTATTTCCACTTTGTACCTCATTATTAGATCTTGTGAGCCGCCTAACATGATCAAGATCATCTTTATGTAATGCTACATGTTGTGTTTGCTGGGATCCGATGAATGTTGAATGCTATATCTCTTGATTATCAATCTATCATGTTATCTTCATGCATATGTTATTTATGATCTTGCATTCTCTCCGTTATTAGTAGATGCTCTGGCCAAGTAGATGCTAGTAACCCCAAGAGGGAGTATTTATGCTCGGTTCATGCCTCCTTTGCCTCTGTGCTCGAGTGACAGAAACGTGACGGATGGAGGATGTGTTGTTGCCATTAGGGAGAAAACAACAATACTTTGTCTAAGGATGATGTTATTGTTTACATTACTGTAACATCCCAATTTTGCTAAACTAGGGTGTGTGGTGTGTGTTCATCTCATACATGCATGAAACAACAATTTAAAACATGTTGAAACAATTTAAATTGTGAATTTCAGTGGTTTAAGAAAATCTCACAAATAGTACTTAAAATGGGTCCCAAAATCTTGTACTAAAAATTATTTCAAATACACCAAAGAAACACATGGTTTTGTTGGAAATTTTACAGGGTTTCTAAAACCTATTTTTGCCAATTTTTATCCTTGCAAAAAGGTCCTCAAAACTTTATTTTGTGTTCTGTTTCTTAATGGAAAAGTGCTTTTATGAAAATCCTGAAAACTGCAGGGGGCTTTGGGTAAAATGGTTGTCTTCAACCTTTGACAGTAGGAGTAGCTGCGTGGAGGCAGCGCCTGCGTTGATGCCACCTAATGCTTGGTCTTCCCAGGAGGATAAGCACACGAGGAGAGCGCCCTGACCTCCTCTGTTTCCCTCCCTCACTCCCGTTTCATCCTCTGCTCCCTTCCTTGTGTGAACCCGAAACCCTAGCCCGAAGGCCGCCGCACACCGTTGCCGTTTTCGGCCGTCCCTGACCCCGCTGAGGATGGCGTTCTGCTCATCGTGGACTCCTCTTCCCCCTTGAGCTCGTGCAGCCACAGAGAAGGCCGAGAAAGAACCAATTTCGACGTCGATTCCGCCACGGCCGCCGCGGATTTCTGGATGGCGGCGACCACTCCGGCTTCTCCTCGCGCCGCCGTCCGCCTCAACGTGCCTGTGGTAACTCCCCGAGCACCTGGATGCCCTCCCCTCTCCTCCCCGTGGCCGGTAAGGCCACCATCGTCGTTTTCCACGGGCGCCTCCGTGGTTCCTCGCCGCCGGTGAGCTTTCCGGCGACCATTTGGTCCGCCGCCGGCACCCTCCACCTCCTCTAGCTCATGGTGTAGTTTAATTTCTGAATTGCACACGTTTTCCATCGAATTTGATGTTAGCTATGAAGAACAGAGAGGATTCGTCCTGGGTGATGTCACAGTGACGTCGTGATGATGTCATATTCCCTTTTTTTAGATATCCCAGGAAATTTCAGAAAAAGGAATACAATTGATATCTTAATAAATTTTGTTTCCCCCTCGGTAGAACGTGACTCCGAAGAGAAGGCTAGCAATCCAATGGTGAATACTTGATCTTAACCGACAAGTCAAGCACTTATTCCAGAAGATCTTTATCTGGTTTTCTTATAACCAAGGCAAGCATAACCTCTTATCTGCTCATATATGGTTTTCGAAGTGTTTTGGATCTCGTATATTGCATGCGGTTCAAAGTATTTGATGCTAGTAGACATAGTTAACCTATATGCTGCATTGCCTCAATATCCTGATCCACTGCTCCTAGCCGCCATAGAATTTCTTGTGCGCATCGCCAGATCCTCACATCTGCTTCGCTTAGTCATACATGTTTGTTTACCTCTGATCCATCCGGTTGATGAATCAGAGCTGCGATAACCTAGTATGATATGATGACGTGGTGAGATGAGCATTGTGTGGTTAATCTGACTAAGGCGAGGACGGGAGGCCACTTGGGAAGTGGTTCTTTGTCCTGTACTTGCCAACCCTAGGATTAAGGTCTCGCCGCGGAAACCAAGACTGAGCGTGCAACCACACGCGCGAGCCAATGAACCTTGCACGACCAACTAACTTTTTTGGCCACATCCATGAGTCACGTAGTTTGCTATTTCCATCTGCATGTGAGTCAGAAAACGATTTGGAGAAAAACTAGGGCGTGACCGGGACAAGTGATGGACGTACACGGATCTTGATCCGGATTCACAGAACAGGTGCCGTCAGGAGCTGGCCAACTCCCTGTTGACGGGGTGGCCCTGTTTGGGTTGACTCATGGATATGGTCGAGCAAGGTAAAGGTCGGAGCCAGCCACACTCTGCCGCGCTCCATGGAAGAGTGTACAGGTGGCGCTAAGAGTCGGAGGGTACGTGTGGGTAAAGTGTACCACCTTGTAGGGATAAATCCTTCGGAAAGCCGTGTCCACGGTTAAGGACGACTTGGTGAATGTCGTGTGGCCATAGATAACTTGAACGTGACGTAAAAGATGTTGGCAATGTTTGAAGGGTGCCTCCTCGGAGATGCCGAGAGGGGTGATCCTTGTAGCATGAGATAGTGTGGGAATGAGAAGGACTTGGTGGAATACAAGAAGATGATGATCTCAGTAGTTGAGTAGCTTCCTCATCTGTTTTGAAAACGTTCTATGAGACGTGCTAATCTTCCTCGATTTGGAAAACAAAGATTGCTTTACGCAAATCAGCCTTCATAAAACCCTTTCTGAAGATAGCAGATATATAATAGGTTAACTAAGTCTTGTTGAGTACCTCCCATACTCAGGTTTTCTTAATTTTGGTCCAGGAGAAGATCTCACTCCAACGGTGGTGTTTCAACGTGGACATCGACGAGTAGTTTGGGGGTTCCCAGGTAGCAGCCTGGAATCTATGGGCTGGGATGTCGCCTTATGTTGCAGCCTCTTAGGCCTTTTTGGTTCTTGTTGATTAGCAACATAATTTGCCTTCCGTTGTCTGATGTACTAGTGGGTCATGTGACCTCTGTTTGTAAGCTATACTCTAGTAACACTGTTTAATAAAGCTTCATGTTTAGAGTACTGCTTTGATCGGTTGTTGGTTTCGAGCTCATTGTTATACAGTTTTGGCTATGCCTGCATAGTTGTCGCAGTCGAGGGGCTTCATGTTTCGAGCCGATGATCCATGTCCGAGCCCGCCTGCCGCTGTGATTCGGCCTGGGGCGAGGTAACCCTAGTAACCCTCGATTGTTGTTGCACTTTCTGGACACATAGCATCTCTGTATAGCTTTGTTCCCGTTTCCTTCAGTTTCATACGATTCCTGGACGCTTTGATATGCATAGTTGGTTATGACTAGCATGGATACAAGGAGTAGTAGACTGGGATCCGGACTACGTGCCGATGAATCCAGTATGTCTGCCGTTGTTTGTTGCGGCCAGGGCTGGTAACCCTGAAGCCCTTGTGAGTCCATGGCTAGGAGCACATAACAGTATGTATATCTCTGGGTCTGGGGTCGTGACAAGTCATGGTATCAGAGCAGGACTGTCTGTAGGAAAACCTTACTGCTTGGTCGATGTTGAGTCTAGAGTTTGTGAAAACTACTTTGTAACTCCAAATGAGTTGTGAAAACCCTTCTTAGGATTCTTTTTACTCCGTATCTGGTATCGCTATAGCTCTGAGTCATCTTACCTGTTTTGATTTAAAAAGGTGCTAGTCATTCAAAACTGAGGTGCCTTCTTTGGCAAGGATGTTTGTTACCCAAGTTGACCTAGTGTTCAGTTTCTAGAGTCGAGTGTGTTCCATATTCCGTTATCTTTCAAACTGGGAGATTTCCTTTTTTTCATAATCTCTCAAAGTTGTATGGATTCCACATTCTTACATGTCCCAAAGTTCTAAATCTTGAACCTCGAGATCTGCTTTCCATCTCGAATGTATCCTTTATCCTATGCTCAAGTTCTTCCGGAGCTATCGCTGTCTTCTGGAAGATACCTCGTGATTGCTATTTGTAGTGTCCTTCAAGGCACTAAGATAGTAGTTACTCCTTTCTCAATGTTTTCAATTTTTTTTTACTTGAACAGAAGGTCCCGGAATGTGTTGGATTGAGATGTGTTGAACCATGTGGTTTCATAACCATGTGATGCTCACGCCATCAGTACAGGATGCTGACCTTTAGGCCAAGTTCCGTTTCTTTGGACCTTGAGGAACAATTTCTACCTCAGGATGGCTAGGTAATCTCAACTCTCATAGCCATAGGTTCTCTTTTGGAACAGAAATGGGTCACAACAAGAGTGATCATTATGGATTTGATATCTTTCCTCTTGATTCAGCTATACCTCTCTTTCAGCATGGGTTTTACAAATGAATATCACCCTGTGCAATCACCGTGATCTCTGGATTCTCCGGAGCATGTTCCTATTATATAGCTGCTTTCAAACTTCATCTGTTGTTTCGGACACCCAGTTGCATATGTGTGTTGGAGTCTTCCAATGCATGTTGCTCTTGTGTTCCTTGAGAACATTCCTCCTTGGAATGTTAGGAGAAACAAACTCCAGAACCTCGTTCATCTCTAGGACCAGGTCAAAGTTTTGTAATTCACAGAATAAAGAAGTTTCATTAGCTCCTGTTCTGTTCCACCTTCGAGTATCACACCCTTATATATCAAGAGGTTGTGTTGTGTTTCATGGCCTTATTGATGAAGTGATGCTCTTACACGTCTTCACTCCCCTTTCTTCTAGTCTTGAGTGCTTGAGAATGGTGGGTCTGTACATTGACATGTGTATCAGATGTTCCTAGCAATTCCTATTGCTTTGAAACGTCTAAGAAACATCTGTATCCTTCTTAGCACTATCGGTCAACCGTTCTCTACTAAAGTTGGCCGTGTTACCAAATCCGTTCATTCCGGTGCACATTCTTGGTCAGAGAGTTAGGTTCATGCTGAAGCTCTCAAGATCATATCGGTTCCTTTGGAAGGCAAGACTCCTTCCGAACTCCAAGGCATACCGGTGGTTTGTGATATTCTGGTTGTCTTTCTAGAAGTATCACCAGGTGGTTACCTGACCGTGATGTCTAAACAATGGGAATTACTCTCTTCTCCAAGAAACCTTGCTGGATATCCTGGACTAGTTGGTTGAGCTTAAACAACAACTTGGAGAGTTGGATGGCAAAAGCTCCGCCTAACTTGATCCTTCGGTAAGGGATGTCTAGTTCTGATCTTATTGAAGAAGGATAGTATCCCCTTTGCGGAAATTCTATCACTCTACCTCTTGATTTGATTTGGGCTATCGTCAGATCAAGTTCAGACTCAAGGACTATCTTGATGGTGTTTTCCCTCATGGTGTTCCACCTAAGTACACCTTCATGTCCTTTGGTCTGACCAATATTCTTCCTTGTTCATATATCATATGAATCCCTCTTCTAGGAGTGTTCTGATAAGTGTGTTTTCGAGCCCATCGATGATATTCCTATTTTCTCCAAGTTGCGAGAGGCTCATGTTGAATACCTGGCACTAATGTCGGAAACTCTCGAGAACCATCCTTGTGTCCTCACGAAGTTGGGTTCCAGATGTTCGAAGTGACTTTCTCGGGTTCGTGTGCTGTTGGTGAAAGTTGTCGCCCTGGGTTCGAGTAAAGTTTTCTTGTTCCCTCAGGAATAATCCCTCGGTCATGCATGTGTGGTCTATTCTTGAGATGGTAAGTTGTTACCTCCATTTACTTGAAGAAGTTTGCATCCACACCAAGTCACCGATTGCTTTTCCTTGAGAGAAGAAGTACAAGATCTCCGTGGTCTTTGTAATCATCTTCCCAACCAGGACTCTGATGTGTTCTTCGCAAGTAGACCATGTAGGTGCAACCGTCTTTCGCAAGTTGCTAATACATGAGTTATGCAATCTCGCTCATCTTCTTGAGCTTGGCATCGTAGTCCATATCTTGAGAATCTAGTATATGTATCTCGTTTGTAACCGGTGCAACCTCTCCGTTCGCACATACCGAGTCTGAGTCATTCTCCCACTAACCAGAGCTGAATCTCAAGCAGCAACGATGATTGGTGTTTTCTCAAGTGTAACATCCCAAGTATGAAAACATCCATTAGAATGTTTGCTCTCTGTTATTTTATGTTTTGCATCATATCATCATAATCATTGCAATTGTTTTTTTGTTGTTTTCCATTTGAATTTCAAACAAATTCCAAATAAAATTGTTTCATACTTGCTCTGTTACAATTTCCAAATAAAAATATTCAAATCAAAACATCAAATTGTTTCCAATAACTTGGAAGTTTAAACCCTTTAAATTGCTTCTTTTCCATATTCCAATTAATACCAAAAATTCACTCAAATTCAAATACAATACAAACAACAACTAATTCAAAATTTTGAAAAAACAATCTTTGGCACAGTGGGGTTTTTGTAACTAACAAACCATAAATTTTTTCCCAAATTTTAAAACCCCCTAAAACCTTTCCTTTTCTTCCTTCTTCTTTTCAGCAAAAAAAAAACAGAAACAGTAAAAAATAAAAAAAGGAAAACGCACAGAGGGGGAGGCAGGCCAGTGGGCTGAGCCCAGCCCACCAGCACGGCCTGGTACCCCTCCCCCTCGTCACCTACCTGTACGGCGTGCATCCTGCACGCCCACGTCGCCTGTACGGCGGAGCAGACGGCCAGCGAGCGCCTCCCTCCTCCTTAAAACCTAGGCCACGAGCTCCCCTCCTGCCCTAGCTCTCCCTCCTTCTTTCTCCCTCACGCCGCCGCCATTCTTCCTCCTTCCTCCCACCTCTGCTCTGCTTCTCTGTCGCTGTACCGCACCACCACCGCGCACCCGTACTGTATCTTCGGCGATCACCGCGCCCCCGATGGTTCTCTGCACTGGCTAGCCACGGGAACGAACTCCCCGTAGCGCCCTCTTCCTCCTCGACATCTCCGCTGTGGCTAGAAGCTCGCGGATCGCCGCCGCCGTCCACCGCGCTGTCGCCGTCGACCACCACCGAGCCTCTGCATCGACGACAGGGGTGGTGAGCACCATGTCCTCCCTTTTCTCCTCTGCCTCCTCGACACCAGCACGCGCACGTGCACCTCCCGCACACCCACGAGCACTCACAGCAGCAGCAGCAGCAGGTTCTTGCTGCCGGTGACCGCCGTCGCCTCGCTGTGGTTCAGTCAACTGAATAAAATTCAGTTTCGTCAGTTAGCACGCTAATTGAACCATATCCTGCCACCAGCCCCTATACTGACAAGAACTCGAGCACACCGCAGTGGTACCGCGCAGCGCACGCGCCCACGAGGGCGTGGGTTCGAATCCCCCCTCGCGGATTAACCCAATCTTTTTCAAAGAGCGCTGACAGGTGGGGCCCCCTGTCAGCGACTCCGCACGCCACCTAGGCGCCACCGTGGCCCAGGGCCCCCTCGTCAGTGGCCTGGGCTGGGCCACTGCGGGGTGAGTTTAGCTCTGGCCCTTTTTCTTTTTTTAAATCCAGTCCATTTTAATTACAAAATAGTCCCTGTTTTAAATTGCAAATATCTTTTGAATTTCAACTTCAAATAAAATAAATAAAATATGTATCCTGAACCAAATTCAATTCTCTACATGTTTAAAACCTATGTTTTCTGTTTTGAACATTTCAAATTGTTGTAAAATTCAAATTCAAACAACTCATTATAAATTTGATTAAATTCATAACTATTTCAAACTTAATTCAAATGACACATATAAAATATGTTTTCCATGCTAAATTAAACCACCTTTCCAAATATAAACTTTGTTTCATGTTTTGAATAATTAAATTTGGTTAAATAATTTAAACCTTGTTTAATTCTTTTAAAAATTGCTAAATTCATAACTTGGTCAAATTAAATTCTTTTTGAACATATAAAATATGTTTTCAAACCAGAAAATTATAATATTTTCAAATATGAATTTTACTAAATGTTTTGAACAAATAAAAATTCAAACTTGAATTAAATTCATTTAAATCTTGTTTAAACTTGTTTAATTCATAATTAATTCATTTTAAATCCCTTTTCAACAAATGAAACATGTATTCCACCTAAAATTTTGTGTTCTTTACAAATATGAATTTTTTTATTTATTTTGAACAATTAAAATCGGTGAAAACAACAAATGCTTGTGTAACTCTTTTAAGAAGCAAATTTTCATAACTTAATAAATAAAAATTCCAAACTTGGTAAACTTCATTTCAAATTGAAGCTATTGTTGTTTTCTTTCTGTTTTCCTCATCCATGCATCATGCTAATCCACTTTCACATGTTGTTTAGTTGTAGATCATCTAAACCAACCTTAATTCATGGGCTTTCCATATGCAATCCAAATTGCATATGGGCCCATTTAATTTGGTTATCATGTCAACTAGCTTATTTTGATGCATCAGTTAAATTGCCATGCATCATCCCATGATTGTGCATTATGCCATGTTATTGATTGTTTGTCTCTCTATGTTGTTTGTTTGCTTCTTCCCGAATAGACGACGACGTTGAGACAGACGAGGTTTACGACACTACTTCTGAGGAGTTAGCCCAGTACCAGGCTACTGAGTTTGCAGGCAAGTATTCACTCACATGAACCATTGTGTTCCTTTCCACATTGGATACCGATACTTTCCATTGTCTATTCTGCTAGCCTTAAGTATCGTTGCTTGTGTTCGATCCTATCACATGTAATCCTGTAACCCTGATATAGCCTCACCTCCACACCTATAACCCCATTGCTTGTTGCCTGTGTCTTACTAGCATGCTTAGGGTTGTTTATGCTCGAGTCTGCTGTCCGTTATTTCTGCTACCATATTTATTATGTTCTGGGGCTCGATGTTGAAACAACAATCATGTTAATGTTATGGGTAATAATAACTTGATGATAAGGCACCGGCAGGAGGCCGGGTATGGTTTTGAGGCCTGCTAGTGTCGACCCTAATTAGGCAAAGGGTCTTGTCTACTGATCCATGATGAGCGCACTATCCGCATGTGGGAAGCGTGTATGGGCGCCCCCCTCAATTTGATTCGATTCGCATCTCGTCCAAATCGCCACACTTAGTTTGGGCTTTCCATTTGATGCATGCATATGCAGGTGCGAACCCGAGGCCAGGGTGGAACTTTTGTAGTCGGCATTTAGGGCGGCGTGGTCTTCCAGTGCTATGAGGGTCCCCTTTTCTTCGTGGGGGCTCGATTAGCCGCGCACGCACCGCACGTGGTGCTTTGGGCTTGATGCGAAGAAGAGTTGGGTTGTGTTGAGTGCCCCGCTTGGTGGAAGGCATTCCATCTAGCGGGTTATTCTTACGTGTACGGCCAAATTGGTGCATCCCTGCAGGGTTAAATCTTCTCGAGAAGCCGTGTCTTCCGTGGTTATGGATGACTTGGTGAAAGTACTGGCTAACAAGTACTCAGAACAAATTACACCTAACTAATGATAACTTGACTAGTAATAGTCTTATTGACACAATAACTTGAACCATCATTAATCTAACTGTGTGAGTTATCCTCGGATTGCTTCTTTGGATAAGGGGCGAGATCCAGGATGGGTTTGTTTGGAGTTAGTAGTAGTTGGTTACGATACGCTATCTTATCCCCTTCTTTAGCCGGAAGTTGTAGCATGTTTCTGTAGTTGGTTAGAGCAGACTGCTGCCGCACTTTTGTATCACCTATTCTTCCGTTGAACCCAAAGCATCTGTACTTGGTGTTGCCGGGTACATTATGGTATCTTGTGAGTCTTGCTTGCCAGTATGTTTATGTACTGACCCCTTTGGGGCTGTGGTTTCCGCAGACTACGTTTCCGAGGATCCCCATGGAGGCTACTACGTGGAGTATGACGAGGCTGCTGACGAGTAGATAGCGGACCCGGGCAGGATCCGAGACATCGTGGATGGGCTCCGTCTTTTCGTTTCCGGCCTCTTAGGCCTATTTGGATCTTGTCTGTACCCAGACATTTTGGATGCTTCCGCTGTGATGTAATGATGAATTGTTGGGACATGTGTCCTCTGGATGATTGTATTTGCTATCTCTGCTCTAGTGAGAGCTATTTGCAACTTATTTCCATCTTTTGTGTCTTAGAGATATGTTGTGATATCACTTGTTCAAATGCCGTTGACGTACCATGTGTGTTTGTTATGAAGTACGTCAATGGAAGTAGTCGGATTTCTATGGGATGGTTTACGTAGACGATGTATAGTAGAGAATGGTTGTCACACGTTTACGTGTTGGCCTGCTCATATTGAGATGCGGGTGCCGGTATGCCCCGTAAGCCATTTTTCTACTGTTTAGCGGACTGTGAGTATCCTCTAGAAGTCCGGGTGCGACAAATGGTATCAGAGCCTGTCTGCCTGTAGGATCCCTTTTATTGGTCGCAGTTGAGTCTAGAAACTATTTTGTAGCTATATAGGAAAACTGAAACGTGAGAGTAGGAATTCTGTTCTTTTATTTCTTTCCCCACCCACCCTCCCTTTTTCTGGTAAGGAAGTGCAACGTTGTTTTCTCTTCTCATGTAAACTTTCAAGTTAGGATTTCACGTATCCTGGTTTCTCTAGGATAGTTATATCTACTAGACCATAGGAATGGAGGTGGTTGTGACATGATTTATCATGTTGCCTACTCACGATTGAGAACGGAGGCGTGTAAGCCCTGGAAGCAGATCCTCTATTCCTTAAGCAGTAGATATTTATCCTTTAGAAGCCCGGATGGGTTTTCCGTAGTACCTCAGGAGTGTTTGGTCTCGTGTTTCCCCAATGTTGCTTCGATATCCTGTTCTTCTCAACATCCTTTCGTCCGTTGAAACCTTGTTGTTGCTTGCCAATTCAGTTCTTCTACCGGCGTCTAATCAAAACTTCCCCGATCATCTGCAGATGGATCTCAGGTTCTACCCGCAGGTGGTTCGTATGACTCGTTGCGAGAGCACTGCCGGTTATCCGGAGATGCTGAGAGACATGGTCACTTTTCTGGGGTTCCGTTGGGCACCAGAGTACCAGGTCTACGAGCAGCAGCGAGAGTTTGACCAGAGCTACTACCAGGCTATCGTCTACATTCTGTCAGATGATGGCATGAGCGTAGTCCACCGCTACGAGGCAGTAGGTTCCACAGTGGATATGGCTGTGCAGCAGGCAGCTTATGTGAGTCTCACCGTCCTTCGTGCTGACTACTGGGGATTTGACGATTCTATCTATCGCCACATCCCCCGTGGTTACATCACTTCGGAGGGAGCTCACTTCACTCTCTACGACAACTTGGATGTCTACGAGCATGATAACTCCAGGCTGCACACCACCGCTCAGTTCGTGAGGCACAGTGACGCAGTTGCCAGCACACTATCTCAGGAGTTGACTTCAGTCAGAGAGCAGCTCTACCTTGCTTTGACTCGTCTGGCGACTGTGACGCCCCGAGATCGGGCACTATGCAGATTTCAGCATTCCCGCCAAATCCGCATAATAACCGATTCCAGGTTGCCACTTGTGATAATCATTACAACAGTTCACGAATAATCCACAACAACAACAGAATAGATTTATACAAGAGGACTCAAACGAGTCAAGGATACAACTGATACAATACAAAGATCCAAATAACAGCGGAAGAAAAGTGTCCGGCTACGGACAAGATACAAATTGGACTAAGAGTCCTGAAGATAACCGAAGGCGTCCAATCCCTGCCCAGGCCAAGCCGGAGGGATTCCCAAGCTAACGTCGTCAGACTTCAAACCTGTTGACTGCAATATTGAATATGCAGCCACGAAAAGGATTCATGGGTCAGTACGGTTAAGTACTGGCAAGTGGATAAACCATACTCACAAGATACCGGCGTAGCCAGTCATCACAAGATACAAATACTTTGGGATCAACGGAAAGAAGGGGTTATTGCAAATAAGCGACAGCGGGCTGCACTAACCAACTACAGAAACTCACTACAACATCCGGCTAAAAGAGGGGGATAAGGTAGCGTATCGGAACCAACTACAACTACTCACCAAACAATACCCATCCAATGTCACCCCCTACTAAGGAAGCAACCCAAGGATAACTCACACTGTTGGATTAATGATGGGTCAAGTTATTGTGTCAATAAGACTATTACTAGTCAAGTTATTATCATTAGGTGTAAGTTGTCTGAGTACTTGTTAGCCAGTACTTTCACCAAGTAATCCATAACCGCGGAAAACACGGCTTCTCGAGAAGATTCATCCCTGCAGGGTGTGCTCCAGTACCCGTACACACTCAAGCCACCAACTAAAACTCAGGTTGGCTCGACACGACCCAAACCATCTCTACAACCCATCCTAGGAGCCACGGAGCTATAAGGTCCCGGCCAGTCCGCTAAGCGCAGGGGTGAAAACCACACCCCCCGGCACCACAGGCCTCGTCCTATATGCATCATCATCATAACCAGTAACCATGGGGGCGCCACCCATTATGCAAAGGAGCAAATGGAACACCCGAACTAAGTGTGGCTCTTCGGACAAGCTGCAGATCAGGTCTAAGTCGAGGGGGGTCCCATACTACCACCCGGATGCGGTGAGCACGCTCATCATGGATCAGTAGACAAGACTCTTTTCCTAGTTTCGACACTAGCAGGCTCCAAAACCCTAACCCGGGCCTCCTGCCGGTGCCTTATCATCAAATTATTATTTCCCAAAACATTAACAGTTGGTTGATTGAATTGAAACCCAAATATCAACTAAACAGGTGATACGACAAAGGATAACAAGACTCGAGCACAAACAAACCTAAGCATGCAACTACGACACGAGGGCCAACAGGGTAAACAAACAACAGTTGATAGGAAGTGGAAGGGAAAGCTATATCATGGCTGCAAGGTAAACATATAATAGGATCGAGACACAAGCATCGTATCAACAGGCTAGGATAAGAACAACGGAAAGCATCGGTAACAAGTGATGAAAGGCAGCCATTTGGCAGCAAGTGAGTATACTTGCCTGAGATCCAGCAAGTAGGGGTACATCCACAGAACTCGTCGTTGCTCACATCATCTCAACGTCCTATCCGCGAAGAAACAACGAACCTCGAACAAACACCGGAGAAACAATTACTACTACGGCAAAAGATCCAGCATGATCAAGATATGGATGCATGACAAGTTTAAAGATGCATCAAAATAAACTAGTTGACGTGATAACATAACATAATTAAATGGACCCATATGTAATTTGGATTACATATGGAAAGCCCATGAATTAAGGTTGAAATAATTGTTTTACAACTAATCAACAGGTGAAAGTGGATTAGCATGATGCATGGATTAGGAAAACAACAAAATAACAACAATGCAACCAATTGGAAATAAGGTTTACCCATTTTGAAATTCACTTATTAAGTTTTGGAATTTTGGTTACTTAAAGGTGTCACACAAGCATTTGTTGTTTTCATCAAGTTTAATTGTTCAAAACAGTAAACAAATTCTATATTTGAGTAGAGCATTTAATTTTAATTGGAAAACATATTTTATTTGTTGAAATTGGAATTAAAATGAATTAGTTATTAATTTGACAATTTTAAATGCATTAAATAAGAAATAGTTGTTTTCAGCAATTTAAATTATTCAAAACAGCAAACAAAATTTATATTTGGAAAGTACATGAAAAGTTGATTGGAAAACATATTTAGTTTGTGGAATTTGGAATTTTTATGAACAAGTTATGAATTTTGCAAGTTTAAGTGAATTAAACAAGAATTCAAATATTTCAACAATTTAAAATATTCAAAACAGTAACAAATTGCATTGAAAAGGTTGAAAACATGTAGCAAAGGTTTCATTGAACATTTTGGGCTATCAAACATAATTTTTGGGTGATTATTGAATTTATTATGCCATTTTCCATAAATAGTTTTATTCTGCCCTTTTTAGTAAACAGAGGAAAACATGTTCAAAATTAATTCAATTGTGCCCAAATAAAATACCAATGTGTAGAGTTTGTTAAGACAAATTTTTAGAGACCAAGTTTGCTTAATTTGGATGAGTAGAACTAAAGTTATGAAATTCCAAAGTTTCCAATTTTTATTGAATTTTTAGTAATTAATTATTTAGTGCCAAAATTGTTACAGAAATATATTGCAAACTTGGCATTAATAGAAAGGGCACAGAATTATGAAGCCACAGGATTTTGAATCATTCAAATTGGAGCTAAATTTGATTTGATATCGATTTTAGAAGTAATAGCTCAGATCTAGCTTTCTGAAATTTCTGGCAGAAAAGAAAAAAAAACAGAAAAAGGGTGGCTTTTTCTGCCTTGGGGGGGATCGAACTCGTGAGCTGATGGGAGAGCGCAAGGGGCTTAACCATCTGGGCTGCTGTCACATTTGGTGATAGGTATAGGGCCTGGGGGGTTAAGAGGTGGGCTTAGCGCTGTAACTGACAGAAAAAAAGGACGCACGATACAGGCTTGCAGGTACTCGATCGAGGATAGAGATGGGGTCGCATCCTACGCAGAAGTCGATCCATGGCTCTGCTGGGTGGAGCACCAGACGGTACCCACCAGGAGGCCACCCGATCGGTACTGCACCACTGCCAGAACGAACAAGCACGACCACCTCTTGCGCGTTTGGAAATCTGACGAACTGCCCAACCTGGCTGCAACACCGACGGAAACGGAGAAGAAAAGCGGCGAATCGGGGCATTACCTGGCGATGGAGCCTTCTGCGATCTTGGAGCTGGAGGGTTGCGGATTCCATTCCCACGGACAGCGGACCCTCGAGGTGCCCGTGGAGATGGGGAGGTGGCGGTGAACAGAGGTGTTCGGCTCGGTTGATGTTCAGAAGAGCAGAAGGCTCGGGGGGAAGAGGGGATGGGAAGGTGGCGGCGGCGTGGAGAAGAGAGGAGGAGAGGTGCGGCCTAGGGTTAGGGCAGGTACTTGTAGGGGATTGGGGGCAGGTGGAGCAAGGAGGGGTCCATGGAGGGGGGGGGTGAAAGCGACACCCCGCCTCTGTCCGTACGGGGAAGAAGACCGTGGGGGGGGGACTGCTGGGCTAGAAAGATTTGGTGGGCTGGGGTTGTGGGCTGGAGGGAAAAAAGGGATGGCTCCTCTCTCCTTGGCCTTTAATTTTTATTTTTTCTTCCTTATTATTTTTTTTTGCAAGAAATAAAAGAGGGAGAGAGAGAAAGAAATAGGGTGGGGTGTTTTAATTTTTATGAACTGTTTTATTAGCTTGCAAACAGTAGATCAAAACAATGTTACCAACATTTCCATGAATTTTGCGATGTTAAATTAATTTTAAAATTGGTAGTTGAATTCCAATTAAGGTTTAATTTGGAGTTTTTGGAAATAACAAGTTATTTTAAATAAGTTCTAGCAATTATGAAAACATTATTAGCTTTAATTGATTTGCAAGATTTTAATTTTAAAACTCCCATTTGAAATATTGCCAAGTAGGATTTGATTGGATTTGAATGTGTTACTTGCATTTACCATTAGGGTTTTGAACAATTTAAATTGTTTTGAAGTTTTGAGTGGTTTGGAAAACATGATGCAATGCTTATGGGATGCAGATGATGCAAACAAAAAGAAAAAAAACAGGTAACACCCCAGGTGTTACAGACGACACCACTAACAAGGGATTGCACCCTCGCAATCCACCTGCTAACCCGGGAGGGGAAAGAGGTTCGACTATCGATTCTTCGTGCTTCCAGTTGATCTCCTCGACACCACTAACAAGGGCTTCTCGACACCACTAACAAGGATTCTTGCTCGGAGTGACGACGATGTTTTTTCCACCAGGAATCTTCCGATGATCGGACCTATTAGGTTAAAGGCTCAGAAAACGTCCACCCACGTAGGATCCTAACACTTCGGAAGATTGAGTACGAGAGTAGACTCCAAAACAAATAAGATGGGAGGGGAAACAGAATAGGGATAAGGAGAAAACAAGAATCCTATTGAGATGTTTCCAAAATAGTTTAGCATAAATAGTTTTTGACATTCTAGAAACAACGACCGTTAGCTAGGTTATCCTACAGGCTTTGCGGACCCGTTGCTTCGATAACCATTCGTATCGAAACAATCTCGGGAATCGGAACCAAGGCTCTGATACCATTTGTGACGCCCCGAGATCGGGCACTATGCAGATTTCAGCATTCCCGCCAAATCCGCATAATAACCGATTCCAGGTTGCCACTTGTGATAATCATTACAACAGTTCACGAATAATCCACAACAACAACAGAATAGATTTATACAAGAGGACTCAAACGAGTCAAGGATACAACTGATACAATACAAAGATCCAAATAACAGCGGAAGAAAAGTGTCCGGCTACGGACAAGATACAAATTGGACTAAGAGTCCTGAAGATAACCGAAGGCGTCCAATCCCTGCCTAGGCCAAGCCGGAGGGATTCCCAAGCTAACGTCGTCAGACTTCAAACCTGTTGACTGCAATATTGAATATGCAGCCACGAAAAGGATTCGTGGGTCAGTACGGTTAAGTACTGGCAAGTGGATAAACCATACTCACAAGATACCGGCGTAGCCAGTCATCACAAGATACAAATACTTTGGGATCAACGGAAAGAAGGGGTTATTGCAAATAAGCGACAGCGGGCTGCACTAACCAACTACAGAAACTCACTACAACATCCGGCTAAAAGAGGGGGATAAGGTAGCGTATCGGAACCAACTACAACTACTCACCAAACAATACCCATCCAATGTCACCCCCTACTAAGGAAGCAACCCAAGGATAACTCACACTGTTGGATTAATGATGGGTCAAGTTATTGTGTCAATAAGACTATTACAAGTCAAGTTATTATCATTAGGTGTAAGTTGTCTGAGTACTTGTTAGCCAGTACTTTCACCAAGTAATCCATAACCGCGGAAAACACGGCTTCTCGAGAAGATTCATCCCTGCAGGGTGTGCTCCAGTACCCGTACACACTCAAGACACCAACTAAAACTCAGGTTGGCTCGACACGACCCAAACCATCTCTACAACCCATCCTAGGAGCCACGGAGCTATAAGGTCCCGGCCAGTCCGCTAAGCGCAGGGGTGAAAACCACACCCCCCGGCACCACAGGCCTCGTCCTATATGCATCATCATCATAACCAGTAACCATGGGGGCGCCACCCATTATGCAAAGGAGCAAATGGAACACCCGAACTAAGTGTGGCTCTTCGGACAAGCTGCAGATCAGGTCTAAGTCGAGGGGGTCCCATATTACCACCCGGATGCGGTGAGCACGCTCATCATGGATCAGTAGACAAGACTCTTTTCCTAGTTTCGACACTAGCAGGCTCCAAAACCCTAACCCGGGCCTCCTGCCGGTGCCTTATCATCAAATTATTATTTCCCAAAACATTAACAGTTGGTTGATTGAATTGAAACCCAACTATCAACTAAACAGGTGATACGACAAAGGATAACAAGACTCGAGCACAAACAAACCTAAGCATGCAACTACGACACGAGGGCCAACAGGGTAAACAAACAACAGTTGATAGGAAGTGGAAGGGAAAGCTATATCATGGCTGCAAGGTAAACATATAATAGGATCGAGACACAAGCATCGTATCAACAGGCTAGAATAAGAACAACGGAAAGCATCGGTAACAAGTGATGAAAGGCAGCCATTTGGCAGCAAGTGAGTATACTTGCCTGAGATCCAGCAAGTAGGGGTACATCCACAGAACTTGTCGTTGCTCACATCATCTCAACGTCCTATCCGCGAAGAAACAACGAACCTCGAACAAACACCGGAGCAACAATTACTACTACGGCAAAAGATCCAGCATGATCAAGATATGGATGCATGACAAGTTTAAAGATGCATCAAAATAAACTAGTTGACGTGATAACATAACATAATTAAATGGACCCATATGTAATTTGGATTACATATGGAAAGCCCATGAATTAAGGTTGAAAAATTGTTTTACAACTAATCAACAGGTGAAAGTGGATTAGCATGATGCATGGATTAGGAAAACAACAAAATAACAACAATGCAACCAATTGGAAATAAGGTTTACCCATTTTGAAATTCACTTATTAAGTTTTGGAATTTTGGTTACTTAAAGGTGTCACACAAGCATTTGTTGTTTTCATCAAGTTTAATTGTTCAAAACAGTAAACAAATTTTATATTTGAGTAGAGCATTTAATTTTAATTGGAAAACATATTTTATTTGTTGAAATTGGAATTAAAATGAATTAGTTATTAATTTGACAATTTTAAATGCATTAAATAAGAAATAGTTGTTTTCAGCAATTTAAATTTTTCAAAACAGCAAACAAAATTTATATTTGGAAAGTACATGAAAAGTTGATTGGAAAACATATTTAGTTTGTGGAATTTGGAATTTTTATGAACAAGTTATGAATTTTGCAAGTTTAAGTGAATTAAACAAGAATTCAAATATTTCAACAATTTAAAATATTCAAAACAGTAACAAATTGCATTGAAAAGGTTGAAAACATGTAGCAAAGGTTTCATTGAACATTTTGGGCTATCAAACATAATTTTTGGGTGATTATTGAATTTATTATGCCATTTTCCATAAATAGTTTTATTCTGCCCTTTTTAGTAAACAGAGGAAAACATGTTCAAAATTAATTCAATTGTGCCCAAATAAAATACCAATGTGTAGAGTTTGTTAAGACAAATTTTTAGAGACCAAGTTTGCTTAATTTGGATGAGTAGAACTAAAGTTATGAAATTCCAAAGTTTCCAATTTTTATTGAATTTTTAGTAATTAATTATTTAGTGCCAAAATTGTTACAGAAATATATTGCAAACTTGGCATTAATAGAAAGGGCACAGAATTATGAAGCCACAGGATTTTGAATCATTCAAATTGGAGCTAAATTTGATTTGATATCGATTTTAGAAGTAATAGCTCAGATCTAGCTTTCTGAAATTTCTGGCAGAAAAGAAAAAAAACAGAAAAAAGGGTGGCTTTTTCTGCCTTGGGGGGGGATCGAACTCGTGAGCTGATGGGAGAGCGCAAGGGGCTTAACCATCTGGGCTGCTGTCACATTTGGTGATAGGTATAGGGCCTGGGGGGTTAAGAGGTGGGCTTAGCGCTGTAACTGACAGAAAAAAAAGGACGCACGATACAGGCTTGCAGGTACTCGATCGAGGATAGAGATGGGGTCGCATCCTACGCAGAAGTCGCTCCATGGCTCTGCTGGGTGGAGCACCAGACGGTACCCACCAGGAGGCCACCCGATCGGTACTGCACACTGCCAGAACGAACAAGCACGACCACCTCTTGCGCGTTTGGAAATCTGACGAACTGCCCAACCTGGCTGCAACACCGACGGAAACGGAGAAGAAAAGCGGCGAATCGGGGCATTACCTGGCGATGGAGCCTTCTGCGATCTTGGAGCTGGAGGGTTGCGGATTCCATTCCCACGGACAACGGACCCTCGAGGTGACCGTGGAGATGGGGAGGTGGCGGTGAACAGAGGTGTTCGGCTCGGTTGATGTTCAGAAGAGCAGAAGGCTCGGGGGGAAGAGGGGATGGGAAGGTGGCGACGGCGTGGAGAAGAGAGGAGGAGAGGTGCGGCCTAGGGTTAGGGCAGGTACTTGTAGGGGATTGGGGGCAGGTGGAGCAAGGAGGGGTCCATGGAGGGGGGGTGAAAGCGACACCCCTCCTCTGTCCGTACGGGGAAGAAGACCGTGGGGGGGGCTGCTGGGCTAGAAAGATTTGGTGGGCTGGGGTTGTGGGCTGGAGGGAAAAAAAGGGATGGCTCCTCTCTCCTTGGCCTTTAATTTTTATTTTTTCTTCCTTATTATTTTTTTTGGAAGAAATAAAAGAGGGAGAGAGAGAAAGAAATAGGGTGGGGTGTTTTAATTTTTATGAACTATTTTATTAGCTTGCAAACAGTAGATCAAAACAATGTTACCAACATTTCCATGAATTTTGCGATGTTAAATTAATTTTAAAATTGGTAGTTGAATTCCAATTAAGGTTTAATTTGGAGTTTTTGGAAATAACAAGTTATTTTAAATAAGTTCTAGCAATTATGAAAACATTATTAGCTTTAATTGATTTGCAAGATTTTAATTTTAAAACTCCCATTTGAAATATTGCCAAGTAGGATTTGATTGGATTTGAATGTGTTACTTGCATTTACCATTAGGGTTTTGAACAATTTAAATTGTTTTGAAGTTTTGAGTGGTTTGGAAAACATGATGCAATGCTTATGGGATGCAGATGATGCAAACAAAAAGAAAACAAACAGGTAACACCCCAGGTGTTACAGCGACGTACACCACAGACTTTGTTGGAGACGAGCGCTTTGCACGTTTCGATCAGCCAGTTGGACGTCGTCTGCCAGATGCTGGAGGTTACGAGCCGATCAGAGGTCCACTCCTCAACCTCGGTGCTGGTTACACTGGGATTCCACGCTTTGGAGCACAGGGAGTCGATGCTATGTACTTCACCACACCCAGAGTCGCTCTCAGACCACGTCAGATCTATGTGGATCGTCGTTCTACCTACTTTCGTGGGCGTGCTCCTCACCATACCTCTCGCCGTACTCCTAGCCGCCGTCCTGCGTGATGAGCATGGGAGTACCGATGTATCCATTCTTAGCTATGTTTAGTTATCCTTTGGCATTTGAACCATTTATGGTGTGTTGGATATTCTGATGTATTTGAACATGTGATGATGTACCTGTTGGTTATCTATTCATGCGTCGGAATAATCTCTCTTTCGGTTTCCAAGTCTATCCTTTTCTATTGTTGACTATCGTCCTCTTAACGAGAAAACCATCAAAAACAAGTATCCAATTCCTCGTATCGATGATCCTTTTGATCAACTTGCTGGAGCCTCAATATTCTCCAAGTTGGACCTGAGAATGGGTTACCATCAAATAAAGATCAGGAAAGAGGATATTCCAAAGACAGCTTTCACCACTCGCTACGGTCTATATGAATTCACCGTCATGTCCTTTGGTCTCACCAATGCACCGGCGACATTCTCTCGACTCATGAATTCTGTCTTCCATGAATACCTCGACAAGTTCGTTGTGGTATATCTTGATGACATTCTTGTCTACTCAAAATCCGAGGAAGAGCATGAAGAACATCTTCGTCTCACTCTTATGAAGCTTCGCGAGCATCGTCTTTATGCCAAGTTCTACAAATGTGAGTTCTGGATCTCAGAAGTTGCTTACCTTGGTCATGTCATCTCTGCCAAGGACATAGCCATTGATCCAGAAAAGGTTAAAGCAATTGTTGATTGGAAACCTCCAAAGACGGTGAAGCAAGTAAGAAGTTTTCTTGGCTTAGCTAGCTATTGCCGTCGTTTCGTCCAAAACTTTTCCAAGATTGCCAAATCTCTCACTGATCTCACAAAGAAGGACAAGAAGTTCGTCTGGTCTCCACAATGTGATGAAAGCTTCAATCTCCTGAAGACTAAGCTCACTTCTACACCAGTTCTGGTTGGCCCAGATCCTTCCAAACCTTTCCAGATATTCTGTGATGCTTCTCTCCAAGGTCTAGGTGCAGTTCTTATGCAAGAACGTCAAGTTGTGGCTTATGCTTCACGTCAGTTGAACGCACATGAGCTCAATTATCCCACTCATGACCTTGAACTTGCAACAGTTGTGTTTGCCCTCAAGAAATGGAGACAATACTTGTTGGGTAATCGCACTGAAATCTTTTCCGATCATAAGAGTCTGAAATACATCTTCACTCAACCAGATCTAAACCTCAGGCAAAGGAGATGGATTGAAAAGATTAAAGACTTTGATCTTACCATTTCTTACACTCCAGGCAAGGCTAATGTTATGGCCGATGCTCTCAGTCGCAAGTCATATTGCAATAATCTCATGATCATGGAAAGCCAACCTCCACTTCATCAAGAATTCCAGAAGCTGAACCTTGGGCTTGTTCCTCAAGGCTATCTTGCAAACTTGACAGCCAGTCCAACTCTCGAGGACAAGATTCGTTCTGAACAACTTCGTGATGCTGAAATCAAGAAGATGGTAGAACACATCAAAGAAGGCAAGGAGAAATTTAAGTCCTTCTCAATTGATGACAAGGGAACTGTGTTCTTCGAAGGACGCATTGCAGTTCCTCAAGTTCAAAGTCTCAAAGATGTTATTCTCAAGGAGGCTCATGAAACTCCTCTCTCCATACACCCTGGAAGTACAAAGATGTACCAGGATCTCAAGACACTGTATTGGTGGCCTGGCATGAAACGTGAAATTTCTCAATACGTTTCTGAATGCGACGTTTGTCAACGTGTTAAGGCAGTCCATCAGAAAACAGCAGGTCTTCTTCAACCTCTGAAAATCCCTGAGTGGAAGTGGGACATGATTGAAATGGACTTCGTCACTGGTTTTCCAAAGTCCAAGAAGGGCAACGATGCAATCTTCGTTGTCATTGATCGTCTCACTAAGGTAGCTCACTTCTTTGCTGTCAAAGAAACAATCTCAGCTAGCCAGTTAGCAGAGCTCTACACAGCAAAAATTGTTCCTCTTCATGGTGTTCCATTGGAAATAAGCTCAGACCGTGGAAGCATATTCACTTCTCATTTCTGGAAAAGCTTTCAAGAAGCATTGGGCACCAAACTTCTGTTCAGCACAGCTTACCATCCTCAGTCTCAAGGGAAAGTCAAAAGAGTCAATCAGATTCTCGAGGATATGCTCAGAGCATGTGGTATCTCCTTTGGCATGAAATGGGAGGAATGTCTTCCATACGCTGAATTCTCCTACAACAACAGCTTCCAGGCAAGCCTAGGCATGGCACCATTTGAGGCTCTCTATGGCCGCAGATGCAGGAGTCCAATCAATTGGTCTGGAGCTGGTGAACGTTCACTCTTAGGCCCTGACATTGTTAAGGAGGCCGAAGAGAAAGTTCGCATCATTCGTGACAATCTGAGGATTGCTCAGTCTCGTCAGAAAAGCTACTATGACAGCAAGCACAGAGATATGGTTTATGCACCTGGTGACAAAGCATATCTCCGTGTAACTCCCCTCAGAGGCACTCATCGTTTTGGTGTCAAAGGAAAGCTTGCACCGAGATACATTGGTCCTTTCAACATTCTCTCAAGGCTTGCAGAAAATGCCTATCGTCTTGAACTTCCAGAAAAGCTATCCAAGGTGCACGATGTGTTTCACGTGTCACAGCTCAAGAGGTGCTTCAAAGATCCAGATCGTGCAGTTGATCATGATTCCATTGAACTGAAAGAAGATCTATCTTATGAGGAGCACCCTATTCGTATTCTCGATGAGACCGAGCGTAAGACTCGCAACAAGAGCACCAAGTTCTTGAAAGTGCAGTGGTCTCATCATTCCGATAAAGAGGCAACGTGGAAGACCGAAGAGGATCTTCGCAAGAAGTATCCGGACCTTTTCTCTTCTCAGTAGGAATCTCGGGGCGTGATTCCTTGAAGGGGGGGCGTTTTGTAACATCCCAAGTATGAAAACATCCATTAGAATGTTTGCTCTTTGTTATTTTATGTTTTGCATCATATCATCATAATCATTGCAATTGTTTTTCTGTTGTTTTCCATTTGAATTTCAAACAAATTCCAACAAATTGTTTCATACTTGCTCTGTTACAATTTCCAAATAAAAATATTCAAATCAAAACATCAAATAGTTTCCAATAACTTGAAAGTTCAAACCCTTTAAATTGCTTCTTTTCCATATTCCAATTAATACCAAAAATTCACTCAAATTCAAATACAATACAAACAGCAACTAATTCAAAATTTTGAAAAAACAATCTTTGGCACAGTGGGGTTTTTGTAACTAACAAACCATAAAATTTTCCCAAATTTTAAAACCCCCTAAAACCCTTTCCTTTTCTTCCTTCTTCTTTTCAGCAAAAAAAAAAACAGAAACAGTAAAAAATAAATAAGTAAAACACACAGAGGGGGAGGCAGGCCAGTGGGCTGAGCCCAGCCCACCAGCACGGCCTGGTACCCCTCCCCCTCGTCACCTACCTGTACGGCGTGCATCCTGCACGCCCACGTCTCCTGTACGGCGGAGCAGACGGCCAGCGAGCGCCTCCCTCCTCCTTAAAACCTAGGCCACGAGCTCCCCTCGTGCCCTAGCTCTCCCTCCTTCTTTCTCCCTCACGCCGCCGCCATTCTTCCTCCTTCCTCCCACCTCTGCTCTGCTTCTCTGTCGCTGTACCGCACCACCACCACGCACCCGTACTGTATCTCCGGCGATCACCGCGCCCCCGATGGTTCTCTGCGCTGGCTAGCCACGGGAACGAACTCCCCGTAGCGCCCTCTTCCTCCTCGACATCTCCGCTGTGGCTAGAAGCTCGCGGATCGCCGCCGCCGTCCACCGCGCTGTCGCCATCGACCACCACCGAGCCTCTGCATCGACGACAGGGGTGGTGAGCACCGCGTCCTCCCTTTTCCCCTCTGCCTCCTCGACACCAGCACGCGCACGTGCACCTCCCGCACACCCACGAGCACTCACAGCAGCAGGTTCTTGCCGCCGGTGACCACCATCGCCTCGCTATGGTTCAGTCAACTGAATAAAATTCAGTTTCGTCAGTTAGCACGCTAACTGAACCATATCCTCCCACCAGCCCCTATACTAACAAGAACTCGAGCACACCGCAGTGGTACCGCGCAGCGCACGCGCCCACGAGGGCGTGGGTTTGAATCCCCCCTCGCGGATTAACCCAATCTTTTTCAAAGAGCGCTGACAGGTGGGGCCCCCTGTCAGCGACTCCGCACGCCACCTAGGCGCCACCGTGGCCCAGGGCCCCCTCGTCAGTGGCCTGGGCTGGGCCACTTCGGGGTGAGTTTAGCTCTGGCCCTTTTTCTTTTTTTAAATCCAGTCCATTTTAATTACAGAATAGTCCCTGTTTTCAAATTGCAAATATCTTTTGAATTTCAACTTCAAATAAAATAAATCAAATATGTATCCTAAACCAAATACAATTCTTTACATGTTTAAAACCTCTGTTTTCTGTTTTGAACATTTCAAATTGTTGTAAAATTCAAATTCAAACAACTCATTACAAATTTGATTAAATTCATAACTATTTCAAACTTAATTCAAATGACACATATAAAATATGTTTTCCATGCTAAATTAAACCACCTTTCCAAATATAAACTTTGTTTCATGTTTTGAATAATTAAATTTGGTTAAATAATTTAAACCTTGTTTAATTCTTTTAAAAATTGCTAAATTCATAACTTGGTCAAATTAAATTCTTTTTGAACATATAGAATATGTTTTCAAACCAGAAAATTATAATCTTTTCAAATATGAATTTTACTAAATGTTTTGAACAAATAAAAATTCAAATAAATTCAAACTTGAATTAAATTCATTTAAATCTTGTTTAAACTTGTTTAATTCATAATTAATTCATTTTAAATCCTTTTTCAACAAATGAAACATGTATTCCACCTAAAATTTTGTGTTCTTTCCAAATATGAATTTTGTTATTTATTTTGAACAATTAAAATCGGTGGAAACAACAAATTATTGTGTAACTCCTTTAAGAAGCAAATTTTCATAACTTAATAAATAAAAATTCCAAACTTGGTAAACTTCATTTCAAATTGAAGCTATTGTTGTTTTCTTTCTGTTTTCCTCATCCATGCATCATGCTAATCCACTTTCACATGTTGTTTAGTTGTAGATCATCTAAACCAACCTTAATTCATGGGCTTTCCATATGCAATCCAAATTGCATATGGGCCCATTTAATTTGGTTATCATGTCAACTAGCTTATTTTGATGCATCAGTCAAATTGCCATGCATCATCCCATGATTGTGCATTATGCCATGTTATTGATTGTTTGTCTCTCTGCGTTGTTTGTTTGCTTATTCCCGAATAGACGACGACGTTGAGACAGACGAGGTTTACGACACTACTTCTGAGGAGTTAGCCCAGTACCAGGCTACTGAGTTTGCAGGCAAGTATTCACTCACATGAACCATTGTGTTCGTTTCCACATTGGATACCGATACTTTCCGTTGTCTATTTTGCTAGCCTTAAGTATGTTGCTTGTGTTCGATCCTATCACATGTAACCCTGTAACCCTGATATAGCCTCACCTCCACACCTATAACCCCATTGCTTGTTGCTTGTGTCTTACTAGCATGCTTAGGGTTGTTTATGCTCGAGTCTGCTGTCCGTTATTTCTGCTACCATATTTATTATGTTCTGGGGCTCGATGTTGAAACAATAATCATGTTAATGTTATGGGTAATAATAACTTGATGATAAGGCACCGGCAGGAGGCCGGGTATGGTTTTGAGGCCTGCTAGTGTCGACCCTAATTAGGAAAAGGGTCTTGTCTACTGATCCATGATGAGCGCACTATCCGCATGTGGGAAGCGTGTATGGGCGCCCCCCTCAATTTGATTCGATTCGCATCTCGTCCAAATCGCCACACTTAGTTCAGGCTTTCCATTTGATGCATGCATATGCAGGTGCGAACCCGAGGCCAGGGTGGAACTTTTTTAGTCGGCATTTAGGGCGGCGTGGTCTTCCAGTGCTATGAGGGTCCTCCTTTTCTTCGTGGGGGCTCGATTAGCCGCGCACGCACAGCACATGGTGCTTTGGGCTTGATGCGAAGAAGAGTTGGGTTGTGTTGAGTGCCCCGCTTGGTGGAAGGCATTCCATCTGGCGGGTTATTCTTACGTGTACGGCCAAATTGGTGCATCCCTGCAGGGCTAAATCTTCTCGAGAAGCCGTGTCTTCCGCGGTTATGGATGACTTGGTGAAAGTACTCGCTAACAAGTAGTCAGAACAACTTACACCTAACTAATGATAACTTGACTAGTAATAGTCTTATTGACACAATAACTTGAACCATCATTAATCTAACTGTGTGAGTTATCCTCGGATTGCTTCTTTGGATAAGGGGCGAGATCCAGGATGGGTTTGTTTGGAGTTAGTAGTAGTTGGTTACGATACGCTATCTTATCCCCTTCTTTAGCCGGAAGTTGTAGCGTGTTTCTGTAGTTGGTTAGAGCAGACTGCTGCCGCACTTTTGTATCACCTATTCTTCCGTTGAACCCAAAGCATCTGTACTTGGTGTTGTCGGGTACATTATGGTATCTTGTGAGTCTTGCTTGCCAGTACGTTTATGTACTGACCCCTTTGGGGCTGTGGTTTCCGCAGACTACGTTTCCGAGGATCCCCATGGAGGCTACTACGTGGAGTATGACGAGGCTGTTGGCGAGTAGATAGCGTACCCGGGCAGGATCCGAGACATCGTGGATGGGCTCCGTCTTTTCGTTTCTGGCCTCTTAGGCCTATTTGGATCTTGTCTGTACCCAGACATTTTGGATGCTTCCGCTGTGATGTAATGATGAATTGTTGGGACATGTGTCCTCTGGATGATTGTATTTGCTATCTCTGCTCTAGTGAGAGCTATTTGCAACTTATTTCCATCTTTTGTGTCTTAGAGATATGTTGTGATATCACTTGTTCAAATGCCGTTGACGTACCATGTGTGTTTGTTATGAAGTACGTCAATGGAAGTAGTCGGATTTCTATGGGATGGTTTACGCAGATGATGGATATTAGAGAATGGTTGTCACACGTTTACGTGTTGGCCTGCTCATATTGAGATGCGGGTGCTGGTATGCCCCGTAAGCCATTTTCTACTGTTTAGCGGACTGTGAGTATCCTCTAGAAGTCCGGGTGCGACATTAAGGGATACAACTTAAGTCCTATCCAGAATCCGGCATGGTTGATGTTGTGGTTGACACCATTAGCCGGAAGGTCTAATGTCATATCCCTTTGAATCTATAAGAACAACCTCTCTCCGTGAGAATTCTTGTGTGGTTCCTTCTAACAAGTTTCCCCTTTCCATTCTTCCAAACCGGAGTTTTACTTTGACTTGATGACCTATAGAAGGCTTGTCGTGAGCCTGCTGTCGGTATCTAGATCATCCGGCAGAACCTGGAAGTTGATCTTTCTAACATCTCTCCGTTGAACCTCCAAAACCTCTGTTCTAGTAGAAACAAGTTCATCATGAGAAAACTCATGGTGTTTTGTAACCACCATCGATCAGTTCCTTTTTCAAGTTGTTTGTACTTGAAATCCTGTTCATCTCACACACTGTGTGAATTTGTCAGTTACTCCAGCCATGGGATCTTAACCATGTGGTGAACGTATTGCTACGTCAAATCCACCATAGGAAACAGATTCCCTATTCCTTCTGGTGTTTCAATCCTCGTTGGTTAACCAGCCTTATGGTGTGACGAAGAGTTCCACCTTAATTACGGTGTTCCAACATCCTTTGGTTACCCATCTTCTGTCATGAAGTAACATCCCAATCTTTGACAAAGATTTCGACAAACTTTGACGGAATGAAAGTTCCTTCATATATTGTGTCCACTCCGAAGAGTGAACATGATCATGTCTCAAAATTTCTTCTGATGCATGAATTACAGTGTTTTCTCGTGTTCTCCCTCGTCTGTGGATTTTATGTTTTGGTATCCAAGACAATCCTTTCCATCTTCGTAATCTATTTGGAAGAAACCTTGATGTCATCAGTTGTCCAACCTTTCTTCTCAAAAAAGATTTAAAGTCTTGTGCAAAGATCATATTCTAAATCCTTTCAAAACCAATCGTCCGCAAACTGGAAACCATCTTCTACTCATTCCGTTATTTTGGTGTGTTGCATGCCTGTTAACTTAAAAGTTCTATACGAACATTCCTGACATGAGTTAGCCATGAGATACTCGATCTTCGTGCAGATCAATTCCTAAGAGTTTTCTCTCTTACCTAAGGTGTATCCGTTCAATACTTCAAGATGCTACGGGTCAATCTCTTCGAGAAGAGAACCTTAAGGTTCGAGAAGATCGTTCAAAACCGGTGTTCCTTCTTTCTTCTCCTTCGGGAATCTCGGGACGAGATTCTTGTAAGGGGGGTAGATTTGTGACATCCCAATTTTACTAAACTAGGGTGTGTGGTGTGTGTTCATCTCATACATGCATGAAACAACAATTTAAAACATGTTGAAACAATTTAAATTGTGAATTTCAATGGTTTGAGAAAATATCACAAATAGTACTTAACTGGGTCCAAAAATCTTGTATTAAAAATTATTTCAAATACACCAAAGAAACACATGGTTTTGTTGGAAATTTTACAAGGTTTCTAAAACCTATTTTTGCCAATTTTTATCCTTGCAAAAAGGTCCTCAAAAATTTATTTTGTGTTCTGTTTCTTAATGGAAAAGGGCTTTTCTGAAAATCCTGAAAACTGCAGGGGGCTTTGGGTAAAATGGTTGTCTTCAACCTTTGACAGTAGGAGTAGCTGCGTGGAGGCAGCGCCTGCGTCGATGCCACCTCATGCTTGGTCTTCCCAGGAGGATAAGCACACCAGGAGAGCGCCCTGACCTCCTCTATTTCCCTCCCTCACTCCCGTTTCGTCCTCTCCTCCCTGCCCTCTATGAATCCGAAACCCTAGCCCGAAGGCCGACGCACACCGTTGCCGTTTCCGGCCGTCCCTGACCCCGCTGAGGATGGCGTTCTGCTCGTCGTGGACTCCTCTTCCCCCTTGAGCTCGTGCAGCCACAAGAGAAGGCCGAGAAAGAACCAATTTCGACGTTGATTCCGCCACGGCCGCCGCGGATTTCTGGATGGCGGCGACCACTCCGGCTTCACCTTGCGTCGCAGTCCGCCTCAACGTGCCCGTGGTAACTCCCCGAGCACCTGGATGCCCTCCCCTCTCCTCCCCGTGGCCGGTAAGGCCACCATCGTCGTTTTCCGCGGGCGCCGCCACGGTTCCTCGCCGCCGGTGAGCTTTCCGGCGACCATTTGGTCCGCCGCCAGCACCCCTAGGTTCCCCTCCACCTCCTCTAGCTCATGGTGTAGTTTAATTTCTGAATTGCACATGTTTTCCATCGAATTTGATGTTAGCTGTGAAGAACAGAGAGGATTCGTCCTGGGTGATGGTACAGTGATGTCGTGATGATGTCATATTCCCTTTTTTTTAGATATCCCAGGAAATTTCAGAAAAAGGAATACAATTGATATCTTAATAACTTTTGTTTTATATCTCAGAAAAACAAAAGTCAGGTACCAAAATAATCAGAGAATTATTCTCTATCCAAATATGTAATTTTCACACATGTTTGAGAAAGTCCAAAAATGAGCATTTATTTAATGTTGTTAATTCATTTAAAAATAGAAAAATAAGGTTTTATTCACTAAAATTAGAAAAATAAAAGTTATATACCAAAATTCTCAAAATGATAAATGCAACCTAGTTATGGTGTTTTCAAACCCAATTGAGCACTTTAACTTGTACTCATGTTCATAATCACCCGAATTGCCCCTCCAGGGTCCATTTCGGGCTAATTTCAGTAAAATTTGTTAACTGACATACGAACCCTAGCAACCCATCGAACATGTTTAGGGTTTTATTCAAGTGCATTAATTTGCTAATGCATACATATTGTGCATTGCATCGATGCCATGTTTGATTGTTATTCTTCTTTTCGGTGTTGTTTCCCCCTCGGTAGAACGTGACTCCGAAGAGAAGGCCAACAATCCAATGGTGAATACTTGATCTTAACCGACAAGTCAAGCACTTATTCCAGAAGATCTTTATTTGATTTTCTTATAACCAAGGCAAGCATAACCTCTTATCTGCTCATATATGGTTTTCGAAGTGTTTTGGATCTCGTATATTGCATGCGGTTCAAAGTATTTGATGCTAGTAGACATAGTTCACCTATACGCTGCATTTCCTCAATATCCTGATCCACTGCTCCTAGCCGCCATACAATTTCTTGTGCGCATCGCCAGAGCCTCATATCTGCTTCGCTTAGTCATACATGTTTGTTTACCTCTGCTCCATCCGGTTGATGAATCAGAGCTGAGATAACCTAGTATGATATGATGACATGATGAGATGAGCATTGTGTGGTTAATCTGACTAAGGCGAGGACGGGAGGCCACTTGGGAAGTGGTTCTTTGTCCTGTACTTGCCAACCCTAGGATTAAGGTCTCGCCGCGGAAACCAAGACTGAGCGTGCAACCACACGCGCGAGCCAATGAACTTCGCCCGATCAACTAACTTGTTTGGCCACATCCACGAGTCACGTAGTTTGCTATTTCCATCTGCGTGTGAGTCAGAAAACGATTTGGAGAAAACCTAGGGCGTAGTGATGGACGTACACGGATCTTGATCCCGACTCACAGAACATGTGCCGTCAGGAGGTGGCCAACTCCCTGTTGGCGGGGTGGCTCTGTTTGGGTTGACTCATGGATAGGGTCGAGCAAGGTAAAGGTCGGAGCCAGCCACACTCTGCTGCGCTCCATGGAAGAGCGTACATGTGGCGCTAAGAGTCAGAGGGTACGTGTGGGTAAAGTGTACCACCCTGCAGGGATAAATCTTCCGGAAAGCTGTGTCCATGGTTAAGGACGACTTGGTGAATGTCGTGTGGCCATAGATAACTTGAACGTGACGTAAAAGATGTTGGCAATGTTTGAAGGGTGCCTCCTCGGAGATGTCGAGAGGGGTGATCCTTGTAGCATGAGATAGTGTGGGAATGAGAAGGTGTTACACCCGGGGTTTTCCCCAAAATAAAACTGCTTGTTGTTTTTCTTTTGCATCGCATGACATATTTTGCATCATATTAACATGGCACGAATAAAATTATTTGCTAACATATTTTAAATGGTACAAATCTATTTCTGTAATTCACTTGTCATTTTTTTCTGAATATAGTAATAAAACAAAAAAAAAAGAATGTGTTTGGGCTGGCCCAACCAGCCGGCCACCCCACACCCCCAACCCTAACACCTAACACACGCACACAACACCACACCTAACACAGCACACAACTCACGCACGCACACCACACATCACACAACTCACGCACGCACACCGCACGGAAAAAAAGGAATCGACCGTTTTCCCCAACAGCAGCGACGCCAGCGCCTCCCCATCGCCCGCCTCCCGTCGCTGCTGTCCCTCCTCCTCACGAACCCCGCCGCCGGAGCTCCTCTCCCCGCCTCCCGCCGGCGAGCGGCGCCTCCCTTCCGCCCGCGCGCCTCCCGCGACGCGGACCATCTCCGCCGCCTCCCGCGCTTCCCTCATCCCCTCCGTCGAGCGCCGCCTCCTGCCCCGTGACCTCCGGCCCGACGGCGAGCTCACCTCCGGCCACCCTCCTTCCGACGCCGTCGCCTCTCCTCTCCGGCCAGGACCCCGAGCATCTCCTCCACCCGCGGCCGTCCTCTGCCTCCTCTCGCCCCACGAGCGCCGCCATGACCGGGAGCCCGAGCTCCTTGCCGTTCTCCACCACACCTCGTGGCCGACGACCTCGCTGCCTGGCGCCGGCCGCCGCCGACCGTCCTCTTCCTCGAGCAGACCGCTTCCCTGGCGGCGGCCGATGCTGCCCTCTCCCCTCAACATCTCCACCGCCCCTTGCCCTCCTGGTGTTCGACACAAGGTCAGCGAGAGTTTTGGTGCTCCGTGAGCACCCGTCCGTGTGCATGTGTTGCGTTTGCTCTGGCCGAGGCCTTCGCGCCCGTGCCCGGTACCTGACCACCATCGACAAGAACAACCTCGACCACGAAGGCTAAAACATCGTCAAGATCTTCGGAAGATAGCACACCAAGCTCGTCGACGATGCATCAACAATAACCACCGTGAACGACTACCGCCGCCCCACATGTACCTCGTCGACGAGTTCTTCGCCGACAAGTACCGCTACATCGAGCTATGAACGACCACTATCTCCACCGTGTCCGTTTTGCGTTGGCCTCCTTCGTGCGCGCCCGAAGACCGGGACCGTCAGGTTCGCCTCCGACCCCGAAGACGATGTTGTTACGGTTCGGCCACGACTACGACGACCACTTCGACTCCAGACGTGAATGACTACTTCGACGACGACACGAGAACAATTATCTCCTCGACGCCCCGAAGACGATGATGCGGTGGTGCAATTACGACTACTTCCTCGACTT
The DNA here is from genome assembly GCA_028641055.1 of Alopecurus myosuroides. Lineage (NCBI taxonomy): Eukaryota > Viridiplantae > Streptophyta > Magnoliopsida > Poales > Poaceae > Alopecurus > Alopecurus myosuroides. The sequence goes on from CM054058.1 coordinate 389,488,380, forward strand.
CGACTACTTCCACTACTTCCTCGACGTCGTCTACTTCCTCCACGTTCCGAAGTTTCCGGCGTTGACCCCGGCGATCCTCTTTCCAACGTGCGAACCCAAACCCTAAATCCCCTATACCTATATGCCCTATTTTCTACAACATGCAATCTATTTTATAAATATCATATCATCATTGTTGCATTGCATCTTGTGGGTGCTGGTAATAATGATATCATCTAATAATTAAATATGGAATGGGTTGGAATAATTAAATATTGTTCCGGTTCCATTTAAAATTGCATAACTCATAACTAATTCATTTTAAATCCAAATTTGAAAAGTAAAATATGTTTTCCAATCAAAATTCTCTAAAATTTGCAAATATCAACTTTGTTTTCTGTTTTGAATAATTTAAATTACTGAAAACAACTATTTCTTAATTAATGCATTAAAATTGCTAATTTGATAACTTGCTCATTTTAATTCCCAATCCAACAAATAAAATATGTTTTCATACCAGAAAAATGCACTTAATCTGTTCATGCCATCCATGTTCATGGTTGCACCTTGCATGTTGCATTTGTAGTAGTGTTATGTATGTTCACCTAATAAATAAATATGGAATGTGTTGGGGTATTTAATTCAATTGTTGCCCTATTCCATTTAATATTGCTTAACTCACCTATTTACTGTTTTCCATGCTAAACAACATTTAATATTGATGGTTAACTAAACAATTTGAACCAATTCCTATTTCTCCGGACTCCGGTTCCGATTAAATTGCTTAAGTAATTTCCCCTGTTGCATCTTGCCATGCCATGCATATAAAATAGGATCATGCTGGATCTTTTGCCGTAGTAGTAATTGTTGCATCCCGTGTTTGTTCGAGGTTCGTTGCTTCTTCCCGGATAGGACGTTGAGATGATGTGAGCAACGACAAGTTCTGCGGATGTACCTCTACTTGCTGGATCTCAGGCAAGTATACTCACTTGCTGCCAAATGGCTGCCTTTCATCACTTGTTACAGATTCTTTCCGTTGTTCTTATGCTAGCCTTTTGATTCGATGCTTGTGTCTCGATCCTATCATATGTTTACCCTGCAGCCCTGATATAGCCCTTCCTTCCACTTCCTATTAACTGTTGCTTGTTTACCTTGTTGGCCCTCGTGTCGTAGTTGCATACTTAGGTTTGTTTGTGCTCGAGTCTTGTTATCTTGTCGTATCACCTGTTTAGTTGATAGTTGGGTTACAATTCAATCAACAACATGTTAATGTTTTGGGTAATAATAATTTGATGTTAAGGCACCGGCAGGAGGCCCGGGTTAGGGTTTTGAGGCCTGCTAGTGTCGAACTTAATTAGGAAAAGAGTCTTGTCTACTGATCCATGATGAGCGTGCTCACCGCATCCGGGTGGTGGTATGGAACCCCCTTCGACTTAGACCTGATCTGCAGCTTGTCCGAAGAGCCACACTTAGTTCGGGTGTTCCATTTGCTCCTTGCATAATGGGTTGATCACCCATGGTTACTGATGATGATGATGATGCATATAGGGCGAGGCCTGTAGTGCCGGGGTGTTGTGTCCTGCGGGAGTTTTGCACACCTGCGCTGAGTATTCGGCTGCGTGGCTGGGACCTTATAGCTCCATGGCTCCTAGGACAGGTTGTAGAGATGGTTCGAGTCGTGTCGAGCCAACCCGAGTTTTAGTTGGTGGCTCGAGTGTGTACGGGTACTGGAGCACACCCTGCAGGGATAAATCTTCTCGAGAAGCCGTGTTGTCCGCGGTTATGTGACGACTTGGTGAAAGTGCTGGCTAACAAGTACTCAGACAACTTACACCTAATTAATAATAATTTGACTAGTAATAGGAATATTGCCACAATAACCTGAACTTCACCTTAATCAACAGTGTGAGTTTCCTTGGGTTGCTTCCTTAGTAGGGGGTAACCTTGGATGGGTTTGTTTGAAGTTAGTTGTAGTTGGTTACGATACGCTATCTTATCTTCTTTCTGTTAGCCGGAAGTTGTAGTGTGTTTCTGTAGTTGGTTAGTGCAGCCCGCTGCCGCTTCTTTGCAATAACCCCTTCCTTTCGTTGAACCCAAAGTATTTGTATCTTGTGATGACTGGTTACGCCGGTATCTTGTGAGTATGGTTTATCCACTTGCCAGTACTTCACCGTACTGACCCACGAATCCTTTTTCGTGGCTGCATATTCAACATTGCAGTCAACAGGTTTGAAGTTCTGACGACGTTAGCTTGGGAATCCCTCCGGCTTGGCCTGGGCAGGGATTGGACGCTCTCGGTTATCTTCAGGACTCTTAGTCCAATTTGTATCTTGTCCGTAGTCGGACGCTATGTTGTTTCTTCCGCTGTTATTTGGATCTTTGTATTGTATCAGTTGTATCCTTGACTCGTTTGAGTCCTCTTGTATATATCTTTTCTGTTGTTGTGGATTATTCGTGAACTGTTGTAATGTTATCACAAGTGGCAACCTGGAATCGGTTATTATGTGGATTTTGGCGGGAATGCTGAAATCTGCATAGTGCCCGATTGTAAGGACCCCAGACCGGCAGTCTGAAACCCTACGTATGCATACATTCACGATCCCAGAAAGATCAGTCGTGAACAACATACACAGTTGGCATACAGAAATACATCATCCATTACACGAATACATAAAGGTATTACACGAATGATCACATGATCAAGTCTAGCACAACTGCCAAAAGGGCAGGCACTTAACAGACACAGCGGAAGACAAATAAAACACAACGTAGTTGAGCCCAAGTCACGCCTTAACCTACAGGCTGCTGACCCGGAGACGATCCTAGTTCGCAAAGCCGTCAGCTCCGTACTTCTCTTCGTAGATCTCCTTTGGAGGCTCCTTCTCCAAATCTGATAAGTAGATACCAGGGGCGAAACCAGAATGAGTACATTTGAATGTACTCAGCAAGACATCCATCATGTCACTTACTAAACATGCAAGTATGCTTATATGGTGGAATAGGTAGGCTATAAATATGGTTCACTATCAATGGTGTTCATATATGATGACACCACAGTTGCAGTCAGGTTTATCTGTATCTTCGTTGAAGAAGATACTTCCGAAGAAAAATAATATATAGTTTTATTTCTCTTGTAGATCTCACATGTACAAGAGGTTTTGTAAAGTTTTGTTAAAGAATATTTTTTCTTTGCAAAACTTCTTGGAATCAGTTTCCAGAATTCTTGCTTAGAGTAGAAAAGGTTTTCTTTGCAAAACATTTTGTTTTGTATATCAGCATCTGGCTTTTCATCATCGACGATACCTCCACGGTATAAGTTTCCATTCCTTTCCGAACTTCACAAGTTCAATACTTCCTTTCCAAAATTCCTTTTTTGAAAACATTGACACAATGCTAGCTACATGGCCATTCAACTGTCCATATCCGAGGACGCGGCTTCTTCGAAAAAGTTGTACTCTGCAGAGGTGTACACATCCACCAGATCCAGTACACCTCCCGTGAACAATCACGGACTGTAACAACAGTATGTAAACATCAGGTATCTGATCATAACCATCCACTATGTTCAAGCTAGAATATGCCTATCTCTCAGTTGAGTTTAATCTCCTCGGCACCATGTCGCACATCGCCATGACAGGAGACTCAACCGATGCAACCGGAGGGAAAATTAATCCCACACTTTATATGCCTCAACATTGGGAGTTTTGACGACATTCGGTTCGAGGGTACGACGCCCCTTATAGCAAGTGAGATAGCACACACTAATAAGAACAAACTTCAAGTTAAGCCCCGTGCCCATGTTAGGGTAGGGTGGCAGTACGGTAAAGGTTGTCCGGCGAAGACTAGGTTATGTGTCATTTTTGAACAACACCACTTTCTCAAAAATGACCACTTCCACATTCCTCCGGAGAACAAGGATCCGCCTTTTCTCCGGGTTTTTCCGTAAAGCCTTTGTTTTGTAGAATCACAATTTTAGGGTGTCCACTTAGGGACGAATATATTTGATGGTAATAATTACCATATGGTGGCCTATGGGCTTGGTATTACCAAGTTTAACTACTGGCATAATAATAACCTATAATATAGTATAGTAGTAATTTCCACCTCAAAAATAGTTTTGATAACCAAGTTTTTGGTAAAACTTCAGAAGTAAAACATGCATGATATTTAATGGTAAGTATTGTATCAGCAAGCAATCAGGATGCTTGCCTCAAGTCTCTTAATGTCCCTGGCCTTGAAGCAAATCGAACTTGACGCACAGCTCCACAACTGCTTCTTCTCCTTCTTCGCGTTCTAGCGTCGCAAAGGAAATAAAAGACACACACTCAGGTCTAAAAGACAAACAACTAAGCTAAGAAACACATACAGCAACAATTGTTCATTCTCGAGTTCTCTCGAAACAATAACGCGAAAACTATCTCACATAACTCTCACGGTCCAAAACTGTCGTCAGGCACTGAGTATGGTTTAGAAAACCATATCCCACATCATACATACCATATATGGAGTGGTATACCACTCTCACAACAAGATATATATAAGAAGCTAAAAATATAGCTTGGGGGTGCAAAAGGTTAGGTTGCTAAGGTAAAACAAAACAGACAGAGTAATACCCATGGTAGTGGGTATCTCTCACCACAAGCAACTATTTCTTTATGTGTTCATGATTTTTAGTTGGATGTTTTAGTTCCACAAGATACTCTTAAACACAAGCATAACATAAGTATAAACTCATGCTAAGGTAAAACATTCCAACAAGATCCCAACAACAAGCAAACACACCATAATTGAATAGACTATTTATTCACTATGTTCTTGTTTACTAGAGGTTTTGGAAGCCATCAATTATGAAAAATTAACAAACAACCAGTACCTAAAAACAAGGATAACAAGTCATAAAAATAATCTAAAACCCAATCATCACTCAAGGTAATATCCCTATCAAAAGCATAGAAACAGGACTGCACTGATAACACACTAGTGTGGCAAATCTACACAAGCATGTTATAAGAAAAACTTATATTCTACAACTACAGCACAAGAAACTAAATGATTCATGGCATCATAACAGAAGTAATAAATTCATAAGTATGCTATAATAAACTCATACACTTATGAAATAAAAGATGAAAATACTATAGCAAAAATCACCATTTTCTAGTGGTGACACTAGTTCAATACTAGAGAAGCAAACAATGTTACTATGATGCTTAATTCTAAACAAGCAAGTCATGATCATAAAATGTACCTAATAACAGTACACAAAACTTACACATGCTAGTAAGCACAAACATCAAAACAATCCCATGAAACAACTATTAAACATGCATAAATTAATTCTAGCAATTTATGTTTTTCTTAAACAATTACTAGCAAGCAAGCAAGGTATAACTTACACAACCAGTAGCTATGCAACAAAAGAAAAGTTATCTAAACCTTTTCAAAAATCCAAACACTCAATTTAAAATCATCCACAAACAATCTATCAATCAAAAGGAATTCATTTTATTTGCAAACAATTTAATTTAGCACTCAATAGTGAATCATCTCTTAACAAGATACTCCTAAGGAATATTATGCTAACAAATGGATCACACCTAACATACTAGTAGAATCCTTATAAGAAATAAACTTCTCACTTGCATAAGTGAAAGCAAACCATTATATTTTCCATGGTGGAAAATATTCCTATCAACCACATAATGAAAACATGTTAATTTCTCACATGTGCATAGTTGGGAATTTTCATCCACAACCAAGATGCAATGGGACCAGTGGGTTATGGGCCCATTTAAAATCAAGGTAAATGAGGTTCTAAGCCTCTGGTTACTCATGACAAAAATTAGTATAGCAAAATAAATAAAACAATGCTATTTATTCTAGTGCATACAAGACTAGTGCATAAGAATAACAAAACCTACACATGCTTCACCTTAAAAATATATGCAAGCTATCAGAGACAAAAGCATCAAAATAACAGTACCAAAATGGTACTGGATCTATATCAAACATAGCACAAAAATTATCAAGGCATTAACACAAGGATCTAGCTCTCACAATAATCCCAAAGAATAAACACTAGAACAATAACAAATGCTACTCATGCTTTGCTATAAGATCACATGCAAGTTAATGAAGATAATAGCATATAAATCACAGTACCAAAATGGTACTGGACTCAACACAATCATAGCACAAAAATAGGTCACAAGCACACAAGGAGTTGGTTCACACAAAACATCAAATAAATAAACTAGTGCAACAACATCTGTCACTTCTTTAGCCATAAGATATTGCAAACATGCACACACTTTGTGTGGTAGATGTAATGCAATAAAAAAACCTAATAACAAGATCCAACACATCTCTACAACCTAGGAACAAAGATTAAGCCAACCAAGCATTTCATTCCAACAAAAACAAATAAAGAAATCAAAACAGAAAAGCTTATGTTTCTAGATCTGTCCACCAAAAATAATCTAGAGCTCAAAAAATTAATATAAGCTAGGATAAGATAGATCTACTCAATTCCAAACTCATCCAATTGGGTTTGCTCCAAAAATCATTTTTAAACTCCTTATAAAAATCAAAGAAAAGGCTACTGGTCCTTTAGCAATTTGGATGGCATTTTCGTTCTACAACTCACCTTGATGTGAGGCTTGGTTTATTGGATAGATATTTTCAATACCTATCCAGATCAGTTGAGTTTGTTCCATTTTATTATATATTTGAAAAGTTATGGCCAAAACATTCTCAGAGATAGTCTGTGGCAAAACAGTCATTGTGTCCAAAATATTTGCCCAAATCCAGATCTGCAAATTTGGCATGGCTTGGATTTCATGTATGTATGTCCATGATTTTTCTCAGATTTTATTGTGCACTTTTAGTATTTTTACCACGTCCAAAGTAAACATCAAGTTTCTGTCTAAACAGGAAAAGAGATAACTCTCAGGAAAAAAAACTAAGTGGGCCGGATCTGCTGTGGCCGAACTGTTGCTGGGCTGTACTGGCCTGGACGTGGATTGAAGGGGTAAGTGACTTTGTATGGCCAGGATTAGACCAGATCGACGGCTGCTGTGCATCTTCAACCTCTAGCTATGCAAAACACAAGAAGAAACCCTAGAAATGTTTGGGCATTCATGGTGGCTCACCTAGGGCGGTTCTGGGCGATGTAGAAGTGCTGCAGGGGTTGAGGGAGGTTGATGAACGCAGGGGATGCATGCAGATTTGACGGCAACGCTCCTAATGACGGTGGTGCTCGAGGACGTCCTTCACGGGCCGTGGATGGCGCCACGAACCTACAGGCCCACAAGCCAAACGCCCATGTCAGGTACGTGCTCCTCGAGTAGGGCTTTCTAACGCAACAAACAAGGCCTGGAACGGAGCACGGAGGTGGCGGTAATCTTCCCGGGAAGGTTCCACGGGCAACGGCGAGAGCGAGCTTCTCCTCACTTGCAGAGAGTAAGAGGAGAGCTGAGGCTTGGTAGGGTGGGGAGGAAGAGGTGGGGGAGCACAATGGCGAAAGGGCTGGGCAAGGGATAACTTGTACACACAGCAACGAGTAAAAAGGCATGGGGGCGCTCTCGGTGACGTTGGGATCGGCATGGGGCGCCCAGGGGGCATTTCAGACCATGCACAAGCAAGGAATCGTGCCAGGGGCCAAGACTAGCAGAAGGGGCAAGTCAACAATGGCTCAAGGAGTGGGGAGAGGCCAAGGTATGGGCAAAAGTGAAAATGCAACTATTCCAACCACTATGTGTGACCTCACCATTTAGCCAACTTGCCACCTCCTTCTCTCCCTGCCTAGCCGACCAAAAGAGGATCCAATGCCCCTTCTAGAAGCTCAATAACATTGTTTTTCGAATTGGCAAAGTGGCAAGGCTTGGATCAGTACACACAAGCTAAATCATCAAGTTTAAAAGTGTAATCACTGTTCTGTCAGAAAAATTCAGTTAGGCAGTTTCTGAATTTTTCTAAGTGCTGGAACAGCAGACAGAGATAGCAAAAGTTGGAGTTGTTTTCAGGGTTCAAATGCTTTCCAAAATTTGTTTTCAAAACATGGACTTGTTAACCATGCTATATACTTTCAGAAACAACTTTTGGAAACAATTTTGAAATAGTTTAAGGCCATGAAAACCATGTGGAAAAAGGTATACTTTCTGTTTTTATCTGTTTCTAAAAAACTGCCTTTTTCTGCCTTAATTTTATACCACAAAAAAAACAAGCAAAACATAGTTTTTATTTCTCCCAAAATAAAAGTGAGCTTATGGATTTGTAGTACATATATCAAGGATTAATTAGAAGTCAAGAAATCATAAAATAACCATCTATAGCTTGGTGAAAACAATGGTAGAAAATAGGTACTTGGCTTTATTTTCAGGAATTGTTTTCTATAGGAAAGTTAAAAGAAAACCTTCATAGATCATCATGGAAACTTGTTTTCTTGGATCCAACAAGGTTAAAAGTTTGTTTTAAGATGCAAACAAGAATGGTCCAAGTCTTGGAAAGAAAATCCACTCAAGTATTAATAAGAAAACATTAGGGAAAAATACCAGGAATATTTTTCAGAAACATAAGGTGTTGGTTTTATAATGAAACAAAACTTATGTTGCAAATATGATTAGGATCATAACACAAGTTATTTAAAACAATCATGTTGTTGTAAACATTACTTTGTTGGCCCTAATAGTTGTCTTCTTGAACACAGATCAAGGGTCTAAAAAGTGGGTTGTGACAGACCTTCCCCCCTTACCAGAATCTCGTCCCGAGATTCGCAGGCAAGCGAAAAGAGGGCATGGTCAAAATTTACAATGTTAGATGATTTGTTTACAAAACATGTGTTGCTGTTTTGTAACATTATTTACAGGGGCTTCCCCCCTTTGATTTTTTATTACCAGAATTTCCTGGTAAATTTGTTTTCTTTACAAAGGTTTGGGTGCCATGGTCTAAGCCTCGAACATATTGCTCCTTAAAACCATGATGTCCAACCAGTGGTTATTCTTTAGTCATAAGCTCTATTTGCGTACCACTCAATGATCAATCTAATGGATATCCATCATCAATTAAAAAGTATGAGCTTTCCATTGCTCACCGTCCAAAATCCAGGAAAATCCACTACCTTCCTCTTAACCTATTATAGTTAAATCCCAAAACATTTGTTTTCCTCAAAGGTAGTTTATCTAGATCATAAAGCTATAACAACTCTGAGTACTATCATCTATATAAGGTTTCTTTCAGAAACTCCAAGCTCATAATGATTTTTCCTAAAATCTATCATCATCAATATATATCCACCCATCTTTCTAAGCCTCAAACGAGTTCTACTATCTCATACTGTAGAATCTGGTTCCTCCAACACATATATACGGGAGATATTGTCGACTAGTAATGATCATAGATTACCCATCTAATATTTTTTTCAACCTTTCACTACTTCAAAAATAGCTATAGAATCATTCTAAGGCACCTTTCCCTTTGTTTTTCGAAAAAGTTGATTACACGTTTTCTTTTTAAACGGTGATAACAAACTCTGTAACATATCAACTCTATAAGTTACTTTGTAAGGTATTTTGTTTTAGATACCACTTCTGTAGGGTATTTAAACGAAAATGTGATGAGCGAACACTGTAAGGTTTTAAGCTTACGATTAGATGAGGTTATATTACCAATTGGTAAGGTCTCCAATTCTGTAAGGCCCTGAACTAGAATTAGATGAAACCCTTTTAGATTTTTGTTAGTATCTTTAACTATTTAAGATTTTACTTAGTCTGACGTGACACTTCTAGTGTCCCATTTACGTCGGGTTTTCTCATGGTGCGACGATAAACAAAACAAGGGGGTTCACAGGTGTGGTTTGGAAACGTACCATTGGCTATGGCAGGAGTCGAAGATGCTCCTGCAACATCATCTCTGTCTCGAGGTCCACTCATCAGATTCTTGCGTTTCTTCTGGGCTGGACCCTGGGTTTCTTGGGTTTCTTCAGGATGAGCTAGAATACGGTTCTTATTGGGACATTTGCGAGCATAGTGTCCTTCCTGTCTACAGGCAAAACAACCCTTGATTTTAGGCTTTACTTTCACCCGTCCCTTCGAAGATTGCTCAGACCAAGCCGGATCATACTCCCTCTGGGGACAATTACGAGCGAAGTGCCCTTCCGTCCCACAGACAAAACACTCCCCAGTCACCCATAGACTAGTTTCTCCTGGCGTCACCATCTTCCTTTTGCGGCTCTCTCCAGCAAGCAGTTGCTGGTATCCTCTCATAAGGAACATAGTATTCTCAGCGTTGGTGATGGCAAGCTGAGTCAACTGTTCCAGGATAGCATGGGTGGCGATGTGCTCAGCTCGAGCGGCTTCACTTATTTCCTTCAACAGAGCAAACAGTTGAGCAACTGTCGGCTCAGGTGACGGAGGTGGATTGCTGGCCATGCTGAAGAAAAAGAACGGTGTAAGACGATAATAACTAAAGGTGGTCTTGGTTTTAAAGGCTCGTGACATATACCGGCTCATAGCGGACATGAGAACGGTAGGTAACACGACAACAAGCAAACATCGACGAAACTAAAACCAACTCAAGCCCAGATTAACACGTATGTGAAAAACGAGTCTTAACAAGCATAACTTATCTTAATGGTTCACAAGGCTACCAGATAAGGCTTACAACACAATAACAAGTCCTAACAACTCCATATAAGTTAGGAAGCAAGATTGAATAAAACACAAATTCATTTCAATCAAGAGCACCAAAGAAACAAAAACAGGAAATCTGCGGTTTCCTAGATTCATGATAACCATTCCATCGTTCACTTAATTTCTAAACCTTGAATTTCATGGTACCTACAACGCCTACTAAGATTTGGCTTCCAAAGTAGATACACCTGATATCTTATTGACTAGTAAACGGCTAGGTTATCCTTTTATTTTCTCGTGACTTTTCCTTTTTACCAACTAGATTAAAAGGTGTCGTAAGTCACTTAATTCCTTGGTTTAGAAAGAGTTGTCAGAAGTTTGCATGCTTTGGTTAGGTGTCAACCTAAGATTAGACCAAGCATGTTAGTCTTGTTAGCTTTCTATTTGATCATGTTTGTCCGACAAGATACGACTAGCGTCATACGTCGAATATTGAATTGTGCTCTTTTGATTGGCTTTTGAGGGGATTGCGCATCATGGCATGTGGAGACTTCTTTTGCACCTTTCTCCAGAGGAGGGAGGTATATAACTTTTAAAAGGGGATCTCTTTAGTTTGGTCTTTTAAAAGGGAACATAAACAAGTGCAACATTTAGCCAACATGGTAGAAAGAGTCTTTTGCACACAGGCAAAACATAGAGGTTATGGTCAGTATAGGTTGGTTTTCTTCATGCCTTTTCTTCTATGAAGGTTGTCGTTGTTGGAGATTTATCTGTTGGAGTGCATCACTGGTAGCAATGCTATCAGTTCGTGTGGCTTGATGGTCCTCTACTATTAGGCACAACGGTGCTTTCATTGATGGTGGGGAAATGGTGGTGGTTCACGACGGGTCGCATTATGAAGCGAAAACAAGTATAAGTCTAAGCAACAAATTCTTGTTTTTGAATGCTATACAAACATTTTTGCTTGCAAAAATTTAACACGAGGCGATTCAAAAACAAGAGCGGGGCAAGCACAAATCTGTAAATTTTGAGCACCCCACAAACATATAGAAGCCTAGATGAACCAAATTCTACACCACACTATAGCACAAAGTCCTACGGACACACATAAGCAAGCCATAACACACAAGCAAGGCTCCATTGGAGCTACGTCGGGGGAGACGACTCATGGAGTTATCGCTAAATTACTTCAAACTAGACTAATCCAAAATCCTAGAAGTGGCTGAAGAACTATATCTACTTCTGACCATCATCACTGTAGAGCTAGGCAATTATTTTGGTCTTCTCGGGACATCGGCAAGTATAAAAGTTTTTGTCTGAAAACAAGATAAATAGAAGTAAAGTTTTGATAAAACTTTATGCAACAATCTGTTTTTGAAACTCCAACTATTTTCTGGACAGAAAACTTCAAAGACGAGAGATGTTTCAAAAACAGAGCGGAGCAGTTGCAAACAAGTAAGAAATAGACTCTTAACCGAGAGACATACCAACTCTATAAGGCCCGCCCTTCGAACCACTGTTCAAGGACGCCCTTGAAATGCATTTAGAATCTTTTGAAAAGATCAGAAGGAGGGAAAATATACTAAAATTCCCTTAGATAAAAATCATGTAGATAGTAAATAGGTTTTTACTCAAAAATACTTTTCTTTCCTATCTGACGTCCATGCTAACTAAGGTCTCCTAAGGTCAGGATGGCTCTGATACCAACTCTGTAAGGACCCCAGACCGGCAGTCTGAAACCCTACGTATGCATACATTCACGATCCCAGAAAGATCAGTCGTGAACAACATACACAGTTGGCATACAGAAATACATCATCCATTACACGAATACATAAAGGTATTACACGAATGATCACATGATCAAGTCTAGCACAACTGCCAAAAGGGCAGGCACTTAACAGACACAGCGGAAGACAAATAAAACACAACGTAGTTGAGCCCAAGTCACGCCTTAACCTACAGGCTGCTGACCCGGAGACGATCCTAGTTCGCAAAGCCGTCAGCTCCGTACTTCTCTTCGTAGATCTCCTTTGGAGGCTCCTTCTCCAAATCTGATAAGTAGATACCAGGGGCGAAACCAGAATGAGTACATTTGAATGTACTCAGCAAGACATCCATCATGTCACTTACTAAACATGCAAGTATGCTTATATGGTGGAATAGGTAGGCTATAAATATGGTTCACTATCAATGGTGTTCATATATGATGACACCACAGTTGCAGTCAGGTTTATCTGTATCTTCGTTGAAGAAGATACTTCCGAAGAAAAATAATATATAGTTTTATTTCTCTTGTAGATCTCACATGTACAAGAGGTTTTGTAAAGTTTTGTTAAAGAATATTTTTTCTTTGCAAAACTTCTTGGAATCAGTTTCCAGAATTCTTGCTTAGAGTAGAAAAGGTTTGCTTTGCAAAACATTTTGTTTTGTATATCAGCATCTGGCTTTTCATCATCGACGATACCTCCACGGTATAAGTTTCCATTCCTTTCCGAACTTCACAAGTTCAATACTTCCTTTCCAAAATTCCTTTTTTGAAAACATTGACACAATGCTAGCTACATGGCCATTCAACTGTCCATATCCGAGGACGCGGCTTCTTCGAAAAAGTTGTACTCTGCAGAGGTGTACACATCCACCAGATCCAGTACACCTCCCGTGAACAATCACGGACTGTAACAACAGTATGTAAACATCAGGTATCTGATCATAACCATCCACTATGTTCAAGCTAGAATATGCCTCTCTCAGTTGAGTTTAATCTCCTCGGCACCATGTCGCACATCGCCATGACAGGAGACTCAACCGATGCAACCGGAGGGAAAATTAATCCCACACTTTATATGCCTCAACATTGGGAGTTTTGACGACATTCGGTTCGAGGGTACGACGCCCCTTATAGCAAGTGAGATAGCACACACTAATAAGAACAAACTTCAAGTTAAGCCCCGTGCCCATGTTAGGGTAGGGTGGCAGTACGGTAAAGGTTGTCCGGCGAAGACTAGGTTATGTGTCATTTTTGAACAACACCACTTTCTCAAAAATGACCACTTCCACATTCCTCCGGAGAACAAGGATCCGCCTTTTCTCCGGGTTTTTCCGTAAAGCCTTTGTTTTGTAGAATCACAATTTTAGGGTGTCCACTTAGGGACGAATATATTTGATGGTAATAATTACCATATGGTGGCCTATGGGCTTGGTATTACCAAGTTTAACTACTGGCATAATAATAACCTATAATATAGTATAGTAGTAATTTCCACCTCAAAAATAGTTTTGATAACCAAGTTTTTGGTAAAACTTCAGAAGTAAAACATGCATGATATTTAATGGTAAGTATTGTATCAGCAAGCAATCAGGATGCTTGCCTCAAGTCTCTTAATGTCCCTGGCCTTGAAGCAAATCGAACTTGACGCACAGCTCCACAACTGCTTCTTCTCCTTCTTCGCGTTCTAGCGTCGCAAAGGAAATAAAAGACACACACTCAGGTCTAAAAGACAAACAACTAAGCTAAGAAACACATACAGCAACAATTGTTCATTCTCGAGTTCTCTCGAAACAATAACGCGAAAACTATCTCACATAACTCTCACGGTCCAAAACTGTCGTCAGGCACTGAGTATGGTTTAGAAAACCATATCCCACATCATACATACCATATATGGAGTGGTATACCACTCTCATAACAAGATATATATAAGAAGCTAAAAATATAGCTTGGGGGTGCAAAAGGTTAGGTTGCTAAGGTAAAACAAAACAGACAGAGTAATACCCATGGTAGTGGGTATCTCTCACCACAAGCAACTATTTCTTTATGTGTTCATGATTTTTAGTTGGATGTTTTAGTTCCACAAGATACTCTTAAACACAAGCATAACATAAGTATAAACTCATGCTAAGGTAAAACATTCCAACAAGATCCCAACAACAAGCAAACACACCATAATTGAATAGACTATTTATTCACTATGTTCTTGTTTACTAGAGGTTTTGGAAGCCATCAATTATGAAAAATTAACAAACAACCAGTACCTAAAAACAAGGATAACAAGTCATAAAAATAATCTAAAACCCAATCATCACTCAAGGTAATATCCCTATCAAAAGCATAGAAACAGGACTGCACTGATAACACACTAGTGTGGCAAATCTACACAAGCATGTTATAAGAAAAACTTATATTCTACAACTACAGCACAAGAAACTAAATGATTCATGGCATCATAACAGAAGTAATAAATTCATAAGTATGCTATAATAAACTCATACACTTATGAAATAAAAGATGAAAATACTATAGCAAAAATCACCATTTTCTAGTGGTGACACTAGTTCAATACTAGAGAAGCAAACAATGTTACTATGATGCTTAATTCTAAACAAGCAAGTCATGATCATAAAATGTACCTAATAACAGTACACAAAACTTACACATGCTAGTAAGCACAAACATCAAAACAATCCCATGAAACAACTATTAAACATGCATAAATTAATTCTAGCAATTTATGTTTTTCTTAAACAATTACTAGCAAGCAAGCAAGGTATAACTTACACAACCAGTAGCTATGCAACAAAAGAAAAGTTATCTAAACCTTTTCAAAAATCCAAACACTCAATTTAAAATCATCCACAAACAATCTATCAATCAAAAGGAATTCATTTTATTTGCAAACAATTTAATTTAGCACTCAATAGTGAATCATCTCTTAACAAGATACTCCTAAGGAATATTATGCTAACAAATGGATCACACCTAACATACTAGTAGAATCCTTATAAGAAATAAACTTCTCACTTGCATAAGTGAAAGCAAACCATTATATTTTCCATGGTGGAAAATATTCCTATCAACCACATAATGAAAACATGTTAATTTCTCACATGTGCATAGTTGGGAATTTTCATCCACAACCAAGATGCAATGGGACCAGTGGGTTATGGGCCCATTTAAAATCAAGGTAAATGAGGTTCTAAGCCTCTGGTTACTCATGACAAAAATTAGTATAGCAAAATAAATAAAACAATGCTATTTATTCTAGTGCATACAAGACTAGTGCATAAGAATAACAAAACCTACACATGCTTCACCTTAAAAATATATGCAAGCTATCAGAGACAAAAGCATCAAAATAACAGTACCAAAATGGTACTGGATCTATATCAAACATAGCACAAAAATTATCAAGGCATTAACACAAGGATCTAGCTCTCACAATAATCCCAAAGAATAAACACTAGAACAATAACAAATGCTACTCATGCTTTGCTATAAGATCACATGCAAGTTAATGAAGATAATAGCATATAAATCACAGTACCAAAATGGTACTGGACTCAACACAATCATAGCACAAAAATAGGTCACAAGCACACAAGGAGTTGGTTCACACAAAACATCAAATAAATAAACTAGTGCAACAACATCTGTCACTTCTTTAGCCATAAGATATTGCAAACATGCACACACTTTGTGTGGTAGATGTAATGCAAGAAAACAACCTAATAACAAGATCCAACACATCTCTACAACCTAGGAACAAAGATTAAGCCAACCAAGCATTTCATTCCAACAAAAACAAATAAAGAAATCAAAACAGAAAAGCTTATGTTTCTAGATCTGTCCACCAAAAATAATCTAGAGCTCAAAAATTAATCTAAGCTAGGATAAGATAGATCTACTCAATTCCAAACTCATCCAATTGGGTTTGCTCCAAAAATCATTTTTAAACTCCTTATAAAAAATCAAAGAAAAGGCTACTGGTCCTTTAGCAATTTGGATGGCATTTTCGTTCTACAACTCACCTTGATGTGAGGCTTGGCTTATTGGATAGATATTTTCAATACCTATCCAGATCAGTTGAGTTTGTTCCATTTGATTATATATTTGAAAAGTTATGGCCAAAACATTCTCAGAGATAGTCTGTGGCAAAACAGTCATTGTGTCCAAAATATTTGCCCAAATCCAGATCTGCAAATTTGGCATGGCTTGGATTTCATGTATGTATGTCCATGATTTTTCTAAGATTTTATTGTGCACTTTTAGTATTTTTACCACGTCCAAAGTAAACATCAAGTTTCTGTCTAAACAGGAAAAGAGATAACTCTCAGCAAAAAAAACTAAGTGGGCCGGATCTGCTGTGGCCGAACTGTTGCTGGGCTGTACTGGCCTGGACGTGGATTGAAGGGGTAAGTGACTTTGGATGGCCAGGATTAGACCAGATCGACGGCTGCTGTGCATCTTCAACCTCTAGCTATGCAAAACACAAGAAGAAACCCTAGAAATGTTTGGGCATTCATGGTGGCTCACCTAGGGCGGTTCTGGGCGATGTAGAAGTGCTGCAGGGGTTGAGGGAGGTTGATGAACGCAGGGGATGCATGCAGATTTGACGGCAACGCTCCTAATGACGGTGGTGCTCGAGGACGTCCTTCACGGGCCGTGGATGGCGCCACGAACCTACAGGCCCACAAGCCAAACGCCCATGTCAGGTACGTGCTCCTCGAGTAGGGCTTTCTAACGCAACAAACAAGGCCTGGAACGGAGCACGGAGGTGGCGGTAATCTTCCCGGGAAGGTTCCACGGGCAACGGCGAGAGCGAGCTTCTCCTCACTTGCAGAGAGTAAGAGGAGAGCTGAGGCTTGGTGGGGTGGGGAGGAAGAGGTGGGGGAGCACAATGGCGAAAGGGCTGGGCAAGGGATAACTTGTACACATGGCAACGAGTAAAAAGGCATGGGGGCGCTCTCGGTGACGTTGGGATCGGCATGGGGCGCCCAGGGGGCATTTCAGACCATGCACAAGCAAGGAATCGTGCCAGGGGCCAAGACTAGCAGAAGGGGCAAGTCAACAATGGCTCAAGGAGTGGGGAGAGGCCAAGGTATGGGCAAAAGTGAAAATGCAACTATTCCAACCACTATGTGTGACCTCACCATTTAGCCAACTTGCCACCTCCTTCTCTCCCTGCCTAGCCGACCAAAAGAGGATCCAATGCCCCTTCTAGAAGCTCAATAACATTGTTTTTCGAATTGGCAAAGTGGCAAGGCTTGGATCAGTACACACAAGCTAAATCATCAAGTTTAAAAGTGTAATCACTGTTCTGTCAGAAAAATTCAGTTAGGCAGTTTCTGAATTTTTCTAAGTGCTGGAACAGCAGACAGAGATAGCAAAAGTTGGAGTTGTTTTCAGGGTTCAAATGCTTTCCAAAATTTGTTTTCAAAACATGGACTTGTTAACCATGCTATATACTTTCAGAAACAACTTTTGGAAACAATTTTGAAATAGTTTAAGGCCATGAAAACCATGTGGAAAAAGGTATACTTTCTGTTTTTATCTGTTTCTAAAAAACTGCCTTTTTCTGCCTTAATTTTATACCACAAAAAAAACAAGCAAAACATAGTTTTTATTTCTCCCAAAATAAAAGTGAGCTTATGGATTTGTAGTACATATATCAAGGATTAATTAGAAGTCAAGAAATCATAAAATAACCATCTATAGCTTGGTGAAAACAATGGTAGAAAATAGGTACTTGGCTTTATTTTCAGGAATTGTTTTCTATAGGAAAGTTAAAAGAAAACCTTCATAGATCATCATGGAAACTTGTTTTCTTGGATCCAACAAGGTTAAAAGTTTGTTTTAAGATGCAAACAAGAATGGTCCAAGTCTTGGAAAGAAAATCCACTCAAGTATTAATAAGAAAACATTAGGGAAAAATATCAGGAATATTTTTCAGAAACATAAGGTGTTGGTTTTATAATGAAACAAAACTTATGTTGCAAATATGATTAGGATCATAACACAAGTTATTTAAAACAATCATGTTGTTGTAAACATTACTTTGTTGGCCCTAATAGTTGTCTTCTTGAACACAGATCAAGGGTCTAAAAACTGGGATGTGACACCGATCCCGGGGCGTCACAAATGGTATCAGAGCCTGGTTTCCGATTCCCGATATTGTTTCGATATGAATGGTTATCGAAGCAACGGTCCGCAAAGCCTGTAGGATATCCTCGCTAACGGTCGTTGTTTCTAGAGTGTCAAAAACTATTTCTGCTAAACTATTCTGGAAAACATCTCAATAGGATTCTTGTTTTTCTCCTTATCCCTATTCTGTTTCCCCTCCCATCTTATTTGTTTTGGAGTCTCCCCCCCTTGTCTATCTATCAAAGTGTTAGGATCCTACGTGGGTGGACGTTTTCTGAGCCTTTAACCTAATAGGTTTGATCATCGGAAGATTCCTGGTGGAAGAACATCGTCATCAGCCCGAGCAAGATTCCCTTGTTAGTGGTGTCGAGGAGATCAGCTGGAAGTATGAAGATATCGATAGTCGAACTTCTTTCCCCTCCCGGGTTAGCAGGTGGATTGCGAGGGCGCAATCCCTTGTTAGTGGTGTCGTCTGTAACACCCGGGGTTTTCCCCAAAATAAAACTGCTTGTTTTTTTCTTTTGCATCGCATGACATATTTTGCATCATATTAACATGGCACAAATAAAATTATTTGCTAACATATTTTAAATGGTAAAAATCTATTTCTCTAATTCACTTGTCATTTTTTTTCTGAATATAGTAATAAAAAAAAAGAATGTGTTTGGGCTGGCCCAACCAGCCGGCCACCCCACACCCCCAACCCTAACACCTAACACACGCACACAACACCACACCTAACACAGCACACAACTCACGCACGCACACCACACATCACACAACTCACGCACGCACACCGCACGGAAAAAAAAGGAATCGATCGTTTTCCCCAACAGCAGCGACGCCATCGCCTCCCCATCGCCCGCCTCCCGTCGCTGCTGTCCCTCCTGCTCACGAACCCCACCGCCGGAGCTCCTCTCCCCGCCTCCCGCCGGCGAGCGGCGCCTCCCTTCCGCCCGCGCGCCTCCCGCGACGCGGACCGCCTCCGCCGCCTCCCGCGCTCCCCTCGTCCCCTCCGTCGAGCGCCGCCTCCTGCCCCGTGACCTCCGGCCCGATGGCGAGCTCACCTCCGGCCACCCTCCTTCTGACGCCGTCGCCTCTCCTCTCCGGCCAGGACCCCGAGCATCTCCTCCACCCGCGGCCGTCCTCTGCCTCCTCTCGCCCCACGAGCGCCGCCATGACCGGGAGCCCGAGCTCCTTGCGGTTCTCCACCACACCTCGTGGCCGACGACCTCGCTGCCTGGCGCCGGCCGCCGCCGTCCGTCCTCTTCCTCGAGCAGACCGCTTCCCTGGCGGCGGCCGATGCTGCCCTCTCCCCTCAACATCTCCACCGCCCCTTGCCCTCCTGGTGTTCGACACAAGGTCAGCGAGAGTTTTGGTGCTCCGTGAGCACCCGTCCGTGTGCATGTGTTGCGTTTGCTCTGGCCGAGGCCTTCGTGCCCGTGCCCGGTACCTGACCACCATCGACAAGAACAACCTCGACCACGAAGGCTAAAACATCGTCAAGATCTTCGGAAGATAGCACACCAAGCTCGTCGACGATGCATCAACAATAACCACCGTGAACGACTACCGCCGCCCCACATGTACCTCGTCGACGAGTTCTTCGCCGACAAGTACCGCTACATCGAGCTATGAACGACCACTATCTCCACCGTGTCCGTTTTGCGTTGGCCACCTTCGTGCGCGCCCGAAGACCGGGACCGTCAGGTTCGCCTCCGACCCCGAAGACGATGTTGTTACGGTTCGGCCACGACTACGACGACCATTTCGACTCCAGACGTGAATGACTACTTCGATGACGACACGAGAACAATTATCTCCTCGACGCCCCGAAGACGATGATGCGGTGGTGCAATTACAACTACTTCCTCGACTTCGACTACTTCCACTACTTCCTCGACGTCGTCTACTTCCTCCACGTTCCGAAGTTTCCGGCGTTGACCCCGGCGATCCTCTTTCCAACGTGCGAACCCAAACCCTAAATCCCCTATACCTATATGCCCTATTTTCTACAACATGCAATCTATTTTATAAATATCATATCATCATTGTTGCATTGCATCTTGTGGGTGCTGGTAATAATGATATCATCTAATAATTAAATATGGAATGAGTTGGAATAATTAAATATTGTTCCGGTTCCATTTAAAATTGCATAACTCATAAATAATTCATTTTAAATCCAAATTTGAAAAGTAAAATATGTTTTCCAATCAAAATTCTCTAAACTTTGCAAATATCAACTTTGTTTTCTGTTTTGAATAATTTAAATTGCTGAAAACAACTATTTCTTAATTAATGCATTAAAATTGCTAATTTGATAACTTGCTCATTTTAATTCCCAATCCAACAAATAAAATATGTTTTCATACCAGAAAAATGCACTTAATCTGTTCATGCCATCCATGTTCATGGTTGCACCTTGCATGTTGCATTTGTAGTAGTGTTATGTATGTTCACCTAATAAATAAATATGGAATGTGTTGGGGTATTTAATTCAATTGTTGCCCTATTCCATTTAATATTGCTTAACTCACCTATTTACTGTTTTCCATGCTAAACAACATTTAATATTGATGGTTAACTAAACAATTTGAACCAATTCCTATTTCTCCGGACTCCGGTTCCGATTAAATTGCTTAAGTTGTTTCCCCTGTTGCATCTTGCCATGCCATGCATATAAAATAGGATCATGCTGGATCTTTTGCCGTAGTAGTAATTGTTGCATCCCGTGTTTGTTCGAGGTTCGTTGCTTCTTCCCGGATAGGACGTTGAGATGATGTGAGCAACGACAAGTTCTGCGGATGTACCTCTACTTGCTGGATCTCAGGCAAGTATACTCACTTGCTGCCAAATGGCTGCCTTTCATCACTTGTTACAGATTCTTTCCGTTGTTCTTATGCTAGCCTTTTGATTCGATGCTTGTGTCTCGATCCTATCATATGTTTACCCTGCAGCCCTGATATAGCCCTTCCTTCCACTTCCTATTAACTGTTGCTTGTTTACCTTGTTGGCCCTCGTGTCGTAGTTGCATGCTTAGGTTTGTTTGTGCTCGAGTCTTGTTATCCTTTGTCGTATCACCTGTTTAGTTGATAGTTGGGTTACAATTCAATCAACAACATGTTAATGTTTTGGGTAATAATAATTTGATGTTAAGGCACCGGCAGGAGGCCCGGGTTAGGGTTTTGAGGCCTGCTAGTGTCGAACTTAATTAGGAAAAGAGTCTTGTCTACTGATCCATGATGAGCGTTCTCACCGCATCCGGGTGGTGGTATGGAACCCCCCTTGACTTAGACCTGATCTGCAGCTTGTCCGAAGAGCCACACTTAGTTCGGGTGTTCCATTTGCTCCTTGCATAATGGGTTGATCACCCATGGTTACTGATGATGATGATGATGCATATAGGGCGAGGCCTGTAGTGCCGGGGTGTTGTGTCCTGCGGGAGTTTTGCACACCTGCGCTGAGTATTCGGCTGCGTGGCTGGGACCTTATAGCTCCATGGCTCCTAGGACAGGTTGTAGAGATGGTTCGAGTCGTGTCGAGCCAACCTGAGTTTTAGTTGGTGGCTCGAGTGTGTACGGGTACTGGAGCACACCCTGCAGGGATAAATCTTCTCGAGAAGCCGTGTTGTCCACGGTTATGTGATGACTTGGTGAAAGTGCTGGCTAACAAGTACTCAGACAACTTACACCTAATTAATAATAATTTGACTAGTAATAGGAATATTGCCACAATAACCTGAACTTCACCTTAATCAACAGTGTGAGTTTCCTTGGGTTGCTTCCTTAGTAGGGGTAACCTTGGATGGGTTTGTTTGAAGTTAGTTGTAGTTGGTTACGATACGCTATCTTATCTTCTTTCTGTTAGCTGGAAGTTGTAGTGTGTTTTTGTAGTTGGTTAGTGCAGCCCGCTGCCGCTTCTTTGCAATAACCCCTTCCTTCCGTTGAACCCAAAGTATTTGTATCTTGTGATGACTGGTTACGCCGGTATCTTGTGAGTATGGTTTATCCACTTGCCAGTACTTAACCGTACTGACCCACGAATCCTTTTTCGTGGCTGCATATTCAACATTGTAGTCAACAGGTTTGAAGTTCTGACGACGTTAGCTTGGGAATCCCTCCGGCTTGGCCTGGGCAGGGATTGGACGCTCTCGGTTATCTTCAGGACTCTTAGTCCAATTTGTATTTTGTCCGTAGTCGGACGCTATGTTGTTTCTTCCGATGTTATTTGGATCTTTGAATTGTATCAGTTGTATCCTTGACTCGTTTGAGTCCTCTTGTATATATCTTTTCTGTTGTTGTGGATTATTCGTGAACTGTTGTAATGTTATCACAAGTGGCAACCTGGAATCGGTTATTATGTGGATTTTGGCGGGAATGCTGAAATATGCATAGTGCCCGATCCCGGGGCATCACAAATGGTATCAGAGCCTGGTTTCCGATTCCCGATATTGTTTCGATACGAATGGTTATCGAAGCAACGGGTCCGCAAGGCCTGTAGGATAACCTCGCTAACGGTCGTTGTTTCTAGAGTGTCAAAAACTATTTCTGCTAAACTATTCTGGAAAACATCTCAATAGGATTCTTGTTTTTCTCCTTATCCCTATTCTGTTTCTCCTCCCATCTTATTTGTTTTGGAGTCTCCCCCCCTTGTCTATCTATCAAAGTGTTAGGATCCTACGTGGGTGGACGTTTTCTGAGCCTTTAACCTAATAGGTTCGATCGTCGGAAGATTCCTGGTGGAAGAACATCGTCATCAGCCCGAGCAAGATTCCCTTGTTAGTGGTCTCGAGGAGATCAGCTGGAAGTATGAAGAAATCGATAGTCGAACTTCTTTCCCCTCCCGGGTTAGCAGGTGGATTGCGAGGGCGCAATCCCTTGTTAGTGGTGTCGTCTGTAACACCCGGGGTTTTCCCCAAAATAAAACTGCTTGTTGTTTTTCTTTTGCATCGCATGACATATTTTGCATCATATTAACATGGCACAAATAAAATTATTTGCTAACATATTTTAAATGGTAAAAATCTATTTCTCTAATTCACTTGTCATTTTTTTTCTGAATATACTAATAAAACAAAAAAAAAGAATGTGTTTGGGCTGGCCCAACCAGCCGGCCACCCCACACCCCCCAACCCTCACATCTAACACACGCACACAACACCACACCTAACACAACACACAACTCACGCACGCACACCACACATTACACAACTCACGCACGCACACCGCACGAAAAAAAAAGGAATCGATCGTTTTCCCCAACAGCAGCGACGCCAGCGCCTCCCCATCGCCCGCCTCCCGTCGCTGCTGTCCCTCCTCCTCATGAACCCCGCCGCCAGAGCTTCTCTCCCCGCCTCCCGCCGGCGAGCGGCGCCTCCCTTCCGCCCGCGCGCCTCCCGCGACGCGGACCGCCTCCGCCGCCTCCCGTGCTCCCCTCGTCGCCTCCGTCGAGCGCCGCCTCCTGCCCCGTGACCTCCGGCCCGACGGCGAGCTCACCTCCGGCCACCCTCCTTCCGACGCCGTCGCCTCTCCTCTCCGGCCAGGACCCCGACCATCTCCTCCACCCGCGGCCGTCCTCTGCCTCCTCTCGCCCCACGAGCGCCGCCATGACCGGGAGCCCGAGCTCCTTGCCGTTCTCCACCACACCTCGTGGCCGACGACCTCGCTGCCTGGCGCCGGCCGCCGCCTGCCGTCCTCTTCCTCGAGCAGACCGCTTTCCTGGCGGCGGCCGATGCTGCTCTCTCCCCTCAACATCTCCACCGCCCCTTGCCCTCCTGGTGTTCGGCACAAGGTCAGCGAGAGTTTTGGTGCTCCGTGAGCACCCGTCCGTGTGCATGTGTTGCGTTTGCTCTGGCCGAGGCCTTCGTGCCCGTGCCCGGTACCTGACCACCATCAACAAGAACAACCTCGACCACGAAGGCTAAAACATCGTCAAGATCTTCGGAAGATAGCACACCAAGCTCGTCGACGATGCATCAACAATAACCACCGTGAACGACTACCGCCGCCCCACATGTCTTTCTGAAGATAGAAGATCTATAATAGGTTAACTAAGTCTTGTTGAGTACCTCCCATACTCAGGTTTTCTTAATTTTGGTTCAGGAGAAGATCTCACTCCAACGGTGGTGTTTCAACGTGGACATCGACGAGTAGTTTGGGGGTTCCCAGGTAGCAGCCTGGAATCTATGGGCTAGGACTTCGCCTTATGTTGCACCCTTTCTGAAGATTAGCAACATAATTTGCCTTCCGTTGTCTGATGTAATGTTGGGTCAAGTGACCTCTGTTTGTAAGCTATACTCTAGTAACACTGTTTAATAAAGCTTCATGTTTAGAGTACTGCTTTGATCGGTTGTTGGTTTCGAGCTCATTGTTACACAGTTTTGGCTATGCCTGCATAGTTGTCGCAGTCGAGGGGTTGTGGAGCCGATGATCCATGTCCGAGCCCGCCTGCCGATGTGATTCGGCCTGGGGCGAGGTAACCCTAGTAACCCTCGATTGTTGTTGCACTTTCTGGACACATAGCATCTCTGTATAGCTTTGGTCCCGTTTCCTTCAGTTTCATATGATTCCTGGATGCTTTGATATGCATAGTTAATTATGAATAGCATGGATACAAGGAGTAGTAGACTGGGGATCCGGACTACGTGCCGATGAATCCAGTCTGCCTGCCGTTGTTTGTTGCGGCCGGGGCTGGTAACCCTGAAGCCCTTGTGAGTCCATGGCTAGGAGCACATAACAGTATGTATATCTCTGGGTCCGGGGTCATGACAATTACATACTCTGCTTACTTCAATTATCTGTTGCTTGCAACTTAATACCCAACGTTTGTTCGTATGATATTCGGAGGGTGGATTATTAATCATAGATGTAGTTGTATAACGTTCTATGTATCTTGTTGTAATGCCCGCATGAATCACATAGTAATCTTTATGTCTTGCATATGCACTGCGGCGCAGCCTTCATTTCTGTCAATTGCCCAGCTCTAATTTGTTCACCACACATGTTATTTATCTTTCACGGAGAGACACCACTAGTGAATTGTGGACCCCGGTCCTTCTTCCTCACACTGATAAACACCCACTGCCTTCATACTGCTCTCATACTATTCCTATTGTTTTCCTACTGTTTTCCCCACCATACGTTTAACCGCTTTGTGTTCAGCAAAACCGGTGAGATTGACAACCTCACTACTTCGTTGGGGCAAAGTGATATGATTGTGTTGTGCAGGTTCCACGTTGCTTCTGGACCGGTATTGCGCCCTGCCATCTCAGCTGCTTCACCTTCTAAAGTTACTCTTTCCTCCTACTGGTCGAATAAACCTCGGTTTCTTTCTGAGGGAAACTTGCCGCTGCACTCTTCATACCTTCCTCTTGGGGTCTCCCAACGAACGTGTGATCACACGCATCAAGCACTTTTCTGGCGCTGTTGCTGGGGAGGAAGAGAATTTCTGCAAGGGGAGTCTATCACTTCCAATCTCTTTACTTTGTTTTAGTTTTTATTATTTTATTTTATTTTGTCTTGTTTGCTTCTCTTTATCAAAAACAAAAACATAATTCTTATTCTAGCTGTAGTTTTATTCCTGTTTTTACTCTTGTTAAATGTCTACTCCTAAGAACACTAAGTTGTGTGACTTTACTAGAACCAACAACAATGATTTCATTAGCACACCTATTGCTCCACGAGCTGCTACTGCTGATTTTTATGAGATTAAGCCCGCTTTGTTAAACCTTGTTCTGAGAGAGAAATTTTCTGGTGTTAGTACTGATGATGCTGATGCCCATCTTAATAATTTTGCTGAACTATTTAAGATACAAAAATATAAAGATGTAGATGTAGATATTATTAAACTGAAATTGTTTCCTTTCTCTTTGAGAGGAAGAGCTAAAGAGTGGGTGCTATCTTTGGCTAGAAATAGTATTGATTCTTGGACTAAGTGTAAAGATGCTTTCATTGGAAAATATTATCCTCCTACTAAGATTTTTTATTTAAGAAGTAGCATTATGAATTTTAAGCAACTTGATAATGAGCATGTTGCTAAAGCTTGGGAAAGAATGAAATATTTAGTGAATAATTGTCCCACTCATGGACTGACTACTTGGATGATCATCCAAACCTTTTATGCAGGACTGAATTTTTCTTCAAGAAACCTTCTGGATTCAGTTGCTGGACGAACCTTTATGTCCATGACCTTGGGGGAAGCAACAAATCTTCTTGATAATATGATGGTAAATTATTCTGAATGGCATACTGAGAGAGCTACAACTGGTAAGAAGGTAAATCCTGCTGAAGAAACCTCCTCTTTGAGTGATAGACTTGATGCTATTGTGTCTATGCTTGTTAATGGCAATGCTCCTATTGATCCAAACAATGTTCCCTTAGCCTCTTTGGTTGCTCAAGAAGAGCATGTTGATGTGAACTTCATTAAAAATAATAATTTCAACAACAATGCTTATAGAAATAATTTTGATAGCAACAATTATAGGCCATAATCTCTTAATAGTGGTAATCATGATATAACTGGAATGACTAATGAAAGAATTTCAGAAGTTGAAAGAGCCACTAAAAAATTTATGCAAAAACAATATGAGCAAAATAAACTATTTACTAAGACCATGGAAGAACAATCTATCATGCTTAAAAATATTAGTAATCAACTTGAGAATTTAAATAGAGAAATATCTGGTTTGCAAGCTAAAATAGCTCATGCTGAAACTTCTATTTCATCCATGTCTGAAGCACAGTCTTCTTTGATTAATAGAATGACTGCTAAAATAGAAACCATAGATGAGAATCCTTTTTCTACTGCGAATGCCATCCAAATTCGAATTGATGATAATGTTAGAATGTTAGCTGAATTGCATGCTAGATGGGAAAAAGAAGTTAAAATAGCTAGAAAGAATTATATAGCTAATGTTTGCACCATTACCACCACTAGCAAAACTGAAACTTCTCATGCTAGAAAACCTTCTACTATCAATGCTAAAGTAATTGGTGTTGGAAAGACTCCCACTTTTGCTAGTAAAATTGCAAAATTGCCCGAAACTACTAAAAATACTCCTAATTAAAAGTGGTGAAATTTTTAGAAACATGGGAGATAATAGTCCCATTACCTTTGCTAAAAATGATCTTAACTTTGACGATTGCAACATAACTGAAGTGATTAAGTTCTTACAAAAGCTTCCAGGTTGTCCTAATGCTAGTGCTATGAATATGGCTTTCACAAAACATATTACAAACGCTCTCATGAAAATTAGAGAGGATGAATTAAGATGTGAAGCCTCTATCCTAGGAAGCTAGATCATGGTTGGGAACCTATTATTAGAATAAAAGTAAATGATTTTGATTGTAATTCTCTATGTGATTTGGTGCCAGTATCTCTGTTATGCCCAAGAAACTTTATGATATTCTTGATTTACCACCATTGGAACCTTGTTATTTGGATATTCGTCTTATTGATAATGTTAGAAAGAAAACTTTGGGGAGAGTTGATGATGTTCTTATCATGGTTAATAATAATCTTGTCCACATTGATTTTATTGTATTGAATATTGAATGCAATGCTTCTTGTCCGATTGTTTTGGGAAGACCTTTTCTTAGAACTGTTAGTTCTGTTATAGATATGAAATAGGGGAATATTAAATTTCAGTTCCCACTCAAGAAAGGTATGGAACACTTTCCTAGAAAGAGAATGAAGATGACTTTTGATTCCATTATTCGAAAAAGTTACAATTTGGATGCTTCTTCACTCGAAAATACTTGAATCCATTTTTCTTGGCCTAGCTAAAAGGCGTTAAAGAAAAGCACTTCTTGGGAGATAACCCATGTTTTATATTTTTGCTTTGTTTTTCCCTGTTTCTTTTAGTGAAGGGGTTATATACTTCTGTAGTAACTCCTTTGTATGTTTCTTTTCATGTTTTAGTAGTGCCAAGTAAAGTTTCTGATGAGAGTTCGAGTTTGTTTTCGGATTTCTGCGCAGAAAACAGATTTCTGCTGTCCACCGTAAAAAATCGTATCAAATCCTGGAAGATCATAATGAACTGAAATATTTTATGCTTATTCCTGGGATAATTCCGCAACCTTTTTGTTCTCTGGGTTTTTCGATTTTAGCAACTTAAGTGTCTCAAAAAAATTCGTCTTTACAGACTGTTCTGGTTTTGACAGATCCTACCATTTTTCTTGCAATGGCTCTTTTGCGATGTCAAGTGGATTTCTTTGCTTCACGAAGCATTAGAGGCTTTAGCTAATGTTTAAAAATATCAATATAACTTGTTCCATACAGAACCCATGGGTTTTTATTTGTTGCACTAACCCCTCTAATGCGAATTACTGTCTGAGTATGGTGTGAAGGAAGTTTTCAAGGTTCAAGAGAATAGGTGATATATGTGATCAAGAAGAGTGCAAGGTCAAATCTTGGGGATGCCCCCATGGTTCATCCAAGAATATTTTTAGAAGACTCAAGCATCTAATCTTGGGATTCCCAAGGCATCCCCTTCTTCATCAACTATCTATCAGGTCACTCCTCGTGAGGCTATATTTTTATTCAGTCGCATCATATGAAGTTTTCTTGGACCGTCTGTTTGTTTTTATTTTGTTTTCTTTTGTTTTAATTTGTTTTCTTTTGTTTTCCTTTCTGCAGTAATATCATTGGACCTAGAATCCTTGTTTGGGAGAGAGACACGCTCCACTTTTTCTTTTGAATACTTGCTATGCTTGTATTCTTAGTTTTACTTCTAGCTACTGCGAAAATTTAGTTTTAGTAGTGTTATGTGAGTACTCTCATGTTTTCTTGCTGTAGCATGAAGATAATTTTTGTTAAAACATATTGTGTATGGTGCTTGTTGGGAAAACAAACTGCTGCTTGAAGTAGAATTTTTAACGGTGCAAGTAGAAGCTTGTATAGACTGTGGCGAGAACTTTTTCATATCATGCTATATGTTATTTTAGTTTTAAATCCTTGTGGTTATTGATTATCATGATGAGCCTCAAATAGCTTATAGTGTTTAATGTTCCATCGAAAGAGTCATGAGTTGTTCTTGTCATATTGAAGCATATATTTGCGGTATTCTCCTTTGAATGTTTTATTTGGTTGACTTGGCGCATGTTCACACCATATTTATGACTATGAACCAGTCACTAATAGCCTCTATGATCATTTAGTTTTAGAATTTGTGGTACCACTTATGCTTTGATTAATGATGTTTATGTCGCTATGCATGATTATGGCTCTTATGATCTCTTGATTTGTCGCTACCAATCTTTTGCTAGCCTCCACCTGTACTGAGTATGGAATTCTACTCGTGCATCCAATACCCTAAACCAAAGTTTTCCCATTGTGTCCACCGTACCTACCTACATATGGTATTTAACTGCCACTCCAAGTAAATTGCTCATGTGTTACCTTTAAAACCTTCAAAATTACTCCTGATTTGTGTTCCTGTTTTTGCTCATGAGGACGTAAATAGAGAATATTTATCTCACTTGTTGATTAGATTTCACACCCTGGACTAGTTGCTTCATCCGCTTATCCAATTTATAGAAGAGCTGGTAGCGGGGTGCCCAGACCAAAATTAATACACACAAAATATCTTTACTATTTTTGCCCCTAATTTATCAGTCAAACCATAATTGTGTAAACAAAAGAGAAAGAGGGATGACCTTCTCCACCGGTTGTGTCCTTCACATGGGAGCCACTCTTATGAAATCTAGTTGGCTTGTGACATACTGTATTTTCTGTTTACCATTCGTTGACATTAGCATATATCTCCCAAAATATACACTACTAGGAAAACAACTATAGGAGTGACCATACCCGTGACGCACCTGCAATTCGGTGCGTCACGCCTAATAGCCGTGGCGTACCACGCCAGGGTGCGTCGCGCCTATTACCTTACCCGCGGCGCATCAAGCTGACGGCGCGCCGCGCCTACGTGTGGGGCCGGGGTGGCGAGGCTCCCAGTGATACCCGTGACACACCGTTCTGCTGGTGCGTCACGGCTATGTGAGATAGGCGCGGCGCACGGGTCCACGGTGCGTCACGGCTACGTGTTCCACGTATAGTAACCATAGCCGTGACGCACCGTGGCCCCGTGCGCCGCGTCTATCCCACATAGCCGTGACGCACCAACAGCACGGTGCGTAACGGGTATACCTGGGAGCCATTTAAGTTGTTGGGACCCCCTCCCATCTCCCATCCCCCCACATCTCCACCCCATTTTAGATCTGGTCGCCCCCCACCTCCTCACCACCCCATTTCCCCCATTTTCCCACCATTTAAAACTTATTTAACCTATTTTATTTGATATATATATGTGAGGGGAATCTAGTAAACACTCTCTCCACCCCCATATCTCACTTTACCACTTTCTCTTCCATGTTTTTCACTCCCTATAGCCACACACACTCTCTCGGTCTCGAGTCGGCAAGATCTATAGTTGGTGAGTTGTTGGAGGGATATGTATATGTGTGTGTCTTGATCTCGCTCTCTCATAGATCTCGCTCGGTATCGGCCGGTGCGTCGTCACAAAAGGTTCATATATATATGGTTGCATATATACATATGCGAAATTGTGTTGCGTCTTTTTGATGAAAGTTGTGGATGTCTTAAAAATGAGTTGTCATGTGTTGCCAAAATGTTGATTAATTTCCATTTCGGCGACCATGCACTCCGAGAATGTCCTATTTTTAGCATAGGTCATGCCGAATTTTTCCGTCGACGACCATGCATGCATCATCCATATATTACGTAATTTGATTCTAATTAATTTGTCCTTTGATCTTTTTTTACTATGCAGGCAACCATGCATATAAGCACAGGCACCGTGGCTAGATTTATGAAACATGCGACAGCCGAAATGTTTCGAAATAACATGACGGAGATAAGATGTCCTTGTCGAAGATGCAAACTGCAACGCTTGATCAGATACAATTGTGGTGACTTGGAGTCGCACCTTATCCGTCGTGGTTTCATGGATGGCTACACTCTTTACCCGACAAGTGATGAAGATGAAGAGTCTCTCGGACATGATGAAGGACATGATCATAATCAAGACGAAGGACATCATGATCAAGATGAAGGACATGATCATAATCAAGACAAAGGACATCATGATCAAGATGAAGGACATGATCATAATCAAGACGAAGGACATCATGATGAAGATGTCGGGACATCGTCGTCGGACTGGGTGCGGGACCCTCATGTTCAAGCTCTGCTTCTCAAGGAGACTAGCAACACCAGAGCTGCTGCTAGAGAGAAATCGAAGCTGTCGCAACTGGAGATAGACGCGGTTACTCCATTGTATGAAGGATGCGTGAGGGAGGATACCCGTCTGAACGTAACGTTAAGGACCCTCGAGATGAAGACAAAACACCGATGGACTGATGCGAGGTACGATGAGAACATGGCATTCTGGCACGACCGTCTTCCCACGGGGAACAAGTGTCCAATGAGCATCGAGGAGGCCAAGAAATTCGTGTGCCCTCTGGATTTACCTCACGTGAAATACCATGCTTGCATTAATGACTGCATCATCTATCGGGGCGCGGACGCGGAGAGAACCATATGCCCGGTGTGCGATGCAACTCGATACACGCCAGGGAAGAAGGCCTCTCCTCGAAAAGTGGTGTGGTACTTTCCGATAACTTCCCGTCTGCAGCGGTATTTCGCAGACCCCACACATGCGAAGCTCATGCGATGGCACGCGGAAAGGAAGAAGCCAGAAGAGGATGATGGAATTGATCCGGAGAAGGATGACACAATGCTGACACACCCCTCAGGTGCTAGCTAGTGGAAGGCGCTAGACATCGAATACCCCGAATTCGGGGACGATCCAAGGAACATCAGGTTGTGCATGAGTACGGTGGATTAAATCCTTTTGGCCACCAGAGCAGCACCCCTAGCACCTGGCCCGTGTTTGTATGTATATACAACCTACCCCCTGGTTGTGCTTGAAGAGGAAGTACATACAGATGAGTATGCTTATTCAAGGGCCAAAACAACCAGGTAACGGCATCAATCTGTATGTCTAGTTGTTGGAAGAGGAGTTAGCCACGTTATGGGACGAGCCAGCCAATACGTGGGACGCCTATGGAGAAACGTTTTTCCCAATGAGAGTCGCGCTCATCACGACGGTGCATGACAACCTCGGTTACGGATATGTCGCGGGGCAGGTGACGCACGGATTCTGTGCATGCGTTAGGTGCATGGATGACACTACGTATCTCCAGCTAGAGAGAAACCCTGGGTCTTCGAAAACCGTGTTCTTCGGGCATCGAAGGTGGCTTCGCAAGGATGACCCGTGGAGAAAACGCAAAGATCTGTTCAAAAATGAAGTTGAGATGCGAAGAGCCCCACGTCAAAGGAGCGGCGAGGAAATCGATGAGCTGTTGAAGAACTGGAAAGAGTGCCCTGCGCCGGGAAAGAAGAGAAAGGCGCCGGCGCCGTTAGAGGGTGTATGGAAAACAAGGTATGTTCTCTGGCGCCTGAGGTACTGGAAGATTCTCCGCACGCCTCACTACCTTGACCTCATGCATATCACGAAAAATGTGTGCGAGAGTCTGCTTGGCACCCTGCTCAACATGCCGGTGAGGACCAAAGATGGGCCGAAAGCAAGGAACGACTTGAGATTTTTGAATATCAGGGGCGAGCTCCACGGAGGAAAACCGGATGATGATGACGATGATGATGATGATGTGTTAGATGGGACGGAAGGTCGCCGCAAGGGAAAAAAGGCCAAGAAGATAGAATATTACTGTCCCCCTTCGTGCTTCACGCTAAGCGAGAAGGAGATCGACCAATTCTTCAAGTGCCTCCTTGGAGTCAAATTTCCTTACGGTTATGCGGGGAAGATAAGCAGATACTTAGACGTACCAAAGCAGAAGTTCA
Source organism: Alopecurus myosuroides (assembly GCA_028641055.1). Taxonomy (NCBI): domain Eukaryota; kingdom Viridiplantae; phylum Streptophyta; class Magnoliopsida; order Poales; family Poaceae; genus Alopecurus; species Alopecurus myosuroides. Next base: position 389,521,794 of record CM054058.1, read on the forward strand.
ACGGGATGAAGTCTCACGACTGTCACGTGATGATGACGCAGATACTTCCAGTTGCAATTTGAGGGATAATAGATGAGCACGTCCGCGAAACGCTATTTGGACTCTGCAACTTTTTCGACGTCATCTCTCGAAAGTCGATTGGCGTGAAGCAACTCGCAAGGCTATAGGAAGAGATCGTGGTGATACTATGCGAGCTTGAGATATACTTCCCGCCCGCATTCTTCGACATTATGGTGCATATCCTTGTCTATGTCGTGCATGATATCATCCAGCTCGGGCCGCCGTTTTTACACTCCATGATGGCGTTCGAAAGGATGAATGGTTCCATCAAAGGATACGTCCGCAAGAGGGCCCGTCCAGATGCAAGCATTGCCAAGGGCTTTCTGACAGAAGAGTGCATCTCTTTCTGCACGAATTTTCTAGACAAAGATGAGAACCCTGGTCTGCCCATAAACATGCACTTTGGCAGGCTCGCTGGATGGGGACACCGCAAGGGCCAGCACGAAATGAATGTCGACTTTCAGGGCCGACACAACGACTTTGACAGAGCAAACCTAGTCGCGCTACAACATCTAACAGTGGTCGATCCTTGGTTGGAAGAGCACAAAATGTTAATCGCGAAGTATTACAGTGACCGGGGACAACACAGGACCGAAGCAGAAATAATCAGAGAGCATAACATCCATTTCACACAGTGGTTCAGGGAGAAGATTATGACCGATCCCCCGGAGACGCCTTATTCTGAAGAAGAAAAACTCATACTAACATTGTCACAAGGCCCCACACATAACCTCATGACCTATCAGGCATACGATATCAATGGTCACACATTCTACACGACAAATAAGGACCGGAATTGCGAATACTAGAACTCGGGGGTAACGATGGAATCATTAACAGGTGACGTCAAGGAAAGATACTATGGTAGGATCGACGAGACATGGGAACTCGACTACTGCGGAGAGAAGGTGCCAATGTTCCGTGTCACATGGGCAAAGAGCGTCAGGAAAGAAGGACAATATTTCACCACCATGGTTATACTGAAGCCAAATCCGGCACGAATGTCACCGCAAAAAATGAGCCATGTGTCTTGGCTAACCAAGTGGACCAATGCTTCTTCATTACTGACCCGACAAGGCCTAGCCGTGTTGTCGTGCGGAGAGGCAAAAGAAGCATCATAGGAATGGATGGAGTAGCCAACGAGCAAGACTTTGACCAGTACGGTGACCCGAAAATGGAAGATGGCAACGACGATGGAATGAAATACACAACAAGAAGAAGCAGGACAACGCTACCTACAGGTCTCCCATTCCACCCAAGAAGTCACGGTGTTCCGGGACTGAATTACTCAACCGCGACAAAGAAGGGAAAGAAAATTGTAAAACGCTAGCTCTAAGAACAACGATGTGTCGGGTGTTTGCATGCATTCGAGGAAGTGATGACGATGTAATATATATACACTAACTAGGATGTTTAAATTGATCAACAAATTTCTTGATTTTACATTGATTTATTTGAAATTATTTTTAGCTTATATTGCTTTATTTCCTAAGGAAAAAATCATTTATTGAAAAAATAGGGGGTGGGACCCGAACTTGGGGCAATGGGGCAGTGGCAAAGGGGTCAGCCACTGGGCTAAGCACCTAGTTCTGCTATAGACCAGCGCACAAACTTTTTGAATAGATAAACGAAATAGGTGCGAAAAACCTCTCCTCGGTGCGGCATGGTTAAGTTAGGCGCGACGCACTCCTCCTACGTGCGTCACGGGTAAGCTATGCATGGCGCACGTGGGAGGGGCGCGTCGCGCCTAACTTAACCGTGACGCACCGAGGAGAGGTGCGTCGCGGCTATCCTTCCGCCTATTAGGTGGCCCATTCCCCTCTTCTTCCTCTTGCACATCCACGCGATCTCGATCGATATGGAACCACCGTCGCCTCCATTGCTTCCCAAGCCCACCACCACCGAGACCTCGCCTCCGACTAACACCACCCCAAGACCTAGCCCTAGCCGCTGCCCTCCCTCTCGTCGCCGCCCACCACCACCCCAAGCCGTAGCCCTAGCCTCTGCCCTCCCTCTAGTCGCCGCCCACCACCACCGAGACCTCGCCTCTGCATCGACCTAGGAGGAGGAGGAGCAGGCGCAGGACCAGGTCCAGGAGAACGACCAGGAGCAAGAGGAGATTGGGGCCGTCCCTATCTCCATCGACTAGGAAGCTTGGCGCCGTCCCTGTAGTCTCCATCGACTGCGCCGTCGTCGTCCCGTCTCCATCCACCTCGAAGCCCGACGAACAAAGGTGCGCCGCCCCTAGTCCTCTCCCTCCCCTTCTCCTCGATCCCGCCCCTAGATGGCACATCATTAGTGAATCTTAAAGGTTTATAGGAATTTAGCTTGTGTTTGTATGATGATGAGGTGATGATCGTGAGATTAAAACTCTGTTCGGTACTAGATGATCGATGTTGCATTGCTACTGCTGGCCACGGCAATGAGCACGCCCAAGATAGTAGTAGTTCGATGTTCTCTTCTCTGTGAAAAATATGCAACCCAGCCTGCTATTGGCTGCTGACGAAGTTTCTTTCTGAGATTGAAGCAGAGAACTAAGAAAACGATGGTCACTTCCAAAAAACTAAAATTGTTATTTTAGTTTTTTCGTAATAGGCTAAATCTTTTCGCTGTATCAATAATGATGGTAGGTACTGTGACACATTCAGAACACTGCATAGAATTCTGAACCTGCTGGGAGAGCATGCAGTTTTAGTCCGTTCTACCTCGATTGAAAGTCCCAGTGGACTAACCTCGCAGTCACACGTCAATTATTAGAGATACCGGACCTTGCTAGGCTGAAGAATGATAGCAAGCGCCGGTTCTCGTATGCATATAGTAGACTGGAGAACAGAATTAAAGTGGGAAATGTATTCCAGGTTTCTTGGGGGATTCTATTGATATGATGGTAAACTAAAGTTAATCAAAATATCGATGGATTTGATAAAAATCGCAAATTTTCAATGTATGATATGATTGTCACTCTGTATATTTTCTGTGAACCATGTATAAATTGTAAAAAAAAAACTGGTAAGAATCATGCCCCCTGTATAATTGTTGAATATTCAGCAAGAAAATTGAATATTCTTGCAATAAAACTTCTAAGAAAAAATGTTGCTATATATTCTGTGAATTAAACCATCTCTTAAAAATTAATATGAAAATTTGTATTCTTCTCCTCCTCTTCCATGTATTCTTGCTGAAATTTGGTTTCTTTTTCCTGTTTAACATGTAGGCAGTAGAGAAAGCATGCATGTATGGAGTATTTCACTCAATTAAAACTTGTTTTGTGCATAGTGAGTACTCTGAAATGGAAGATGAAATGGAGTACTCTGTTCTGTGCATAGACATGTATGGAGTATCAAAACCTGTTTTTTGCATAGGGATGTATGGAGTGCTCTGTTTTGTGCATAGGCATTTTGCTCTATTTCCTGTCTCCCTTAAATCTGATGATGTTGTTCAAATTTGTTCTTGGAGTACTAGGGCTGTAGTGCTTGATCTGTCGATGGAATAGTGCAAAAATAAATACTCCTGCTTTAAAGTCTTGTGCTGCTCGTGAGAGAGCTGCCAAAGTGGGCGCACGATAGACAGTAGTTGAAGTTACTACTAGGAGTACTGTATATATCTTCAAAGTTATTATCAAGATAGTGCTCACTGGTTGATGTGTGCTTCATCTTCTTTAACGGTTTCATTTGCATCCTAGGCCCTCCTGTTTAATTTACTATAGCTAGAGTAATTAACGCAATTACAATGGTTGTCATGCATGCATTCGTAAGACGCAGTCTCTAAAATATTTACAATGAAAATAAGAAGCAAACAGTCACCGAGTAGCAAACATGTTGGTCTTATAACTTTTAAAATATGTACATGAAAGATTAAATAGTCTCCTTGCTGGAGCAGCAAGAACCAAAGGACAACAATGCTCCGGTATCACATCAATATCACACTGATAAATTATCAAGTGATGATCAGGGTTAATTTGTCCCGATCAGCTGGCACAAGCAGGAAAATCTAGGCTTAGATCTCATGCAAAAGACAATGGATGCATAGTCATCATTAAAAGGAAGATCATCTTCATGTACCTTGACTTCTACAAGGATGAGAGGCCATGTGTTACTCCTGTTTTCGGCATGCTTAGTGAATTTCTCACAGTTTCGTTTTTATCGGGCTGTGTGGTCTGGTCTGGTGTTGTTGGGCTTTTTTTAGTGCTAGTAGGCTGGGCTACGTGTAGCAGGCTGGGCTAGGTGATAGGAAAAACATAAAACATGGATATTGTATTGTATTGTTTACTAGATGCACAACATAATATTGCTGGTGTATTTCCATGCACATCATATTCTGCTAAGTTGCTGCCATGTTGCTGCTAAGTTGTTGCCATCATAATGTTCCATGCACATCATAATGTTCCATGCACATCATAATGTTGCTGCTAAGTTGTTGCACATCATAATGCTGCCATGTTGCTGCTAAGTTATTGCCATCATATGTTGCTGCTAAGTTGTTGCCATGTTGTTCATGAGAAATTGCTGCTGCTAGGCTATGTTTGTTTGGTAGGTACTGGTGATATAGTTTTGATGGATAAAAAAATGATCTTCTAGGTCTGGTGCTGGTGTTGTAGGACTGGTGCTGGTACTGGTATTGGATAAAATTTTGCAGATAATAAAAATTGTGCTGGTGTTGGCCTAAAGAATCTGTCCGGCCATCGATCCGTTTAAAACTTTGCAGGGAATTCAAATGAGTTGCCCATTTTCGCCGAAATGTTGATTAATTTCCGTTTCGGCGAGAATCAGACACTCTAGTGTTAGAAAATTAGCAAAGGTCATGCCGGATTTTCTTGTGAATTTAGGACTTAGCCGTTTTCCCGTGATCGAGTAGTATGTCAATTTTTTGTTGCCTTTAGATTAACCAATAATTTCCCCCTTCAGAACATGCCACACAACGACGATGCCAGCGGTTCTAAGCCGTTCTGGCATATCTCCGACAAAGAAGATGAGCAATACGACCCGACGACGGATGCCGGGGCTGACGCGGCCACTAGCGGTGGCGAGGAGGATGACGCCACGACTAGTGGCGCCGGTGATACCACTAGTGGCGCCGCCGGCGGAAATGACACCACTGATGCCGGTGATACCACTAGTGGAGACCTACATTAATGAGCTTGAAGAACACCAACCATCGTTGCTTCTTGAGATTCAGCTCTGGTTAGGCGAGGGATTACTTCATACATAGAGTGTATGAGCAGAGGTATTTGAACGGTGATCAACGAAGGAATAGTTCTAGATTTCTCAAGGGGTGGACTATTATGTCCGACTCTCAAAAGAGGAGCGAGACAAATTCCTAGTGAAACTGACATGATTAAACACTCTAGAATTGTAGCACCATCCGGGACCAACGGTTGCAGACCTTATGTTAAACACAAGGAATGGGGAACTACTCAGATGGAAAACATCCGAGCAATGAAAGGGAATGTGTTTCCAAACACAGAAATTTCTCCGGATCATGATGAGAGATACATACAAACTTGTAGCATACTAAAGGGAGAAACCAACCCCGTGAACTGTAACATCCCAAGTCTGAAAAATAGCCTTTAGAATGGTTGCTGTCTGTTATTTCATGTTTTGCATCATGGCATCATGTTGATTGCAATTGTTTTGTTTGTTTTCCATTTGTTTTTCTCTGTTTTCAGTTGTTTTCCAACTGTTTTCATTTGTTTTCCTTTGTTTTCTGTTTGAATTTCAACTCAAAATTCAAACCCTTTGTTTCATCCTTGTGATGTTACAATTTCCAAAATGTTATTTCAAATAAAAACAACAAAATTGTTTTCTTTTCTTCCATAATGTTCATCTATTAAATTGTTGGTTTTATTCAATCAATTAAATCCCAAATCACCTTCAATTTCAAATCAAATGCATCAAACAGAACAACTTTGAACTTGTGAACATCATCTAATCAAATCAACTACTTTAATCAAATTTAACATAGGGTTCACCCTATTAATATCTTTGTTTTCAATATCAATCAATTACTTCCCAAACTGCTTTCAAATCCAAACCAATCCTCAAAATCATTAACCTTTTGAATCCATACAATTCACCACCCCTTTTGCACTCTTTAAACCCTTCAAAAATCCTAGTGGTAACCCTATTCCAAAGCATGGTTTTCTTAGTGGGTTATTAATATTAAAATTCCTCTAATTTGGTTTCAAAAACAACTATCATTATATAACTCAATTTTTGAAATCCAAGTTGGCAATATGTTTTCTAATTACCTAATAATGCTAAAACTAATTTCTGTAATTTTTAGTAACTCAAAAGCCATGTTTTTCTTCCTAAAGCTAAGGCTACAAAAAAAATAAAACAAACAAAATAGAAAGGGAGAGAGGAGGCAGCAGCTACCCCCAGCCCACTAATCAACCAGCCCAACCCCTTTTCCCTTCTCTCCCCCAGGCCCACTCTCTTTTTTCCTTCTGGCCCAACCCCCTACCCCTTGTCGTCTTCTTCCTCACAGTACGAACACAGAAACAGCCACACGATCTCCTCTCCCCCTCCTGGATGCATGCCGTACAAGCATCTCCTCCCCTATATCTACCCCTCCCGAGACCACCTCGTGAACCCTAGGCCCTAGCTCCTTCCCCCTCCTTCAGCCGCCGATTTCTTTCTTCCCCTCGTTTCCTATCTGTTCTCTGAACCCGACCACCGTGAGCTCCACTGCCCTCTCACCGCGGCCACCATCTGTCCACCTCGAGGAACCGCTATCCCCGGGAATGGAACGAGGAGATCATCCTCCCCAAGTTTGCTGCAGGCACCACCGGCCGTGGCTGCCCGTGGAGGCCGCGCCGTCGCCGGCAATTCCTCCGTTTCTGCCCGGCGACCTGAACGTCTACAGCGAGCCTCAGGTGATCCGCTCCCCTCCTACCCTCTCCTCTCCCTGCCCTCATGTCCTCTCACGTCCGCACCATCACGCACACGACGCACACCTCGAGCAGCAGCACCCCGGCGCCACCAAAGTAGCAGCAGCAGCGATCGCTGGCCGATCTGGTTCTGTTCGCTGGCCATGTTCCTGTTCGTTGGTTCTGATCGACTGCAGTATCTGTTCGCTTTCAGTTATTTCAGAAAACAGGCCGCAGCCACAGCTGATACACCCCCCGACCCCTCTACTGTCACGAAATCAATCACCACCCGCAGTGGCAGAGGCCCTATGCGCGAGCCAGGAGGGTGAGGGTTCGATCCCCACCCCCTGCGGGATTAAAACCCGATTTTCCTTTTATTTTTCCACAGCCAGCACAACTTGCTTTTCACACCCAGGTCCCTGTCAGCTTTCATCTAAGTCCTTGTACTTTCTTTTCAGGCCCTGTGCTTTTTATTTCTAAGTCCCTAATGGTTTAAAAAATGGCAGATTTGCCCTATATCTTCTAAATTGCATAAATAAATCATTCTAACTCCAATTCCAACATTTTTTATATGTTTTCAATACCAAATTAAATGATCTATCCAAATATAAAATTTGTTTACTGTTTTGAATATTTTAAATTGGTGCAATATTTGAAAACTTGTCAAATTCACTTAAAATTGCAAAATTCATAACTTGTTCATAAAAATTCCAAATTTCACAAACCAAATATGTTTTCCAATCAACTTTTCATGTACTTTCCAAATATAAATTGTGTTTGCTGTTTTGAATATTTTAAATTGCTGAAAACAACTGTTTCTTAATTATTGCATTTAAAATTGCCAAAATAATAACTTGCTAATTTTAAATCCAATTTCCACAAATGAAATATGTTTTCCATGCAAAATTAAACCCTCTTTCCAAATATAAAATTTGTTTCATGTTTTGAATAATTAAAATTGCCTAAACCATTTAATTCTTGTTTAATGCAATTAAAAATTGTTTATTATTGTTTAATTCATAATTAATTAATCCAAAGTCCAATTTCAAAATGTGAAACATGTAATCCAACTAAAATTTGATAACCTTTTCCAATATAAACTTTGTTAATTGTTTTGAGCACTTTAATTTGTTGAAAACAACAATTACTTGTGTGGCAAGTTCAAATAACCAAAATTTCCAAACTTAAATAATTAATCCCTTAACTTGTTAATTCCTTTTCCATTTGCATCTAACTTGGTTACTTTATTGTTATCATCATGCATGCATCATGGTAATACACTTTCACCTGGTAATTAAATGGTAGATCATTTGTTTCCACTTAATTCATGGACTCTTGCCATATGCAATCCAATTGCATATGGGTCCATTTAAATTGTGTTATCTTGTCAAGTAGTTTATTTTGATGCATCTATTAACATGACATGCATCATCCCATGTTTGTGCACCTATGCCATGATATTGATTGTTTATCTTTCTGCATTGTCTGTTTGCTTCTTCCCGGATATACGACGACGTTGAGACCGACGATACTTACGACATCCCTTCTAAGGATTTAGCTCAGTACCAGGCTACTGGGTTTTGCAGGCAAGTTATCACTCACATGAACCATCATGTTCCTTTCAACATTGATTACCGATACTTTCCGTTGTTCTTTTCTACTAGCCTTAGTAGTAGTTGTTTCTGTTACGAACCTATCACATGTATCCTTTAACCCTGATATTGCCTCACCTCCATACCTATAACCATTGTTTGAGCCCGTGTCTTACTAGCATGCTTAGGTTGTTTTGCTCGAGTCTGTTACCCGTTACTTTCTGTTACTATTTCTATTACGTTGTGGGGGATCGATGTTTAATCAATCAATCATGCTAATGTTGTTATTAATAATAAATTTGATGATAAGGCACCGGCAGGAGGCCCATGAGAGGTTTTGAAGCCTGCTAGTGTCGACCCTAATAGGAAAAGGGTCTTGTCTACTGATCCATGATGAGCGCACTACCCGCATTTGGGAAGCGAGTATGGGCGCCCCCCTCAACTTGACCTGATTCGCATCTCGTCCAAATCGCCCATTTAGTTCGTGTTTTCCATTTGCCGCATGCATGTTTTTGCGAGCCCAGGCCAGGGTGGAACTTTTGTAGTCGGCATATAGGGGGACACGGTCTTAGAGTGCTATGAGGGTCCCTTTTCTTCGGGGCTTGATTAGCCGTGCGCCCAAGGTTCTTTGGGCTTGATGCGAAGAATGGTTGGTTGTGTAGAGTACCTCGCTTGGTGGGTTTGATTCCCGTCTGGCGGGTTATTCTTGAGTCTACGGCCAAATTGGTGCAACCCTGCAGGGATAATCTTCTCGAGAAGCCGTGTTTTCCGCGGTTATGGATTACTTGGTGAAAGTACTGGCTAACAAGTACTCAGGACAACTTTAACCTAATGATTAACATGTTACACCCGATGATTAATAACTTGACTAGTAATAGGTTGATGACACAATAACTTGATTCACTTTAATGCAACTGTGTGAGTTATCCTCGGATCGCTTCTTTGGATAAGGGGCGAGATCCAGGATGGGTTTGTTTGAAGTTATCTTTCAGTTGGTTACAATCCTCGATCTCATCCCCTTTCTGTTAGCCGGAAGTGGTAGAATCTCTGTAGTTGGTTAGCGCAGCCAGTTGCAGCATCTTTTATATCCCCTCTCTTCCGTTGAACCCAAGGCATCTGTGCTTGGTGTTGACGGGTTACACTTTGGTGAATTGTGAGTCTTGCTTGCCAGTACGTTTATGTACTGACCCCTTTGGGGCTGTGGTTTACGCAGACGACGTTTCCGAGGATCTACATGGTGGCTACTACGTGGAGTATGACGAGACTGCTGACGAGTAGATAGCGGACCCGGGCAGGATCCGAGACTTCGTGGATGGGCTCCGTCTTTTCGTTTCCGGCCTCTTAGGCCTATTTGGTTCTTGTCTGTACTCAGACATGTTGAATGCTTCCGCTGTATTGTAATGATGTATTGTTGGGGCATGTGCCCTCTGAATGATTGTATCTGCTATCTCTGCTCTAATGAGAGCCATTTGCAACTTATTTCAATCTTTTGTGTCGTAGAGATCTGTTGTGATATCAGTTGTTCAACGCCGTTGACGTACCATGTGTGTATGTTTGAAGTACGTCGACGGAAGTGCCTTTGATCTCTAGTGGATAGTTTACATCGACGATGGAATAGCAGGGCTTGTGTTGTCGCGCATAAGCGCAGGCCTACCAGGAAGCTGGGACGTGGGAGCAGATATGCCCCATAATCCAAGCATCTGCTATCCAGTTCGTACGGTGAGTATCCCCTAGAAATCAGGGTGCGACAAATGGTATCAGAGCCTGTCTGCCTGTAGGATCCCTTTTTACTGGTCGCAGTTGAGTCTAGAAACTATTTTGTAGCTATATAGGAAAAATGAAACGTGAGAGTAGGAATTCTGTTCTTTTTCTTCTTTCCCCACCCACCCTCCCTTTTCTGGTAAGGAAGTGCAACGTTGTTTTCCCTTCTCATCTAAACATTCAAGTTAGGATTTCACGAATTCTGGTTTCTCTAGGATGGTTATATCTACTAGACCATAGGAATGGAGGTGGTTGTGACATGAATTATCATGTTGCCTACTCATGATTGAGAACGGAGGCGTGTAAGCCCCGGAAGCAGATCCTCTATTCCTTAAGCAGTAGATATTGATCCTTTAGAAGCCCGGATGGGTTTTCCATAGTACCTCAGGAGTTTTGTTCTCGTTTTCCCCGATGTTGATATTCTGTTCTTCTCAACATCCTTTTCGTCCGTTGAAATCTTGTTGTTGTTTTCCATTTCAGTTATTCTACCGGCGTCTAATCAAAGTTTCCCCGTTCATCTCCTAAACTCTATTCCAGCTAAAGTGTTATTTGATACCGGAGCATCACATTCCTTTGTGTCAACAATCTTTTCCACAACATACAACCTATTTCTGGTTCCACTAAGCAATCAAATTACTGTTCACTCTCCCGGATCTCAGTTGTTGACTTCCAACATAAGTAAGAACAATCCAATTCTAATGGGAGGCCACATATTCCTCGTTACTCTCATGTTGATGATTCTGACATTGATGATTATTCTTGGTGTTGCATTGATGTCAATAACTCTGTTCCACCATTCTAGCCAGATAATCTATTCTCCAAATGAGTCAAATTCTATCCAACTATACACCCTCGATACAAAACCTCTTCCTTCAATTGAAAATGTTCCGGTGGTTTGCAAATTCCCTGACGTCTATCCAATGTGCACGATGTGTTTCACGTGTAACAGCTCAAGAGGATCTTCCCAAAAAGTTTCCGGACCTTTTCTTTTCTCAGTAGGAATCTCGGGGCGCGATTCCTTCAAGGGGGGGCGTTTTGTAACATCCCAAGTCTGAAAAATAGCCTTTAGAATGGTTGCTGTCTGTTATTTCATGTTTTGCATCATGGCATCATGTTGATTGCAATTGTTTTGTTTGTTTTCCATTTGTTTTTCTCTGTTTTCAGTTGTTTTCCAACTGTTTTCATTTGTTTTCCTTTGTTTTCTGTTTGAATTTCAACTCAAAATTCAAACCCTTTGTTTCATCCTTGTGATGTTACAATTTCCAAAATGTTATTTCAAATAAAAACAACCAAATTGTTTTCTTTTCTTCCATAATGTTCATCTATTAAATTGTTGGTTTTATTCAATCAATTAAATCCCAAATCACCTTCAATTTCAAATCAAATGCATCAAACAGAACAACTTTGAACTTGTGAACATCATCTAATCAAATCAACTACTTTAATCAAATTTAACATAGGGTTCACCCTATTAATATCTTTGTTTTCAATATCAATCAATTACTTCCCAAACTGCTTTCAAATCCAAACCAATCCTCAAAATCATTAACCTTTTGAATCCATACAATTCACCACCCCTTTTGCACTCTTTAAACCCTTCAAAAATCCTAGTGGTAACCCTATTCCAAAGCATGGTTTTCTTAGTGGGTTATTAATATTAAAATTCCTCTAATTTGGTTTCAAAAACAACTATCATTATATAACTCAATTTTTGAAATCCAAGTTGGCAATATGTTTTCTAATTACCTAATAATGCTAAAACTAATTTCTGTAATTTTTAGTAACTCAAAAGCCATGTTTTTCTTCCTAAAGCTAAGGCTACAAAAAAAATAAAACAAACAAAATAGAAAGGGAGAGAGGAGGCAGCAGCTACCCCCAGCCCACTAATCAACCAGCCCAACCCCTTTTCCCTTCTCTCCCCCAGGCCCACTCTCTTTTTTCCTTCTGGCCCAACCCCCTACCCCTTGTCGTCTTCTTCCTCACAGTACGAACACAGAAACAGCCACACGATCTCCTCTCCCCCTCCTGGATGCATGCCGTACAAGCATCTCCTCCCCTATATCTACCCCTCCCGAGACCACCTCGTGAACCCTAGGCCCTAGCTCCTTCCCCCTCCTTCAGCCGCCGATTTCTTTCTTCCCCTCGTTTCCTATCTGTTCTCTGAACCCGACCACCGTGAGCTCCACTGCCCTCTCACCGCGGCCACCATCTGTCCACCTCGAGGAACCGCTATCCCCGGGAATGGAACGAGGAGATCATCCTCCCCAAGTTTGCTGCAGGCACCACCGGCCGTGGCTGCCCGTGGAGGCCGCGCCGTCGCCGGCAATTCCTCCGTTTCTGCCCGGCGACCTGAACGTCTACAGCGAGCCTCAGGTGATCCGCTCCCCTCCTACCCTCTCCTCTCCTCTCCCTGCCCTCATGTCCTCTCACGTCCGCACCATCACGCACACGACGCACACCTCGAGCAGCAGCACCCCGGCGCCACCAAGGTAGCAGCAGCAGCGATCGCTGGCCGATCTGGTTCTGTTCGCTGGCCATGTTCCTGTTCGTTGGTTCTGATCGACTGCAGTATCTGTTCGCTTTCAGTTATTTCAGAAAACAGGCCGCAGCCACAGCTGATACACCCCCCGACCCCTCTACTGTCACGAAATCAATCACCACCGCAGTGGCAGAGGCCCTATGCGCGAGCCAGGAGGGTGAGGGTTCGATCCCCACCCCCTGCGGGATTAAAACCCGATTTTCCTTTTATTTTTCCACAGCCAGCACAACTTGCTTTTCACACCCAGGTCCCTGTCAGCTTTCATCTAAGTCCTTGTACTTTCTTTTCAGGCCCTGTGCTTTTTATTTCTAAGTCCCTAATGGTTTAAAAAATGGCAGATTTGCCCTATATCTTCTAAATTGCATAAATAAATCATTCTAACTCCAATTCCAACATTTTTTATATGTTTTCAATACCAAATTAAATGATCTATCCAAATATAAAATTTGTTTACTGTTTTGAATATTTTAAATTGGTGCAATATTTGAAAACTTGTCAAATTCACTTAAAATTGCAAAATTCATAACTTGTTCATAAAAATTCCAAATTTCACAAACCAAATATGTTTTCCAATCAACTTTTCATGTACTTTCCAAATATAAATTGTGTTTGCTGTTTTGAATATTTTAAATTGCTGAAAACAACTGTTTCTTAATTATTGCATTTAAAATTGCCAAAATAATAACTTGCTCATTTTAAATCCAATTTCCACAAATGAAATATGTTTTCCATGCAAAATTAAACCCTCTTTCCAAATATAAAATTTGTTTCATGTTTTGAATAATTAAAATTGCCTAAACCATTTAATTCTTGTTTAATGCAATTAAAAATTGTTTATTATTGTTTAATTCATAATTAATTAATCCAAAGTCCAATTTCAAAATGTGAAACATGTAATCCAACTAAAATTTGATAACCTTTTCCAATATAAACTTTGTTAATTGTTTTGAGCACTTTAATTTGTTGAAAACAACAATTACTTGTGTGGCAAGTTCAAATAACCAAAATTTCCAAACTTAAATAATTAATCCCTTAACTTGTTAATTCCTTTTCCATTTGCATCTAACTTGGTTACTTTATTGTTATCATCATGCATGCATCATGGTAATACACTTTCACCTGGTAATTAAATGGTAGATCATTTGTTTCCACTTAATTCATGGACTCTTGCCATATGCAATCCAATTGCATATGGGTCCATTTAAATTGTGTTATCTTGTCAAGTAGTTTATTTTGATGCATCTATTAACATGACATGCATCATCCCATGTTTGTGCACCTATGCCATGATATTGATTGTTTATCTTTCTGCATTGTCTGTTTGCTTCTTCCCGGATATACGACGACGTTGAGACCGACGATACTTACGACATCCCTTCTAAGGATTTAGCTCAGTACCAGGCTACTGGGTTTTGCAGGCAAGTTATCACTCACATGAACCATCGTGTTCCTTTCAACATTGATTACCGATACTTTCCGTTGTTCTTTTCTACTAGCCTTAGTAGTAGTTGTTTCTGTTACGAACCTATCACATGTATCCTTTAACCCTGATATTGCCTCACCTCCATACCTATAACCATTGTTTGAGCCCGTGTCTTACTAGCATGCTTAGGTTGTTTTGCTCGAGTCTGTTACCCGTTACTTTCTGTTACTATTTCTATTACGTTGTGGGGGCTCGATGTTTAATCAATCAATCATGCTAATGTTGTTATTAATAATAAATTTGATGATAAGGCACCGGCAGGAGGCCCATGAGAGGTTTTGAAGCCTGCTAGTGTCGACCCTAATAGGAAAAGGGTCTTGTCTACTGATCCATGATGAGCGCACTACCCGCATTTGGGAAGCGAGTATGGGCGCCCCCCTCAACTTGACCTGATTCGCATCTCGTCCAAATCGCCCATTTAGTTCGTGTTTTCCATTTGCCGCATGCATGTTTTTGCGAGCCCAGGCCAGGGTGGAACTTTTGTAGTCGGCATATAGGGGGACACGGTCTTAGAGTGCTATGAGGGTCCCTTTTCTTCGGGGCTTGATTAGCCGTGCGCCCAAGGTTCTTTGGGCTTGATGCGAAGAATGGTTGGTTGTGTAGAGTACCTCGCTTGGTGGGTTTGATTCCCGTCTGGCGGGTTATTCTTGAGTCTACGGCCAAATTGGTGCAACCCTGCAGGGATAATCTTCTCGAGAAGCCGTGTTTTCCGCGGTTATGGATTACTTGGTGAAAGTACTGGCTAACAAGTACTCAGGACAACTTTAACCTAATGATTAACATGTTACACCCGATGATTAATAACTTGACTAGTAATAGGTTGATGACACAATAACTTGATTCACTTTAATGCAACTGTGTGAGTTATCCTCGGATCGCTTCTTTGGATAAGGGGCGAGATCCAGGATGGGTTTGTTTGAAGTTATCTTTCAGTTGGTTACAATCCTCGATCTCATCCCCTTTCTGTTAGCCGGAAGTGGTAGAATCTCTGTAGTTGGTTAGCGCAGCCAGTTGCAGCATCTTTTATATCCCCTCTCTTCCGTTGAACCCAAGGCATCTGTGCTTGGTGTTGACGGGTTACACTTTGGTGAATTGTGAGTCTTGCTTGCCAGTACGTTTATGTACTGACCCCTTTGGGGCTGTGGTTTACGCAGACGACGTTTCCGAGGATCTACATGGTGGCTACTACGTGGAGTATGACGAGACTGCTGACGAGTAGATAGCGGACCCGGGCAGGATCCGAGACTTCGTGGATGGGCTCCGTCTTTTCGTTTCCGGCCTCTTAGGCCTATTTGGTTCTTGTCTGTACTCAGACATGTTGAATGCTTCCGCTGTATTGTAATGATGTATTGTTGGGGCATGTGCCCTCTGAATGATTGTATCTGCTATCTCTGCTCTAATGAGAGCCATTTGCAACTTATTTCAATCTTTTGTGTCGTAGAGATCTGTTGTGATATCAGTTGTTCAACGCCGTTGACGTACCATGTGTGTATGTTTGAAGTACGTCGACGGAAGTGCCTTTGATCTCTAGTGGATAGTTTACATCGACGATGGAATAGCAGGGCTTGTGTTGTCGCGCATAAGCGCAGGCCTACCAGGAAGCTGGGACGTGGGAGCAGATATGCCCCATAATCCAAGCATCTGCTATCCAGTTCGTACGGTGAGTATCCCCTAGAAATCAGGGTGCGACATGAACCTAAAGATTTGAAGAAACAGATAAGCGAGAAAACATTTAAATAAAATAAGGTACGATGACTCAGAGATAGAGCGATACCAGATAAGGAGTAAAAAGAATCCTAAGAGGTTTTCATAACTCATTTTTAGGTTAGAAATAGTTTTCACACACTAGACTCAACATCGACCAGTAGAAGGGTATCCTACAGGCAGTCCTGCTCTGATACCAACTTGTAACCCCCCGACCTCGGAACTATGCAAAGTGCTGGATGTCACCGGTTACGATACCCGACTGAAGGTTACGAGGGTTACCATCCCCCAGGTTGAATCACATCAACAGGCGCGGCTCGGTCATGGATCATCGGCCCACAACCCCTCAGTCATGACATAACATCGGGCCCAACCAAGTTGCATAATAAAGAGATCAAGACTCCGAACAAACTGGCACATCACAGTCTCTACGACACAAAGCATATATATTTCAACTCTTAACGGAGAAAATATAGCAGAATAAAATCAGAGGTCACGGACCCAACATTACAATAAGCGGAAGCAGGTATAGTTGTTCTAAACAACAAGAACCAAAATATGGCCTAAGAGGCCTGCAGATAAACAAGTCAGCGCCAGCTTGCTCCTAACCACCCCAGGCTGCCACCTGGAAAACCCAGACTACTCGTCGATGTCCACGAAGAAACCACCTTTGACTTTGGAGAAGTCCTCTGCTAGAATACAATAAAAATTCAACAAAGCAACGGTGAGTACAGGAGGCACTCGCAAGGTCACTAGAGCTATAGCTCGAATGAGGCTTTAGCAAGGCTTTATGGTAGCTGTATTGCGGAAAGCTAGTTTTCTTTTAAAAGACCAACTTGGCAACGTCTATAAGAAGGTTTTGAAATGAGATAGAAATTGTAACTCTCTTCAGCTTCTGATCAATTGCATCCACCAATCCAGCATCACACCTGTCTACTCAAATTTTGTTGTTCAGGTTCTCTATGATCTAATCGTCCATTCCCAAGCGTCCATAACCGTGGACACGGCTTTTCGAAAAGATTTACCCTGCAGGGGTGTACTATTTTAACCACCAGTACCGTCCGGCTCCTTGCCTGATCATAAGTCCTCGTCCTGGGAGGATGGCAGAGTGGGCGCGGTTACAACCTTTGGCTTGCATGAATCTATCCCGGGGTCATTGGTGAAGCTGAAGTCCAGGTTCAGTGCCTCCGACACCCTGGACCGCGGCCACCTCCTAAACACCACCGTCCTCGTTCACAGCTCGTCCATCGTCTTCACGCACACGCAAATGGAAAGCTTCAAACTAAAGGACCCCAGGCTACACCCTCACAAGTTAGTCGGTCGATAGGGAGTCCATATGTCCCACCGATGGAAGCACGCTCAGTCTTGGTTCAAGAGGTAAAGAACTCGCTCCTAGGGGCGTGAGTGGGGCAAAACACCATCATTCACCGATGGCAACTCATCCACGCCAGTTAGCATTTTAATTGAAGACAAGCGGTCCCCAACGCATCCGGACATGATATAATATATTCCAACCACGATCCATTCATCGGACCCAAAGCACTCAACTAAGCAGGGCTAAGCAATTAAATAGCATATAGCAGTATATTGGGCCACACACAAGCTATGGATAATAGGAAGGGAAACATGTATTGGTGTCCACAACAAAATGCAACTACTAGGAGAGTATAGCCAAAACATTTGAATCGAATGCAATATTATGGTGGAGAAAATACTTGAGGGAAAACATAGGTCAAGAGTGATGCTCAAAGAAGTGGATTTACGCTTGCCTTGTTGAAATGACAGAGGTAGGAATCGTCGAAGAATTTTGGTTGCACTTCAACTCCTCGATCTACCGAAGCACAAACAACCTCGGAAAGGAAACACAATAAACAACAATTACAACAGGTGCAATGCACACTCATGATGACATGCCATTTCAATGTAAGTAAGAGATCATGGACATGATCTTCATGTTAAATGTTTGCTCCCAAATAATTATGCATTATTTGGCAACACTCATATTTACCTTATTGTCATACTAATTGTTACTACAAGACCAGTACCTAATTAAGTTTTCACCATGCATGAAAATGATATTCTCTGATGTTACCTTAAGTGCTTTTCAAATTGATATAGTTTCCATAATTTTTGGGGTGAAGAAAACAATAAATATGAATTAATTCTTATTGCATTCACTTCTGCCATTTTTGGTAAACAATTTAAACAGAGGTACCTTAGGGAACAAATTGTATTTAAAAGGTTGAAAACATGTAGAAAATGTTTCACTGAACATTTTGAGCTATTAAACATAATTTTTGGATCATTATTGAATTTATTATGCATTTTTCCATAAGTATTTTTATTCTGCCCCTTTTAGTAAACAGAAGGAAACATGTTCAAATTTAATTCAATTGTGACCAAATAAAATACCACTGTGTAGAGTTTGTTAAGACAAATTTTTAGAGCCCAAGTTTTCTCAGTTTGGGATAACAGAGCTCAAGTTATGAATTTCCAAAGTTTCCAATTTTTATTTCCTTTTCTGTAATTAATTATTTAGTGCAAAAATTATTGCAGAAGCATGTTGAACTTTTTCTATAAACAGAAAGTTCTCAAGTTCCTGAATCTATAGAAATTTGAATCACTCGAATTGGAGCATGTATGAATAAGTTATGGAATTACCAAATAAACATTTGGGTCTGTTTTCAATTTGTTTCTTTTCCTTTAACTTCGCAGAAAACGACTGAAACTTTTCTCACCCACGGGAAACTAACCACACCCACTGCCACAGGGACCAGGCGCCACAAAGGCCTCTAGGGCTGATGACGGGTGGGACCGGCGGTGGAGATTAAATCCAAAAAAAAAAGGTGTTGTTTTTGCTCCGCGTGGGGTTCGAACCCAGGTCTAACCAGCTGAGGAGCGACGTTGCTGCCACTGGGATGGTACGCTGGTTATGCCTATAGCTGATGCTAACGTAATATGAACTAACAAAACTGCGTGTCGTCAGAATTTTAACTCAACCCGACACAGATCCAGGTGCAGGTTCAGAACTGAACCTCGAACGCACGTCCATGGCGGACGGAAAAGAGGCCGGACCTCATGACAGCTACCTCAAGAATTAGACATGGGAGAGGACGGGAATCGGACAAGGAACTAACCCTCGACGCGTGGGGGCACTCGGTGTGGCCGGAGTTGGTCGAGGACGACGGCAAGACCTCGCCGGAGTTTCTTCGGTGGCGGTGAGGAAACCGGACGACGACGATGATTCTTGGCTTCCCATCCCGAATCCTTTGGCGTGGAGGTAGAGGGCGCCATGGCGGAGATTTTGCCCCACTCCAATCCGCAAGGGGGTGGCTATATCGGCGGCGATGTGTGGTGCGAGCTCGAGCAAGGTTTCGGCCATGGCGGCGGCTAGGGTTAGGGTTTCGGGTGAGAGGTAAGGTCAGAGGAGAGAGGGCGCCGTGGTGCTTTTATCCTGTGCCAAAACATCGTCGATGAACGACGCGTGGAGGAGCAGCAATCGGGCGGCTCTCTCCATTGCCGTACCTTGAGGTACAGAGGTAGAGGACGGTTATTTTACAATAACCCCCCTGGCCGAATTGGCCCCTAGTATTTTTGGTGTTCTCTTAAAAAATTGTGACACTGCAGAAATTATTTGAGGCACTTAAACAAACCCAATTGTTATGAAAATTTGTGTGTACCTCTTATTTTGCAATAAATGGCTATGGTTACAATTTCAAGTCATTTTGATGATATTTTTAAAACACACTTGTTTTCATTTCATTTCTGCAATTAACTTCCAATAATTAATTGAGGCACTTAACTAGTTCAAAACCCCATGATATTTGGTGGAAAGTTATTATTTGCCATAAGTACGCACCGGTAGAAATTGGAGATCATTTTGAAAAAGTTTGTAGAACAAACTTGAATTAATTTCAAATCTGCCAGAAAAGAAAATGATTTATTAAAACTGGTTAACCACTTTCAAAATTCATGGGCTCTTGCAATAATTCTTTATTTGTCATAAAGAGCCTATGGTACAAATTTCAAAGCAATTAGATAAAGTTTGTAGAACAAACTCGTTTTACTTTTTGTTTATCGCTGTGAAGAAAATTGTTGTTTTCAGGGCTTTAATCAATTCAATTTTTGGTGCCATATTTTGTGTGACCCTTATTTAACATAAGGAAGAATTGGTATAGTTTTTAGATCAATTGGAGAAAGTTTACAGAAGTAACTTGTTTGATTTTTTCACCTTCCGGCAATTTTTGCATTTTTCAGGTAATAAGGCATTTGTTTTTCTCCAACCAAACCTTGCCAAAATATAGGTGGAGTCTTGTAATAACAAGTTAACATACTCCACCCTTCTGTTTGAGGTTTGTTAAGTTGTGAGAATATTTGAGTTCACGATGGAGTGGGCAATTTGAATGCCTTTTCTGTTATTAACTTTTGGACCAAAGTTTTCACAACTTCCAAAAGTCAATCTTGGAACCTCCTCAACAATTTGGAAGCTCACAAAATAGTTTTGTTTTGTCCCTTGAGCAAATTCACTTTAGCGGAACATTTGCAAGGATGGAATTGGAACAATGTGTTGAATATTTTTATGAGGGGTGTTGCCACCTCATTAATTTGTTTTCAACATTTGTTTTCATTAAACTTAGCAATTCAGTGAAGAACTTTGGTTTTGAAAACAATCTGTAACCATTTGATTGAAGCTAGATTGCATGCCTCTTTTTTTCTAAAACAATTGGCATTTTTATTATAGCTGCCAAACTATCAATTTAATTCTTGGAACTTCCTTGCAAAGTATGGAAGATCAAGAAATGGTTTTCTTTGTGAGTGGATTTGTTTTCTCTTAAGGCTTTGCAACTTGCTCGATTTATTTTTAGCAATTTAATATGGATGCCATGATGCATGAAGAATGGGAAAAGTGAAAATTTTACCCAAATTTTGCAGTAGCTTTTCTGTAGCAGCCTAGGGCTGTTACAAACTACCCCACTTACAAGAATCTCGTCCCGAGATTCCTAGAGTAGAAAAGAGCAAGAGAGAGGAAGAAGATCTATCCTACTTACAGGAAGCCTTCTTCTTCTCCAAGGATTTGTATAAGAACTTGCACAATAACATAGGAATTTGGAAACATGAACTTTGCACAATTCCAGAAGAACTAGAATATGAGCTTGGCACAATCCATAAGAATTGGAAATATGAACTTTGCATAAGACCATAGGCACTGAGGAAGAAAGCGAAACTACTTTGACACCGAGGGTTCAAGCAGGAGACCTACATTAATAAGCTTGAAGAACACCAACCATCGTTGCTTCTTGAGATTCAGCTCTAGTTAGGCGAGGGATTACTTCATACATAGAGTGTATGAGCAGAGGTATTTGAACGGTGATCAACGAAGGAATAGTTCTAGATTTCTCAAGGGGTGGACTATTATGTCCGAATCTCAAAAGAGGAGCGAGACAAACTCCCAGTGAAACTGACATGATTAAACCCTCTAGAATTGTAGCACCATCCAGGACCAACGGTTGCAGACCTTATGTTAAGCACAAGGAATGGGGAACTACTCAGATGGAAAACATCCGAGCAATGAAAGGGAATGTGTTTCCAAACACAGAAATTTCTCCGGATCATGATGAGAGATACAGACAAACTTGTAGTATACTAAAGGGAGAAACCAACCCCGTGAACCTAAAGATTTGAAGAAACAGATAAGCGAGAAAACATTTAAATCAAATAAGGTACGATGACTCAGAGATAGAGCGATACCAGATAAGGAGTAAAAAGAATCCTAAGAGGTTTTCATAACTCATTTTTAGGTTAGAAATAGTTTTCACACACTAGACTCAACATCGACCAGTAGAAGGGTTTCCTACAGGTAGTCCTGCTCTGATACCAACTTGTAACGCCCCGACCTCGGAACTATGCAAAGTGCTGGATGTCACCGGTTACGATACCCGACTGAAGGTTACCAGGGTTACCATCCCCCAGGTTGAATCACATCAACAGGCGCGGCTCGGTCATGGATCATCGGCCCACAACCCCTCAGTCATGACATAACGTCGGGCCCAACCAAGTTGCATAATAAAGAGATCAAGTCTCGGAACAAACTGGCACATCACAGTCTCTACGACACAAAGCATATATATTTCAACTCTTAACAGAGAAAATATAGCAGAATAAAATCAGAGGTCACGGACCCAACATTACAATAAGCGGAAGCAGGTATAGTTGTTCTAAACAACAAGAACCAAAATATGGCCTAAGAGGCCTGCAGATAAACAAGTCAGCGCCAGCTTGCTCCTAACCACCCCAGGCTGCCACCTGGAAAACCCAGACTACTCGTCGATGTCCACGAAGAAACCACCTTTGACTTTGGAGAAGTCCTATGCTAGAATACAATAAAAATTCAACAAAGCAACGGTGAGTACAGGAGGCACTCGCAAGGTTACTAGAGATATAGCTCGAATGAGGCTTTAGCGAGGCTTTATGGTAGCTGTTTTGCGGAAAGCTAGTTTTCTTTAAAAGACCAACTTGGCAACGTCTATAAGAAGGTTTTGAAATGAGATAGAAATTGTAACTCTCTTCAGCTTCTGATCAATTGCATCCACCAATCCAGCATCACACCTGTCTACTCAAATTTTATTGTTCAGGTTGTCTATGATCTTATCGTCCATTCCCAAGCGTCCATAACCGTGGACACGGCTTTTCGAAAAGATTTACCCTGCAGGGGTGTACTATTTAAACCACCAGTACCGTCCGGCTCCTTGCCTGATCATAAGTTCTCGTGCTGGGAGGATGGCAGAGTGGGCGCGGTTACAACCTTTGGCGTGCATGAATCTATCCCGGGGTCATTGGTGAAGCTGAAGTCCAGGTTTAGTGCCTCCGACACCCTGGACCACGGCCACCTCCTAAACACCACCGTCCTCGTTCACAGCTCGTCCATCGTCTTCACGCACACGCAAATGGAAAGCTTCAAACTAAAGGACCCCTGGCTACACCCTCACAAGTTAGTCGGTCGATAGGGAGTCCATATGTCCCACCGATGGAAGCACGCTCAGTCTTGGTTCAAGAGGTAAAGAACTCGCTCCTAGGGGCGTGAGTGGGGCAAAACACCATCATTCACCGATGGCAACTCATGCACGCCAGTTAGCATTTTAATTGAAGACAACCGGTCTCCAACACATCCGTACATGATATAATATCTTCCAACCATGATCCATTCATCGGACCCAAAGCACTCAACTAAGCAGGGCTAAGCAATTAAATAGCATATAGCAGTATATTGGGCCACACACAAGCTATGGATAATAGGAAGGGAAACAGGTATTGGTGTCCGGAACAAAATGCAACTACTAGGAGAGTATAGCCAAAACATTTGAATCGAATGCAATATTATGGTGGAGAAAATACTTGAGGGAAAACATAGGTCAAGAGTGATGCTCAAAGAAGTGGATTTACGCTTGCCTTGTTGAAATGACAGAGGTAGGAATCGTCGAAGAATTTCGGTTGCACTTCAACTCCTCGATCTACCGAAGCACAAACAACCTCGGAAAGGAAACACAATAAACAACAATTACAACAGGTGCAATGCACACTCATGATGACATGACATTTCAATGCAAGTAAGAGATCATGGACATGATCTTCATGTTAAATGTTTGCTCTCAAATAATTATGCATTATTTGGCAACACTCATATTTACCTTAGTTTCATACTAATTGTTACTACAAGACCAGTACCTAATTAATTTTTCACCATGCATGAAAATGATATTCTCTAATGTTACCTTAAGTGCTTTTCAAATTGATATAGTTTCCATAATTTTTGGGGTGAAGAAAACAATAAATATGAATTAATTCTTATTGCATTCCCTTCTGCCATTTTTGGTAAACAATTTAAACAGAGGTACCTTAGGGGACAAATTGTATTAAAAAGGTTGAAAACATGTAGAAAATGTTTCACTAAACATTTTGAGCTATTAAACATAATTTTTGGATCATTACTGAATTTATTATGCATTTTTCCATAAGCATTTTTATTCTGCCCCTTTTAGTAAACATAATGAAACATGTTCAAATTTAATTCAATTGTGACCAAATAAAATACCACTGTGTAGAGTTTGTTAAGACAAATTTTTAGAGCCCAAGTTTTCTCAGTTTGGGATAACAGAGCTCAAGTTATGAATTTCCAAAGTTTCCAATTTTTATTTCCTTTTCTGTAATTAATTATTTAGTGCAAAAATTATTACAGAAGCATGTTGAACTTTTTCTATCAACAGAAAGTGCTCAAGTTCCTGAATCTATAGAAATTTGAATCACTCGAATTGGAGCATGTATGAATAAGTTATGGAATTACCAAATAAACATTTGGGTCTGTTTTCAATTTGTTTCTTTTCCTTTAACTTCGCAGAAAACGACTGAAACTTTTCTCACCCAGGGGAAACTAACCATAACAACTGCCACAGGGACCAGGCGCCACAAAGGCCTCTAGGGCTGATGACGGGTGGGACCGGTGGTGGATATTAAATACAAAAAAAAGGTGTTGTTTTTGCTCCGCATGGGGTTCGAACCCAGGTCTAACCAGCTGAGGAGCGACGTTGCTGCCACTGGGATGGTACGCTGGTTATGCCTATAGCTGATGCTAACGTAATATGAACTAACAAAACTGCGTGTCGTCAGAATTTTAACTCAACCCGACACAGATCCAGGTGCAGGTTCAGAACTGAACCTCGAACGCACGTCCATGGCGGACGAAAAAGAGGCCGGACCTCGCGACGGCTACCTCAAGAATTAGACATGGGAGAGGACGGGAATCGGACGAGGAACTAACCCTCGACGCGTGGGGGCACTCGGTGTGGCCGGAGGTGGTCGAGGACGACGGCAAGACCTCGCCGGAGTTGCTTCGGTGGCGGTGAGGAAACCGGACGACGACGATGATTCTTGGCTTCCCGTCCCGAATCCTTTGGCGTGGAGGTAGAGGGCGCCATGGCGGAGATTTTGCCCCACTCCAATCCGCAAGGGGGTGGCTATATCGGCGGCGATGTGTGGTGCGAGCTCGAGCAAGGTTTCGGCCATGGCGGCGGCTAGGGTTAGGGTTTCGGGTGAGAGGTAAGGTCAGAGGAGAGAGGGCGCCGTGGTGCTTTTATCCTGTGCCAAAACATCATCGATGAACGACGCGTGGAGGAGCAGCAATCGGGCGGCTCTCTCCATTGCCGTACCTTGAGGTACAGAGGTAGAGGACGGTTATTTTACAATAACCCCCCTGGCCGAATTGGCCCCTAGTATTTTTGGTGTTCTCTTTAAAAACTGTGACACTACAGAAATTATTTGAGGCACTTAAACAAACCCAATTGTTATGAAAATTTGTGTGTACCTCTTATTTTGCAATAAATGGCTATGGTTATAATTTCAAGTCATTTTGATGATATTTTTAAAACACACTTGTTTTCATTTCATTTCTGCAATTAACTTCCAATAATTAATTGAGGCACTTAACTAGTTCAAAACCCCATGATATTTGGTGGAAAGTTATTATTTGCCATAAGTAGGCAACGGTAGAAATTGGAGATCATTTTGAAAAAGTTTGTAGATCAAACTTGAATTAATTTCAAATCTGCCAGAAAAGAAAATGATTTATTAAAACTGGTTAACCACTTTCAAAATTCATGGGCTCTTGCAATAATTCTTTATTTATCATAAAGAGCCTATGGTACAAATTTCAAAGCAATAAGATAAAGTTTGTAGAACAAACTCGTTTTACTTTTTGTTTATCGTTGTGAAGAAAATTGTTGTTTTCAGGGCTTTAATCAATTCAATTTTTGGTGCCATCTTATGTGTGACCCTTATTTAACATAATGAAGAATTGGTATAGTTTTTAGATCAATTGGAGAAGTTTACAGAAGTAACTTGTTTGAGTTTTTCACCTTCCGGCAATTTTTGCATTTTTCAAGTAATAAGGTATTTGTTTTTCTCCAACCAAACCTTGCCAAAATATAGGTGGAGTCTTGTAATAACAAGTTAACATACTCCACCCTTCTGTTTGAGGTTTGTTAAGTTGTGAGAATATTTGAGTTCACGATGGAGTGGGCAATTTGAATGCCTTTTCTGTTATTAACTTTTGGACCAAAGTTTTCACAACTTCCAAAAGTCAATCTTGGAATCTCCTCAACAATTTGGAAGCTCACAAAATAGTTTTGTTTTGTCCCTTGAGCAAATTCAATTTAGCAGAACATTTGCAAGGATGGAATTGGAACAATGTGCTGAATATTTTTATGAGGGGTGTTGCCACCTCTTTAATTTGTTTTCAACATTTGTTTTTCATTAAACTTAGCAATTCAGTGAAGAACTTTGGTTTTGAAAACAATCTGTAACCATTTGATTGAAGCTAGATTGCATGCCTCTCTTTTTCTAAAACAATTGGCATTTTTATTATAGCTTCCAAACTATCAATTTAATTCTTGGAACTTCCTTGCAAAGTATGGAAGATCAAGAAATGGTTTTCTTTGTGAGTGGATTTGTTTTCTCTTAAGGCTTTGCAACTTGCTCGATTTATTTTTAGCAATTTAATATGGATGCCATGATGCATGAAGAATGGGAAAAGTGAAAATTTTACCCAAATTTTGCAGTAGCTTTTCTGTAGCAGCCTAGGGCTGTTACAAACTACCCCACTTACAAGAATCTCGTCCCGAGATTCCTAGAGTAGAAAAGAGCAAGAGAGAGGACGAAGATCTACCCCACTTACAGGAAGCCTTCTTCTGCTCCAAGGATTTGTATAAGAACTTGCACAATAACATAGGAATTTGGAAACATGAACTTTCTACAATTCCATAAGAACTGGAATATGAGCTTGGCACAATCCATAAGAATTGGAAATATGAACTTTGCAGAAGACCGTAGGCACTGAGGAAGAAAGGGAAACTACTTTGACACCGAGGGTTCAAGCAGGAGACCTACATTAATAAGCTTGAAGAACACCAACCATCGTTGCTTCTTGAGATTCAGCTCTGGTTAGGCGAGGGATTACTTCATACATAGAGTGTATGAGCAGAGGTATTTGAACGGTGATCAACGAAGGAATAGTTCTAGATTTCTCAAGGGGTGGACTATTATGTCCGACTCTCAAAAGAGGAGCGAGACAAACTCCCAGTGAAACTGACATGATTAAACACTCTAGAATTGTAGCACCATCCGGGACCAACGGTTGCAGACCTTATGTTAAACACAAGGAATGGGGAACTACTCAGATGGAAAACATCCGAGCAATGAAAGGGAATGTGTTTCCAAACACAGAAATTTCTCCCGATCATGATGAGAGATACAGACAAACTTGTAGTATACTAAAGGGAGAAACCAACCCCGTGAACCTAAAGATTTGAAGAAACAGATAAGCGAGAAAACATTTAAATCAAATAAGGTACGCTGACTCAGAGATAGAGCGATACCAGATAAGGAGTAAAAAGAATCCTAAGAGGTTTTCATAACTCATTTTTAGGTTAGAAATAGTTTTCACACACTAGACTCAACATCGACCAGTAGAAGGGTTTCCTACAGGCAGTCCTGCTCTGATACCAACTTGTAACGCCCCGACCTCGGAACTATGAAAAGTGTTGGATGTCAGCGGTTACGATACCCGACTAAAGGTTACCAGGGTTACCATCCCCCAGGTTGAATCACATCAACAGGCGCGGCTCGATCATGGATCATCGGCCCACAACCCCTCAGTCATGACATAACGTCGGGCCCAACCAAGTTGCATAATAAAGAGATCAAGACTCCGAACAAACTGGCACATCATAGTCTCTACGACACAAATCATATATATTTCAACTCTTAACAGAGAAAATATAGCAGAATAAAATTAGAGTTCACGGACCCAACATTACAATAAGCGGAAGCAGGTATAGTTGTTCTAAACAACAAGAACCAAAATATGACCTAAGAGGCCTGCAGATAAACAAGTCAGCGCCAGCTTGCTCCTAACCACCCCAGGCTGCCACCTGGAAAACCCAGACTACTCGTCGATGTCCACGAAGAAACCACCTTTGACTTTGGAGAAGTCCTCTGCTAGAATACAATAAAAATTCAACAAAGCAACAGTGAGTACAAAAGGCACTCGCAAGGTTACTAGAGCTATAGCTCGAATGAGGCTTTAGCAAGGCTTTATGGTAGCTATTTTGCGGAAAGCTAGTTTTCTTTTAAAAGACCAACTTGGCAACGTCTATAAGAAGGTTTTGAAATGAGATAGAAATTGTAACTCTCTTCAGCTTATGATCAATTGCATCCACCAATCCAGCATCACACCTGTCTACTCAAATTTTATTGTTCAGGTTCTCTATGATCTTATCGTCCATTCCCAAGCGTCCATAACCGTGGACACGGCTTTTCGAAAAGATTTACCCTGCAGGGGTGTATTATTTTAACCACCAGTACCGTCCGGCTCCTTGCCTGATCATAAGTCCTCGTCCTGGGAGGATGGCAGAGTGGGCGCGGTTACAACCTTTGGCTTGCATGAATCTATCCCGGGGTCATTGGTGAAGCTGAAGTCCAGGTTCAGTGCCTCCGACACCCTGGACCGCGGCCACCTCCTAAACACCACCGTCCTTGTTCACAGCTCGTCCATCGTCTTCACGCACACGCAAATGGAAAGCTTCAAACTAAAGGACCTCGGGCTACACCCTCACAAGTTAGTCGGTCGATAGGGAGTCCATATGTCCCACCGATGGAAGCACGCTCAGTCTTGGTTCAAGAGGTAAAGAACTCGCTCCTAGGGGAGTGAGTGGGGCAAAACACCATCATTCACCGATGGCAACTCATCCACGCCAGTTAGCATTTTAATTGAAGACAACCGGTCTCCAACACATCCGGACATGATATAATATCTTCCAACCACGATCCATTCATCGGACCCAAAGCACTCAACTAAGCAGGGCTAAGCAATTAAATAGCATATAGCAGTATATTAGGCCACACACAAGCTATGGATAATAGGAAGGGAAACATGTATTGGTATCCGGAACAAAATGCAACTACTAGGAGAGTATAGCCAAAACATTTGAATCGAATGCAATATTATGGTGGAGAAAATACTTGAGGGAAAACATAGGTCAAGATTGATGCTCAAAGAAGTGGATTTACGCTTGCCTTGTTGAAATGACAGAGGTAGGAATCGTCGAAGAATTTTGGTTGCACTTCAACTCCTCGATCTACCGAAGCACAACCAACCTGGAAAAGGAAACACAATAAACAACAATTACAACAGGTGCAATGCACACTCATGATGACATGACATTTCAATGCAAGTAAGAGATCATGGACATGATCTTCATGTTAAATGTTTGCTCCCAAATAATTATGCATTATTTGGCAACACTCATATTTACCTTAGTGTCATACTAATTGTTACTACAAGACCAATACCTAATTAATTTTTCACCATGCATGAAAATGATATTCTCTGATGTTACCTTAAGTGCTTTTCAAATTGATATAGTTTCCATAATTTTTGGGGTGAAGATAACAATAAATATGAATTCATTCTTATTGCATTCACTTCTGCCATTTTTGGTAAACAATTTAAACAGAGGTACCTTAGGGGGGCAAATTGTATTAAAAAGGTTGAAAACATATAGAAAATGTTTCACTGAACATTTTGAGCTATTAAACATAATTTTTGGATCATTATTGAATTTATTATGCATTTTTCCATAAGCATTTTTATTCTGCCCCTTTTAGTAAACAGAAGGAAACATGTTCAAATTTAATTCAATTGTGACCAAATAAAATACCACTGTGTAGAGTTTGTTAATACAAATTTTTAGAGCCCAAGTTTTCTCAGTTTGGGATAACAGAGCTCAAGTTATGAATTTCCAAAGTTTCCAATTTTTATTTCCTTTTCAGTAATTAATTATTTAGTGCAAAAATTATTACAGAAGCATGTTGAACTTTTTCTATAAACAGAAAGTGCTCAAGTTCCTGAATCTATAGAAATTTGAATCACTCGAATTGGAGCATGTATGAATAAGTTATGGAATAACCAAATAAACATTTGGGTCTGTTTTCAATTTGTTTCTTTTCCTTTAACTTCGCAGAAAACGACTGAAACTTTTCTCACCCAGGGGAAACTAAACACACCCACTGCCACAGGGACCAGGCGCCACAAAGGCCTCTAGGGCTGATGACGGGTGGGACCGGCGGTGGAGATTAAATCCAAAAAAAAGGTGTTGTTTTTGCTCCGCGTGGGGTTCGAACCCATGTCTAACCAGCTGAGGAGCGACGTTGCTGCCACTGGGATGGTGCGCTGGTTATGCCTATAGCTGATGCTAACGTATTATGAACTAACAAAACTGCGTGTCGTCAGAATTTTAACTCAACCCGACACAGATCTAGGTGCAGGTTCAGAAATGAACCTCGAACGCACGTCCATGGCGGACGGAAAAGAGGCCCGACCTCGCGACGGCTACCTCAAGAATTAGACATGGGAGAGGACGGGAATCGGGCGAGGAACTAACCCTCGATGCGTGGGGGCACTCGGTGTGGCCGGAGGTGGTCGAGGACGACGGCAAGACCTCGCCGGAGTTGCTTCGGTGGCGGTGAGGAAACCGGACGACGACGATGATTCTTGGCTTCCCGTCCCGAATCCTTTGGCGTGGAGGTAGAGGGCACCATGGCGGAGATTTTGCCCCACTCCAATCCGCAAGGGGGTGGATATATCGGCGGCGATGTGTGGTGCGAGCTCGAGCAAGGTTTCGGCCATGGCGGCGGCTAGGGTTAGGGTTTCGGGTGAGAGGTAAGGTCACAGGAGAGAGGGCGCCGTGGTGCTTTTATCCTGTGCCAAAACATCGTCGATGAACGACGCGTGGAGGAGCAGCAATCGGGCGGCTCTCTCCATTGCCGTACCTTGAGGTACAGAGGTAGAGGACGGTTATTTTACAATAACCCCCCTTGCCGAATTGGCCCCTAGTATTTTTGGTGTTCTCTTTAAAAACTGTGACACTGCAGAAATTATTTGAGGCACTTAAACAAACCCAATTGTTATGAAAATTTGTGTGTACCTCTTATTTTGCAATAAATGGCTATGGTTACAATTTCAAGTCATTTTGATGATATTTTTAAAACACACTTGTTTTCATTTCATTTCTGCAATTAACTTCCAGTAATTAATTGAGGCACTTAACTAGTTTAAAACCCCATGATATTTGGTGGAAAGTTATTATTTTTCATAAGTAGGCACCGGTAGAAATTGGAGATCATTTTGAAAAAGTTTGTAGAACAAACTTGAATTAATTTCAAATCTGCCAGAAAAGAAAATGATTTATTAAAACTGGTTAACCACTTTCAAAATTCATGGGCTCTTGCAATAATTCTTTATTTGTCATAAAGAGCCTATGGTACAAATTTCAAAGCAATTAGATAAAGTTTGTAGCACAAACTCGTTTTACTTTTTGTTTATCACTGTGAAGAAAATTGTTGTTTTCAGGGCTTTAATCAATTCAATTTTTGGTGCCATCTTTTCTGTGACCCTTATTTAACATAAGGGAGAATTGGTATAGTTTTTAGATCAATTGGAGAAAGTTTACAGAAGTAACTTGTTTGAGTTTTTCACCTTCCGACAATTTTTGCATTTTTCAAGTAATAAGGCATTTGTTTTTCTCCAACCAAACCTTGCCAAAACATAGGTGGAGTCTTGTAGTAACAAGTTAACATACTCCACCCTTCTGTTTGAGGTTTGTTAAGTTGTGATAATATTTGAGTTCACGATGGAGTGGGCAATTTGAATGCCTTTTCTGTTATTAACTTTTGGACCAAAGTTTTCACAACTTCCAAAAGTCAATCTTGGAACCTCCTCAACAATTTGGAAGCTCACAAAATAGTTTTGTTTTGTCCCTTGAGGAAATTCAATTTAGCAGAACATTTGCAAGGATGGAATTGGAACAATGTGTTGAATATTTTTACGAGGGGTGTTGCCACCTCTTTAATTTGTTTTAAACATTTGTTTTTCATTAAACTTAGCAATTCAGTGAAGAACTTTGGTTTTGAAAACAATCTGTAACCATTTGATTGAAGCTAGATTGCATGCCTCTCTTTTTCTAAAACAATTGGCATTTTTATTATAGCTGCCAAACTATCAATTTAATTCTTGGAACTTCCTTGCAAAGTATGGAAGATCAAGAAATGGTTTTCTTTGTGAGTGGATTTGTTTTCTCTTAAGGCTTTGCAACTTGCTTGATTTATTTTTAGCAATTTAATATGGATGCCATGATGCATGAAGAATGGGAAAAGTGAAAATTTTACCCAAATTTTGCAGTAGCTTTTCTGTAGCAGCCTAGGGCTGTTACACGATACTTGTACCCACATCCGCTAGAAGAGTCGTTTAAGTACAATAACGACAATCTGGAGGGGAATCCGGTGAACAATGACGCCATTGGTAAGATGAACACCGCCTTGGCCAACTGGAAACACCGGGTGAAGGTTGCGGTCTTGAACCCCAAAAAAAGCTTGGAGGAGGTTTTAGCGAGTGAGCCGAACATCACCGAAGCTGAACTCCGGGACTTCAGGCTACTTGGCGAGAGCGAAGTCGCCAAGGCTAAAGCTGAATGGGGGCAGAAGATGCGGGGGTTGAACATAGGTTCCCACAAACTGGGATGCGGCGGTTACAGAGCGGCGATTCCCAATTGGGAGAAGGAGGACGCCAAACGTGCAGCACAGGGCATCCCTGACCCCCTCGCAAGGTACTCGCCGCGGACAAAAAACTTCATCAGGGCCCGGTTTAAATATGACCCGGTAGCTAATGAGTATACTACCGATGATGAGAAGGTGAAGGAGCTGTATAAAAACTTGGTAAGTAAATACACCACCCTAATTAGTTTGCTCTCGATGATCAAGTCGATTGCATCATAGTGTACTGGTGGAATTCTAAACGGTTCACGCTAATTGTGCAGAACACAGAAATCGAAAGTGGTGGAACCTCGGTATCCATGCCGAGGCTGCACGGCCCGTGGGACGACCATTTCAACAGGGTGGTGAACATGACACAGGGGAAGGATAAGCACAAAAGGCCGTCAGGTGGCCGAGTTTGTGGCCTGGGCACGATGACGAAGCTCAGAGAGTACTAAAAGGAGCCGAAGGAGGCGAGAAAGGAATAGAAGGAGGACCGTCGAAGATATCCAACATGACGAAGCCCGCGATTGCGAGATTGCAGACCTCAAGTCCAAAGTTGCCGATATTCCGAATATTGTCAAAGAAGCTTTGGCGGAACAAATGGGCAGCGTTTTGCCTGCCCAATATGATGTGGTTACTCGATGGAATGAAGGAGGTCGAGTGGGGCCGTGCCCGGTGCCTAGCGTGCAGGGCAGCAACTCAAGAGACTTGTCCAGAGTCTCGCCGGCCAACGCCACGGTGGCGGACCCACTAGTGACTCCGTCCGCCTACAACACGGCGCCGATGGTGACTCCGCCCGCCTCTAGCTGCCTGACCATCCGTTGCGCGCCCACAGTGGGCGGTCCTCCGCCGAATGAAGAGCGTGCACCAACGAACGACCGAATGGTCATCAGTTGCACGCCCGCCGCCGGCGGTCCCTCGCCAGTCATCACTAGCACGCCCGCCGTCGTTGGCCCCTTGCCACTAGAGGAGCTCGACGCCATCGCCAGCCAGGTAAATAGTTAAGCGTTAGAGCGTCGATCTTCCTTTGCCTTAGACTGGCATCTCTGACGCCCTGCATGTTTTCTGCAGAACGCCGACGTTCCATGCACTCTTCTACACACAGTGGACGGCGTGTTGAAGGATGTTGCTGTGGGTATGATCGTTCAATCGGCAACCCGGAGGTTCCACAATAGGCCGATGCACGAAGACGTATATAGAGTTCGATTGCTTCGGGTGCTGGCGGGCTACGACGACTTGTTGCCTCCCATTCAACCCTACCAGGAAGAAGATGACCCCGATACCCTGACGCTGCTCTAGTGCCTACCTTGGAACATGGAATGGCCGAAGAGCCAGATTCGCCTGGGGAAGAGGGGCGCCACCCCGCAGACATCGCCTCTAGAACTACCGGCGCGAGGCACCACCTCGAAAACAACCCCTCTAGAAGCGCCGGAGCGGAGCCATGGCAAGACAGTCGTAGCACCGTCGCCTACCCCTGACATGGAGATGGCACAACACCCGGCGGATGACGATCTTGATGCCATGGATTTCATCGCTGATGACTTTGATGGCGGAGATTACATTGCTCCTTCCCTAGAAGAACCCTACCATAGCACGGAGGCTCGTGGTGAGGCTCCTCCCGCAGATATATCCAATTGCAAGCGTCTATTCGGTTCTCAGGAAGACACGCCTCCAGATGTCGCCCCCTGCACCGGGACTCAGAAAAGTGCGAAGGGAGGAGTTATTTTTAGCCCTGGCACAATCCGTAAGGCGGCTAATGAGGAGATTGAGAAGGAGTGCATTGCGAAAGCGCCGAAGCCGCGGAAAAGAGGACCTAGATCCAAGGCCGCAAAGTCCGCAAGCCGGCCTGCTAGGATGCCGCTCCGTGTTCAGGACGGCCCACCTACATCTAAGCATACGCCGAAGGTGCATGTGATGGGTTAGCCTATGCTTAACCAGAACAAGCTCAAGGTCGCCAGTGGGGATATGCGGAGTTTGCATGACAACATTCTTTATCTTGAATCGCGCCTTATTGAATCCAAGGATCCATCATACCCGGTTTTCAGTGCCATGGTGCCAAAGGACTTGGGCTTCGTCGAATCAACCGGCGCGGATAGGATAGTACTGCGGTTTTCGGACATCTTCGATATGTTCCATAGCAATCCGCTGCACTACTCCATGGTCCGCCTATACTCGCTCAGTCTGGCGGTGCAAGTCAGCAGGGATAATACACCGGGCATCGCGATAGTGGACCCCTTCTACATGCGCCACGACGTGTTCTGCTCCGTTGGGAACCAGGTAGTCGCGTCGACATATCTCCGGGACTTCATGCTGGCGAACCAGACCAAGGATTACATCGTCGTGCCTTACTTTGCCGGGTAAGTCAATATTCTTAGCCGAATCAAAAGTGATTTTCTATAGATTTTCATCACTCCTTTCCAACACTTTGTTTGGATTGTTCCGCGCAGATATACAGAATGCACACTCATTTGCATTTGTATCAGTCAGTCGCATGCCACGTATCTCGACTCAGGGAGTGCGGTGAAGAAAGACTACTCCAACGTGAAGAAAGTTTTGAATAATGCTCTCACCGGCTACCATGCAAAGGGGGGCAGAATCGCTAGGGAGAAGGTCGTTCAGGGCGCTCGGGTGTTCACCCACACGACGACTTTCGCGCGCGTCAAGCAGCCGGTAGGCAGTAACAGAGACACCTACTATATCCTCCATCATATGCGGGCGTACGTACGGGATCAACAGTACCTTACCCTGCCTAGTCAAGTCCAAGAATGGGCCTCCCGCTTGTCGATGGTCGGCGATGACAAGGTTAGAGAAGAGATATATGATATCCAGAAGTGCTTTGCCACGAAAATCGTTCATGACGTGGTGAACAAGAGCGGCACATTCCACTGCCGGTTCTCCATGCCGAACCGCGACATAGATACCTACCTAGCAACTGCATGTGACGACAGGCCCTTCATCACTCCGAAGGGCTGTCCCGTTGTAATCCCTGGGTGGATGAGTCACAAGGAGTGAGAACTATTGTAAGGCTTGCTACATTTTCTGAAATTAGTTGAACTCAACCGTTGGGGTTATGAATCGTCCATCGTGTAACCGATGCTAAATTATGTCAATGCTTGAGTATCTTGCTTTTTATTATTGCGGTCCTACTTGTGATGTTCGTTCGATCTTTTGAATAAATGCCGATGATTAAAAGAGTTGGTTCACACTAAGATGGCCTTGGTGGTCTGGTGCGCCTTGTGATTTTCACAAAATTTTGATCTTGTGCATCCCACTTGGCGCTCCAGGTCCACCAAGGCTGCCTGTATGTGTCCACCCTAAATATGAGGCACACATCGTTACGGTTATGAATCGTCCATTGTGTAACTGATGATCAATTATGTCAATGCTTGATTATCTTGGTTTTATTATTCCGGTCCTACTTGTGATGTTCGTTCGATCTTTTGTATAAATGCCGATGATTAAAAGAGTTGGTTCACACTCAGATGGCCTAGGTGGTCTGGTGCGCGTTGTGATTTTCACAAAGTTAGGATCTTGTGCATCGCACTTGGCGCTCCGGCACCACCTAGGCTGCTTGTATGTGTCCACCCTAAATATGAGACACACAGACCGATGACCATCTTGTTCCTGTTAAGAGGTACTACAGGAGGTGGTGATCCGGGGATAGGAACGAATGCGAGGGTTTCTGGATTTCTTTCGAACTAAATAATGTCACATATGTAATATGATTTGTGAGATCTGAAACAAATTGAACCCTTTGGTGCACATTCGTAATGGTGACATTTCTCAGAAATCCCGTCTGGGGTTATGAACAATGTCGTCGTTATGGATGTGCACAAAGGGTCCAATTTTTTCCGGATCTCACTATATTACATATATGATTTTGTTTAGTTTCAAAGATTTCCAGAAACCCTTCCTTCCCCCGTATCGTCATCACGTGTACTTACCTCGTAACAGGCACACAATGTGAATGTCTCCATTATGCATGTGCACGAAATGGTCCAACTTTGTTCGGATCTCACAAACACTTACGTATGTGATTTTGTTTAGTTTCAACGAAGTTCAGAAACCCTTCTCTTTATCCTTCACCGGATCGCCATCACGTGTACTACCTCGTAACAAGCACAAGATATGAATGGCCAATTTGATCCTTTGTGTTTAACTTCCATCGTATTTATGTAATATATCTCCATTTACTATTTATTACAAACATGTTTAAAACTATTGTTTTTGGTTTTCTTTCTTGTCATTACAGATGCCGAGGTGCTACGTGGTGTTTAGAGGCAGGGTTCCAGGAGTCTACAATCACTGGGAAGACTGCTTCGAGCAGGTGAACAAGTTCAGAGGGAATGCCTTCGAGGAATAGAAGAAGAAGAATAACAAGTGGATGAAGACCCTCGCCGCCGCTCTTGTCGCCGTCGCCTCGCTCGTCATGCTATGGTTCCTAGCTAGATGATTAGGTTATCGGCGACTAGATAGGTCACTTGTAACGATGATGAAGCATCGATCGATGTAATCGGTCCCGATGATTAACTGTCTGATGTATCTATTTGACTCTGATAAACACTTTGTATTGATAATCAACTGTTTGATGTAGCTATTCGGAATTCTAAACAGTATGATCAACTATGATATATTATTTGTTTGTCACAGAACTGTTTTGATCCATTTTGTCTACTGATATTCTTCTGTATTTGAGCTGTATATACCTGTATAAATACGGTACTGTGTATTTAAAAAAAATACAACATAGTATAGCCGTGACGCACCTAAAAGGATAGGCGTGGCGCACCAGGAAACTTAGCCGTGGAGGCATTATGTAGCCGTGACGCACCTAAAAGGTTAGGCGTGGCGCACCTCTGGAGTTAGCCGTGACGCACCGCAAACTAGCCGCGGCGCACCGTGGCCGTGCGTCACGGGTAAGAATAGGCGCGGCGCACAGAGCAGGTGCGTCACGTCTAACTCAATAGGCGCGGCGTGAGAGCCGTGACGCGCCGTGGTGCGTCACGGATAAGAAATTCGGTGTGTCACGCATGACCTTATCCCTAGTAGTGATAGATACTCCTCCATGGTATGTGATTGTTGACAGGCACCCGAGGATTCGGTTAGCCATGGTTTGTGTAAGATGGATGTGAGGAGTGTCAAACTTTTAATACCTTTGTTTAATAAAATAAAAGTTCTAGCACATGAGTGATCCATGCTTCCCTCTCCGAAGGGCCTTTCTTTTATTTTTAAGTTGAGTCTCCACCTTCTAACTTTATGCACAGTTTAGAGAGCATTTTTGCCATTCTGAGTCTTATGTGCATTTGTCCCAGAAACATTATTAATTGATTCATGATGTGATATTTCTTGTTCTCTAATTATTTGTTCTAGTATTCCTCATGAACTTTGAAGGTGTCCTGGCATTTTTTTTTGCCCCACCCTTAAGGACTAGCGAAATATCACTTTGCCATGCTTTCTTTATACTTGCAACAAAAGTATATCTTTCTCTACATTGTTATTCATGATCTTTTATTTGAGTTACTTCTCATGATGCAAAGTGATTGCTATGCTTTATTATTAAAGTTGTATTTATCATGTTTGTGTTTAAGTTCTATGATCTCAGTTTACGTATGCTTTTACATTACATTTTGATGATCAAGTTTATGTCAGTAGCATGTCACCTCAGAAATTATTTGTTTTTATCGTTTACCTACTCGAGGACGAGTAGGAACTAAGCTTGGGGATGTTGATACGTCGTAAACGTATCCCTAATTTCTGATGTTCCATGTTGTTTTCATGTTATTTTCCACATGTTTACTTTACACTTTATTCATTTTTATCATTTTTCCGGACTAACCTATTGACAAGATGCCACAGAGTTAGTTCCGTGTTTTCTGTT
Organism: Alopecurus myosuroides; assembly: GCA_028641055.1. Lineage (NCBI taxonomy): Eukaryota > Viridiplantae > Streptophyta > Magnoliopsida > Poales > Poaceae > Alopecurus > Alopecurus myosuroides. The sequence goes on from CM054058.1 coordinate 389,560,317, forward strand.
GTTTTTAGTTTCAGAAAAGTTGTTTTGGAAATATTCACGGAATTGGAGATCGGGAGGGTTCTGGAGCTCTCCCCGGCACCCTGCCGGAGGGGGAAATCATCACCGGAGGGGTCTACACCACCATGTCCTCCTCCCAAGTGATGCGTGAGTAGTTCATCCCTGGACTACGGGTCCATAGCAGTAGCTAGATGGTTGTATCCTCCACTTTAATCCTCATGTTTAGATCTCATGAGCTTCCCTAGATGATCGAGATCATCTTTATGTAATGCTACATGTTGTGTTTGCTGGGATCCGATGAATGTTGAATGCTATGTCTTTTAATTATCAATCTATCATGTTATCTTCATGCATATGTTATTTATGATCTTGCATGCCCTCCATTATTAGTAGATGTTGTCGCCAAGTAGATGCTAGTAACTCCAAGAGGGAGTATTTATGCTCGATAGTACGTTCATGCCTCCTTGGCATCTGTGCTAAAGTAACAGAAAAATGAAGGATGGAGGATGTGTTGTTGCCATTAGGGAGAAAACAACAATTCTTTGTCTAAGGATGATGTTATTGTTTACATTACACATTTTTCTTACTGCAATTATCTGTTGCTTGCAACTTAATCCCAACGTTTGTTCGGATGATATTCGGAGGGTGGATTATTAGTCATAGATGCAGTTGGACAACGGTCTATGTATCTTGTTGTATTGGCCGCATGGATCATATAGTAATGTTTATGCCTTGCATATGCACAACGGTGTAGCCTTTATTTCTGTCAATTGCCCAGCTGAAATTTTTTCACCACACATGTTATTTATCTTTCACGGAGAGACACCGCTAGTGAACTGTGGACCCCGGTCCTTCTTCCTCATACTGATAAACACCTACTTCTTTCATACTGTTCTCATACTGTTCCTATGGTTTTCCTATTGTTTTCCACACCATACGTTTAACCTCTTTGTGTTCAGAAAAAACGGTGAGATTGACAACCTCACTCCTTCGTTGGGGCAAAGTGATTTGACTGTGTTGTGCAGGTTCCACGTTGCTTCTGAACCGGTAGTGCGCCCTGCCATCTCAGCTGCTTCACATTTTGAAGTTACTCCTTCCTCCTACTGGCCGATTAAACCTCGGTTTCTTTCTGAGGGAAACTTGCCGCTGCACTCTTCATACCTTCCTCTTGGGGTCTCCCAATGAACGGGTGATCACACGCATCAACGTCCATTTTGCATCACTATTTTATATCGTAATTTTCTGTTATTCATCGATATATTTCACATTATGATGTATTATTTATGTTATTTCACAGTATTTTGCATGTTTGATAATTATTGGAGAATAATCACCGGGATCAGAAATCAGCTGGAAAAAGCATCGTCAAGATACCCTATTGCTAAAGACCGGAAGAAGAAGGGGGACATCCGAGGAGTCTTAGAACATCAAAAGAGGGAGCCAGCCACGAGGGGAGCTAGAGGGAGCTCACACCACCAGGTGGAGCCCCCCTTGGCTGCGCCGCCACGTGGTGTGGCCACCCTGGCCCACCACTAGTAGCCCCCTCTGAAGTGCAAACACACTTAAATCATCTTGTTTTGGATGTTTGTTAACAACACACGTATCCTCAAGTGTGTTGATGTTTTTCATGGTCTATTAATCATATTTTTTATGGTGGTAATGAGTATTAAAAAGAAAAAATATCAAATGTGGTACTTCTGCTGGAATTTCATTCCAGGCCGAAGTTATCCGGTATGAAGCCTTCTCGTGGAACAAATCCGTGCTGTGAGCCTGGTGTCACCCGCTTGACTCACTCCGGAGAGTTACCGGAGATACATCGGAGTCTCCAGTGTGGGTATGTTTGCTGAGAAGGAACCGTGCTACACTCTTGGTGTCACCCGCTAGACTCAGTCCGGAGACTTGCGGTAGATACACTTGAGTCTCCGGACCTTCATGCACAAGTGCTGCTCGTTGAACCACAGATAGGGTCTGCGAAGTGAAGACACAAGCAAGTATTCACCGGAGTCTACAGTGTGGAGCACCGGAGTCTCCGCACTAGTGGATTCTCAAGAAGATAGCAGTGCTGGAGGTGTGGTGTCACCCGCTGGAACCACACCGGAGATAGACTGGATTCAGTCCGGAGTCTTCGGTATGAAGAGTGGAGAAATTCTCAAACCGGAGTATCCCGACTTTACACCGGAGTCTCCGGACTTTACAACTTAGTCTCTAGTGTGACTTTGGGAGAAAAGTCTCCAACGGCTCTAAAAGTTATGAGGGGTATAAATACCCCCTCTCCTCCACCTACCTCTAGCTCGCTCGGCCAAAATAGATCCCACTATTGCTAGAGCTCACCCACCTTGCTAGATCTCCCAATCCCTCCACCCAAAAGTGTTGATCATTGGAGGATTGAAGGAGAAGGCCTCGATCTACATCTTCACCAACCGGATTTCATTTCCCCCCTCATTTGCTTGAGGGGACCTTGTCTAGGGTTTCCTCTTATGGAGAACCTATACATCTTGTCTCTCTTGGTGATTCTTGTGATTGTTGAGAGCCCCCAATTTGGTTGTGGGTGTGTGCCCCAAACTTGTTCGTAAAGGAATCGATTCTCGCCTCAAAGGGGATCAATAGTGGAAGGTGGACTAGGACTTTCTGGCGGGGGTCATCAGAGAATAGGGTGAGGACTTTGTGGCGAAACTCACACCCCTCGAATGAGACGTACTCTCTTAAGAAGGAGGAACTCGGGAATACATCGTGTCTCCGCGTGCTTCCGACTTCGGTTATCTCTTTCCCTTTCCTTTACCTTACTTGTATTGTATTTATTGTTGTTCTTGTCATATAGGTAAATTCACCTTAGTTGCATTATCTAGATAATTTACCTTTGTGTCAAGCCTAATCTTGAAGAAAAATTAAAATTGGTCGTAGCACCTATTAACTCCCCCTCTAGGTGCCCATACTATCCGTTCAATTGGTATCAGAGCCCCGACTCTTTTATCAGGCTTAACCGCCTAAGAGTTTAGTATGGACGATGAACCGGATGTAGTCGGTTCCATGGTGCATGTTTCTATGGATGATATCAAGGAGTTAAAAAATTCCTTGACCTCATCCATGGAGAACAAAATAGATGAGTTGCAAACACTCATGTTGCAATTCATGAAATCCAAGGAACCCGAGACCTCCACTTCATCTCCTTCAGATGAAGATCCGGAGGGTGCCAAGAATGGGACTAATGGTGTTCCACTTAAAGATGATTCCGCTAAGAAATCCATCGATCAGGGTACATAAGAAAAGGGAGGATACCACTCCATCGAAGGACACTATTCTCCCGATCCTCCCATCCCACATCCTCATATAATTCCTAGAGGAGAACCTCCTAAAATTGATGCACATTCTTTTGGTGAGTGGCAATATTACATGGAAACTCACTTGAACTATTCTTGTATTGAACTTTGGAGGGTCACTCGAAATGGATACAAGCCACAAGACCCCAAGAACTTGACAAGAAGAGAAGTCGTAGATTGTCAACTCAAGTACACCGCCTTGTCCAGCATTCAACAAGCCGTGGGTCCAAACCACATGCGTCATCTTCAACAATATTGCACCGCCAAGGAAACATGGGACTCTCTAGTCGTCATGTTTGTGGGCAATGAGAGTATTCAAAGGAATATGTATGATGCTTTGAGCAATGAGGCTGAAGGATTCTATATGCATGATGGTGATAACCATGAAGACATGTACCAAAGGCTTAAGACTCTTGCCACCGCATTCAACAATGTTGGTGCCAAGTATATTGATGATGCATGGATCAAGAGGAAGTACATAATTGCTCTTATGCCTTTTGAGCCCACGGACTTGAAGAGAATTCAAGGAAGACATGACTTTGCTTCCTTGACCTCAACCCAAGGATGCAAGAAATGTGATCCTATCAAGTTCAAACCAAAAATGCTCTGGAAAACCGTGCTAGAGACCTAGGAATGTATAAAGAAACATCGGTTGCATTGATGGCCAAGGTAGTGTCAAGGGAGATTTATTATCAAGAAGCTTGCTTTGAGGACTTGGTCCCGTTGAAGGATCAAGAATATGACCCCGTTCTCAAAGATGTCATTGCCCTTACCGTGCAGAAGTTTTGGAAGAATCCTTCCAAGGCCAAGGCATATGTTGAGGGAAAGACCAAGTCTCTCTATGGAAATGAAGGGACTCAAAGAGTGAGGTCTTGTTTCAATTGTCAAGACAATCATCATTTCATTGCGGAGTGCCCCTTTGAGAATAGAGAACATCATGGTGGCAAACTCATTCGCAAGGACAAGTCCAAGGTTGAGTACAAGAAGCCTCATTTCAAGAGGAACCCCTTCAACAAGAAGTCTCCCACCAAGTTTGTGCTGGTGACTCAAGAGGAGTATGATTCCGAAAGTGATGAATAACAAGAAACCACAAGTGAATTGGCCGCTCTTGATAATGCCACAACTCCATCATCTTCATCACGCTTTGAATCCCCCAATGAGAATCTTCCTCAACCCAATGCCAAGTGCTTCATGGCTAAGGCCTCGGACGTAGCATCTTCTATCCTTCCTAAGACTACAAATGACATGGAAAACATTCCTAGTCATAGTATAGAAGATAAAATTGCCTCTTTGGAACTCTTTATGTCTAACATGCAAGATGAGAACAAGAAGTACTTTGAGCTCCTCATGAGCCAATTGGGAGAGGCCCATGAAACTTTTGATAAGAAAGGTCAGATTGAAAGAAGAGATGCGGATGAAAAGGCATCTCTCTCTATGACCCTTGAGGAAGAGCATGAGGGTCGAGTTTCTGTTGGGGAGTGTCGGGGGGTTACCCCCGAGTAGGGGTAAGGCCAGTGCTAAAGGCAAGAGCAAAGAGGTTGTTTTGACTAAGTAGGCTGGCTACCCGGTACCCGCTACCCGGTAGACAGCTATCCGGCCGTACCCACCAGTGGCCAGGAGGAAGAATCAAGGAAGTTGTATTCTTCCGAGTAAAGGAAGTGGTCCGAGTAGAGGGAGTGGGTACCTACCCGGCCCAGAAGTCAATGGAGCCGTTCTAACAAAGGATCCCGCGTATCCTACGTCCGTACGGCGTGCGGTTCAACTTACGGAGTGCGTGATTATCCGCGCTCCGGCGTGGCTACAGTGCGGTAGGCGCCGGTCTAGTCCTGTCACTGACAGAGGGGACAGGACAGGGCTAGGGGCCTACCCTATCTCACTGACAAGGGTGGACAGGTCCCATCTCCGAACGGCGCGACGACTTGCGGGGCGAGCGTCAGCGGGAACCCGGAGGCGTGCGCGGTTCTGCAGTGCTCCTATCCCATCAAGTTGTACCTTTTAGTATTATTCTATCCGGCTGGGCACCAGTATATAAGGTGCCCTGCCTCCTCCTGTGCGAGGGTCGATTCACTGGTCGGAAGTTAGGCATCGCTTCATTCCACATCGTAAGAACTAGAGAGAAGAGTGGCTACTCGGCTCAAGGCCTGAACTGTACTGTGGCTACTCGGTAAACACCATATAAAGAGAGAGGCAGGAGTAGGGGTGTTACCTCCACATGAGGGCCCTGAACCTGGGTAAGATCGTGTTGTTTGCAGTGTTTGTGATCTACCACACGCGGCTACTCGCCGTGTGATCCCTCCCCGAGCACCTCCAGCGTCCATCGGCCCCAACTTTAGCCATCCCATGGCATCTGCCGTGATACCACCACGACAGGGAGGAACTTGAATCTATTGAAGAGTCACATAATGAACTTGTTGATAATATCACTAAAGAACGTGACCTTGCAATTTCTAAATCTAAAAAGGCTAAAAATGATAAGGTTGAGTTTGGGGTTGGTTATACTAAACTAACGGAGGAGTGTGAGAATCTCACCAAGGCTCACAAGGCCTTGGAGAGTGAACACTCTACCGTAAAAGAGTTGCATGAACAACTTAAAAATCAACTTAATAAATTCAACACTCCTAGCACCTCTACTTCTTATTGTGATCATGCAAATATTATTGAGGAAAATTCTAGGTTTAACGATGATCTAGCAAGGCTCAAAGGAAAGAGCCCTCAAGTTGAGAAGGTTGTGGCCTCTAGGCCACAAATGGTTGCTTCTAGACCACAAGTGAGTGCTCCTAGGCCACAAGTTGGTAAGCAAGGTCTTGGCTATGTTTCCAAGAAGAAGAAAAAGAACAAGGCCAAGCCCGCACATTCAAATAATAGTGTTGCTTCGAGTGGTATCGTCATTAGGGACGACACTAATCGTAGCAACCCCGCGGGAACTAACAATCCACACCATTTCTTATATGTTGATTATTATGGTGTTGTGAAAGCTAAATATGTTGTTCCTATTGAGGGTTTCATTGACTATACTATTTGGGTTCCAAAGACCCTTGTTGCTAACTTGAAGGGACCCTCCTTGGGTCCTAACTCTAGTCAATGATATCTTGCAGGACTATGCTTTCGGTGGGGCTAAATGGATAATTGATAGTGGATTCACTAATCCTATGACCGGAAGCAAAGAACTTGTGACGGAGTTGCATCCAAATACAAATGATGCGTCCGTCACTTATGGAGACAAGTCCAAGTCTAAGGTATCGGGTTTCGGCAAGGTTGTGATTGTTCCTGATGTCACTATTGTGGATGTCATGCTTGTCGAATCCCTTGTATTCAATTTTCTTTCAGTTCGTTCTCCTGGGAAGATGGGTTTCTCCGTCTTTTTTGATGAAAATACTGTGGTACTTTTGAGGAGCAACACTCTTGATGTCGCACACGTGGGACATGTCGAAAATGAGTTGTTTGTGGTGGACTTTTTGAAGTCCACCAACTCTCAAGCGATGTGTCTTTTCAGAAAGGCAGACGTGGGGTGTTTGTGGCATCGCCTCTTATCCCATGTCAACATGAGAAATTTGCAAAGTCTTCAAAAAGGTGGCCCTATCCTCGGACTAAAAGAAAATGTTTCCTTTTCCAAAGATCGCATTTGTAGGTCGTGTGTTTAAGGAAATATGGATGATGCCGCCCATAAGTCCAAGACTATTATCTCATCAAAGAGTATCTTGGAGCTTCTGAATGTTGATCTCTTTGGTGCCATTCCCGAGGAAAGTCGTGGAGGCAAGACGTATTGCTTGGTGATTGTCGATGACTATTCAAGATACACTTGGGTTTATTTCTTCAAGTTGAACAGTGAGACCTAACAAACCATCATCGACTTCTCCAATGAAGTGCAACGTCAACACAATGTCCAAATCATGGCTATTAGGAGTGACAATGGCACCGAGTTCAAGAACTACACTTTGAATGAATTCCTTAGTGATGAGGGTATTTGTCATCAATATTCCGCCGCATACACACCTCAACAAAATGGTGTAGACGAGAGGAAGAATCGAACTCTAACGGATATGGCAAGGACCATGTTGGCGGAGTATTCTTCTCCCCAATATCTATGGTCCGAGGCTATATCCACCGCATGCCACTTATCCAACCGCCTCTACATCCGCAAGGGCTTGGACACGATTCCATATGAGATCCTCACCGGCAACAAACCCAACATCTCCTACTTCCGTGTGTTTGGTTTTAAGTGCTTCTATTTGATCAAGGGTGTTCAGTTGTCTAAATTCCAATAAAAAACTATTGAGGGTATATTTGTTGGTTACGGTGCGGAATCCCACACTTATAGAGTCTTTGATAAAGCCTCACGAACTGTCATAGAATCTTGTAGTGTGGTTTTCGAGGAAAATGATGGCTCCCAAGTGACGCAATTTCATGTTTCTAATGTAGATGTTGAAATGCCTCAAGAAGCCATAGGAAGGATGGGCGTGGAATTTTTCCGCCCCATTGAGGGACACCTTATGGCAACTCGAGAAGAACTATGCTCTACTCAAGTGGATCCATCCAATACAATAAAAGATCAAGCCAAGGATCCAAGTGATGCACCTACCCAAGAACAAGTTCAGGACCCTCCTTTTTGACCAAGTTACTATGCAAGATGCAAAAACTCCTATCATTCAATCTAGGAAAGGTCAAGGCCAAGATCAACCTTCTTCATCCTCCTCACCGCAAGTTGAAGCTAGTGTGGTTGTTGATGATGATGATGATGATTATTATCAAGGCCAACAATTCGGTCAAGACAGGGACCCAAATGATCAAGTGATTCCTCCTCGCAATAATGAGGAGCTCAAAGCCCGTCGTGCTAGAACGATTAGAAGAGCTTTGAAGCGTATTGATGCATCCGACAACAAAGTATTGGAAGATGTTCAAGCTAAAATATACACAAGAAAGAAATTGGCTAACTTTAGTGAGCATCAAGCTCACATATCTATGGTGGAACCAAAGAAAGTGTATGAATCTCTTGAGGACTCCGATTGGGTTGAAGATATGCATGATGAGATCAATAATTTTGAGCACAACAAGGTTTGGAGGCTAGTTGAGAATCCCAAAGATTGCCACAATGTTACTGGCACTAAGTGGATTTTCAAGAATAAGCAAGATGAGCATGGTATTGTCATAAGGAACCAGGCAAGATTGGTGGCTCAAGGCTACACTCAAGTGGAAGGCATTGACTTTAATGAAACCTATGCTCCCGTGGCTCGCCTTGAGTCCATCCACATCCTTTTTGCATATGCATCTTCGCATAATTTCAAATTGCAACAAATGGATGTCAAAAGTGCTTTCTTGAATGGTCCACTCAAAGAGGAGGTATATGTTAAGAAACCTCCGGGGTTCGAGAACCTCAACTTCCCTAACCATGTTTACAAGCTCTATAAGGCCCTCTGTGGACTTAAACAAGCATCATGTGCGTGGTATGAGCACCTTAGGGAGTTGTTGGAAGACCGTGGGTTTGAAGTTGGGAAGATCGACCCCAACCTTTTCACAAAGAGGGTAAAGGGAGATATTTTCATATGCCAACTCTATGTAGACGATATTATATTTGGCTCAACTAACCAAGCTTTTAATAATGAGTTCTCAAAGCTTATGACTGACAGGTTTGAGATCTCAATGATGGGAGATCTGAAATTCTTACTTGGCTTTGAGATCAAGCAATTGGCTCGTGGGACTTTCATTTCTCAAGCCAAGTATACCCAATACATGCTCAAGAGGATTAATTTCCAAGGTGCAAATTAGAAGCCATCTCCTATGCAAGTCAAATGCCACCTCAAGCGCAATCCGGATGGTAAATATGTGGACTAAAATTTGTATCGTTCTATGATTGGTTCTTTGTTTTACCTTTGTGCGTCTAGGCCCGATATTGTTTTGAGTGTAGGTGTGTGTGGAAGATATCAAGCGGCTCCTAAGGAAAGCCACTTGGTGACGGTCCAAAGGATCTTTTGGTATTTGGTTCATACCTCAAGGTTTGGTTTGGGGTACCCAAAGGGGGCACAATTTCTTATCAAGGGCTACACGGAATCGGATTGGGCCGGTTATCAAGATGATAGGAAGTATACTTCTGGGGCTTGCCAATTTCTTGGTAGGTCCTTGGTGAGTTGGTCTTCTAAGAATAAAACTTGTATATCTCTCTCCACCGCCGAAGCCGAGTATGTGGCGGCCGCTAGTGATTGCACCCAATTGCTATGGATGAGGAAAACCCTCAAAGAATATGATGTTCCCTTGGATAAGGTGCCTCTTATGTGTGACAATGAAAGTGCCATCACGATCGCCCAGAACCTCGTGCAACATACAAGGACGAAGCATATTGAGATTCGTCATCATTTCATCCAGGATCTTGTGGCAAGAGGTGATATTGAGCTAGCATATGTCCCCACCAAGGATAATCTTGCGGACATCTTCACGAAGCCACTTGATGATGCAAGATTCATGTTCTTGAGGAATGAGCTAAATATCATTGATTCTAGGAGTTTGACTTGAAGATCTTGCACACACCCCTATAGTTGATACGTGTTTGGGTTTAGGTGTACGCATGGACAGAGGAGGAGTGATATCCTAACACATTGGGTTCTCCCTACCCCCATTATACCCAAAGAAAAAAAAATTCATTGTTATCTCTCTTTTTCTAATGGTGTATTGTGAGCTTCAATGTCGAGAATTGGTAATCCACCCAAGATATATCTTCGCGGTGACATACCTTGATCTCTTCCATGGTGGCTTAGGACACCAACCTCTTATTTTGAAGAGTTGGTTCTTATTTGGTTCTTATTTGACATTTTTAGTTTTTTTTTTTGCCTCTTTGGAAAACATACTCAAATTTTTGTGTTTAAACGTTTGTTCTTGCAATATTTGAGTATGAAGTACTATCCCTGTTGGCTTTTCTAATACCAAGACAAAATATTCCCAAAAGACAAGTTCCAAAGCCACATGCATATCCATTCCACTTTCTGAGAGTTTTTGTAGTGTGGGTCCGGAGACTCCGGTCTTTCACACTGGAGATTCCAGTCTGTCCAGAGACTCTGGTGTCTAGTCCGGAGACTCCGGTCTGGCGGTTTTGCAGAATAAAAAGGGGAGCGGGGTGGTAGTGTTTCTCATTCGCTACCAACCACCCCTCCCCCCAAACCCCCCTCTGCGCCGCCGCCTCCAAGACCCTCTCTGTCCGCTCCTCGCCGCTGGAATCCTCCCCCACGTGGTCCCCCTCCTTGGGATCCTCCATGGCCGACCAGGGTGGCAAGGGTATCCCCTCTCCCCTCCTTTTCTTTGTATTCATCTAGGTTTTGCTGTAGATGCATGTTTTGGGGAGAGTTGGTACTTGATTATTTCTTTAGAACCACCCTAGGCTGTTTTCGCCCTGTAGAAATCATCTAGAGATCACTTGGTGAAAGTTTCCTTGACTCGACATATCAGATCCGTGGGTAGTCTGGAGACTCTGGTCTCCCAGACCGGAGACTCCGGTGTCAGTCCGGAGATTCCGGTCTACCAGACCGGAGACTCCGGTGTGGATTCTCTGAAACTTGCCCAGAATTTTGCAGTGATTTCTTCCTCCATCTTGTGGACATCTGTGCTTATCTTCTGCTCTCTGGTTCTGTGTTTGGCTGTGTTGTGTTTTCAAGGAAAAGGACTAAGTCATCCGACTCCAATCCTAACGTCACTACTAGGAGGTACCGTGCTCATGCTCGTAACTATCCAGTCACCGATCCGGATACTGGGAGGGTTGCTCAGAGGATGACCCTTGATGATGACTGTCGTCAACAAGAAGCTGGCCAAGAGAGACAAAGTCATGAATTGGCGAAGAAGGCCAGGTTTGATAGGATCACCACTGTGGTGTCGATGAGCAAGAGGGACTACAGGATTATCAGAGCCAAACCTTTCTTCACCATGGCTCGCACTGCTGAGAGTCCTCACTACCGTAGGATAGAGTCCGTGCTTATTCAGAGGGAGATCTATGCCGGGTTGAAGCATCATGTCTGTCCACAGAGGATTCTTGACTTATATGACTTGGGAAATTCTGAGTACTCCGAGGAGGTTGTGTGGATCACTAGGAAGCTAGGGCTTGAGCATCTTGTAGGCATTCAGCAGAACTACAACATCAGGGTCGTTCAACAGTTCTTTGCCACTGAAACTTTTGGAGAGAATGATGATGTTTCCCTTACTTGGATGACCGGGCAGAGGAAGTGTTAGTCCTCTATCCGGAGGTTGGATGAGCTGCTTGGTTACCCATTGGGTGATGATGCTGGACACCATATGAATATCCATGGTGTGGCCTATAACAAGAAGATGATGGCTCCTATGTATGAGAAGTTCTCGAGCACCGGCACTGCTCAGGACCTCAAGAAGGTATACAACATTATTCTCCGCCTCTTCTGCAACAACATTGCTCCCAAGGCCGTGAATGTGGATGCTATCTGTGGTGGTATAGTCAACTTGCTCTATTAGGCTTTCCAGTGTCACTTAGGTGGTTCAGATTGGTGAGGGATATGAGATCGATGTCATGCATTTCATTAAGGAGGAGATGTATTCAGCCATGATTGAGATCAAGAAGGTCCTAGTTTATGCTCCCTATGTGATGAAGCTCATTCTTGATGAGTGCATGGGACTTGATTGTGAGACTGAGCATCCAGTTGGCACTCTTCAGGTGCTCTCGTCTCACCTTCCTGATGAGGACACCTCTATAGATGATGCTGAATCTGCTCTAAGGTCTAGGAGTAAAAATGTTGACCCTCCCTCTCGCCTGTCTAGCAAGGAAGAATCTCAAGATGAAATGAAGAAGCTTTCTTGGTTTTCGTGCAACATTCTTTGCATGATGATTTGTGTCCACAAGGAGAACCTTGAGGCCTATAAGGAAAGTCGTCAGCTGAGGAAGATGATCACCAAGATCCAAGACCATGTTGGTATTGGGGCTCCTCCTTCTCTTGAGCCTCCTACTGAGTCTTTGACCATGTCCTATGAGAATTGGAACACCACAACTACCCGTGGGGTGATTTTGAGTAGGTCTCTTTGGCTCCTTCATCTTCTACCAACCGTGGCAAAGCTCCTATGACTGAGGAAGAGGAGCTGGCTGAGGAGCATACTGATGAAGAAGAGAACAAAGGGGAGTATGAAGAAGATGAGGATGCGGACACAGAAGGCATAGACAAGATTTATGATGATGGACATGATGAGGACTACGAGGAGGATGACTGATCCTTTGGGTGCGTGTAGTTTCTCTTTTCCCTTTTTGGAAGAAGCATCTATAGACTTCTCGGGGATTTGCAAGGGTTGCTTTGTTTTGATTTCATTCGCCTCGGAACACAAGTATTTGAACTTGATTTTCTTTTATGGCTTGTGTTCCTTTTATCCTAGTTGTTATCGAGTTATTTCCTAGTGGACCTTAAAAATCTATGTGTGGTGAGACTACGTGATGAAGCTATCTTATTATTTGTGCTTAATGTTGCTTTATCTATCTTACTTATGCATGTATTTATATTGTTCATTAGTAGTTGTGCTAGAGGTAATTGTTTGTAAAACATCGAAAGCCCGTCTATTTTTCACAAACATAGCCCAGCTGTGATATTCATTGCAAACATGTGTGTTGTCATCAAACGCAAAAAAGGGGGAGATTGAAAGTGCAAACACACTTAAATCATCTTGTTTTGGATGTCTGTTAACAACACACGTATCCTCAAGTGTGTTGATGTTTTTCAGGGTCTATTAATCATATTTTTGTGGTGGTAATGAGTATAAAAAGGAACAAAGTTCAAATGTGTCTCCAATATGAAGCCTTCTCGTGGAACAAATCCGTGTTGTGAGCTTGGTGTCACCCGCTGGACTCACTCCGGAGACTTACCGGAGATACACCAGAGTCTCCGGTGTGGGTATGTTTGCTAAGAAGGAACCATATTGCACTCTTGGTGTCACCCGCTGGACTCAGTCCGGAGACTTGCCGGAAATACACCGGAGTCTCTGGACCTTCATGGACAAGTGCTGCTCGTTGAACCACAGACAGGGTCTGTGTGAAGAAGTGAAGACACAAGCAAGTATTCACCGGAGTCTCCAGACTGGTGGATTCTCAAGAAGATAGAAGTGGTGGAGGTGTGGTGTCACCCACTGGAACCACACCGGAGATAGACCGGATTTTCTCCGGAGTCTCCGGTATGAAGACTGGCGAAATTCTTAGACCGGAGTCTCCGGACTTTACACCGAAGTCCCCGGTGTGACTTTGGCAGAAAAGTCTCCAGCTCTAAAAGTTATGAGGGGTATAAATATCACCTCTCCTCCACCTACCTCCAGCTAGCTCGTCCAAAATAGATCACACCATTGCTAGATCTCACCCACCTTGCTAGATCTCCCAATCCCTCCACCCAAAAATGTTGATCATCGGAGGATTGAAGGAGAAGGCCCCGATCTATGTCTTCACCAACCTTATTTCATTTCCCCCTCATTTGCTTGAGGGGAACTATTCTAGGGTTTCCTCTTGTGGAGAACCTAGACATCTTGTCTCTCTTGGTGATTCTTGTGATTATTGAGATCCCCTAATTTGGTGGTGGGTGTGTGCCCAAAACTTGTTTTTAAAGGACTCGATTCCAGCCTCAAAGGGGGTCAATAGTGAAGGTGGACTAGGCCTTTGTGGCGGGGTTCATCGGAGAACAGGGTGAGGCCTTTGTGGCGTTGAGTAGGCCTTTGTGGCAAAACTCACACCCCTCCAACAAGACGTACTCCCTTAACAAGGAGGAACTTGGGAATACATCGTGTCTCCGCGTGCTTCAGACTTCAGTTATCTCGTTCTCTTTCCTTTACCTTAATTATATTGTATTTATTGTTGTTCCTGTCATATAGGTAAATTCACCTTAGTTGCATTATCTAGAGAATTTACCTTTGTGTCAACCTAATATTGAAGAAAAATTAAAATTGGTCGTAGCACCTATTCACCCCCTCTAGGTGCCCATACTATCCGTTCACCCTCTCGCGCACTTCATCCCCATGGAACCCTAAAACTAGAAGAATCATCGAGGAAATATTCTGCCTCCTCCTCGGGACGGAAAACAACAGAGAGAGAAAAGCTCTCTGGCATTGAGAAGTATGCATGGGAAATTCCTCCCCGGAGAGGAGAAATCATCGCCATCGTCACCGTCATCACTTCGGGCGTCATCAAGATCATCATCGTCATCGTCCTCACCACCAGCACCATCATCCACACCATCCACCTCCGTCCCGCTATAACAATTAGGGTTCTGTATTGTTGTTTCCCACTAGATCTCTCTCCCGGTGTGGATTACTTGTTAGTAGTTGATGCTTACGAGATTATCGGTGTTTGCACTTTATGACCATATAGTTATCTATCATTATATCACCTCTGATTATGATCCATATGATGTCTTGTGAGTTGTTCGTTTCGTTCTTTAGGACATGGGAGAAGTCAAGATGTTACTAGTGGAATTATGTTGAAGTAATATCTAATGGTTTGATATTTAAGTTGTGGTGTTATTCTTCTAGTTGTAACATCCCTGATTTTTGGAAAACTCAAAAATCACAAAAATTTGAAACTTTTTGTTTTCATGTTATGCAAGTCACCAAAAACCAAATGAGATGCAAGAAACAAAAGAAAACAATACATGTTCTAATGTTTTGGAAATGAAAATCCAATACACCTCTATTCCATAAACCCTAAAACCCACTCAAATGAATTTTCTCACATAAAGAAAACCATTTTATCTTTAGCAAACTTTATTACATAAAAGGTTTTCAATTCAAATATTACCTTGAAATTATTTTATGGCAACAACAATAAAAATATTTATACACCTTAATAAGTCCTAAGCCTCAAAAATATTTGATGAGAATAAATGTTTTAATAATAACTTTTAGTTGTTATTCCAAGTTTTAAACATGAAGGGGTGAAAAAGAAATGCATTGCTTTGAAAATAACATAACAAAAGGTTTTGAGAACAATATTATGACTTGTGGTTTTATTCTAAATTTTATTGATCAACAATAATAATTAATGTATATGAACTAATTAAATAACATTAAGTTACTATTAATAAATCCTTCATATCCTAAAATTATTAATTATGAAAATGGTTTGAAAATGACTTCCAAAAATATTAATTGAAATGTTTAATGTCTCTAAAAATTTATTTAATCAACAACCCCATTTTACTATTTTCTATTTTAAAATGGTATTAAGTACTATTAGTGAATTAATTATATTTTCAAAACATAAAAGAGATGAAAACTCTTTGAAATGGTTTAGGAAAATAGTATTTGATCTCTATAAAGCCACTGGAATTATATTTGACTAATAATTGTATTTTATAAATTTTTTTAAATTAAAAATCACATTAATCACTATTAAGGAATCATTTCAATTTTCAGAAATTCAAAAATAAAATATGCTGAAATGTTTACAAAAATGATATTGTTGGAAAGGTATTGAAATTACAAGATTTTAGAATTTTGAATGAGGTCCATTAGAATTATTAAACAGAAGTTATTAAAGAAAAGAGAAAACAGGAAAAAAAAAGGAATGACGTCATTGATGACATCATGTCATCTTCAACGTTCAGAAACTGAACTACCATTTTTCTTCCCGATTTTAGCGCGCTCGATTGCAGGAGAATTAAGGCGCGATAAATTGCAATGAAGACACCCCTTTTATATGGATCCCTCCTCCCCCTTTTCCTCTCTGGACGCACCCCATTTCCTGCCCCCAATTCCAAGTTATTGCTCGCCGGAGTTGTCACTGACCGCGGCCAAGATTCGTCGTATTCCGGCGAAATAACAGGTCCTAGCCGCCCTCTTTGGTCTGCCCCTCTTCTCCTTGTCCTCGCGCTACTTCTCATATCGTTTTTCGAATTTTTGGCGCAGCTGATTCGAGCGGGAGGTCCATACCGGAAGCTCGCCGGCGCCCCGAGAATTCCATCCGCTCGACGCCGTCATACCAGGAAACGGGAGACTACGCCGTCCCCTCCATCCGCTTCGTCGCGCTACGAAGATCGCCGTCGTCTTCTTCCCGAGGCCAGGGACCCTCGGGAACGTCATCGCCATCCATCGCTGCATCGCCGGCCACCGTCCCGGCCATTTCCGGCAAACCGCCGGTGAGGTGGAAAACGTAGCCCTCCCAGATCTAATCCTGCCCGTTTGATTCAAATCCAACCGCCTAAATTAGATCACTTACTGAAGGGGTACGAGCCAATAGAAATTAGCCACGTGTGTGCCCTGTCAGCGCCCAGTCACAGCCCCGTCAGCCGCCACGTCAGCCCCTCTAATTTTCCTGTTTTCCTGAATAGAAATAATTGGCAGATTTGCAGAATAGTCCCTGACACTTGCAACCATCATAACTTTTTAACCACTTAGCCAAATTTAGCAATCTTGGACTTTTTGGAAAGCCCTTGACATCTAGAAAATTTTGGCACTGGCCAAATTCAAATTTGACAAAGTTAAATTTATTCAAATTCAAATATGCTTGTTTGATGAAATTTGGCATAATTCAAATTCTACAAATCCAAAAATTGCAAATAAAATATATTTGGAAACCTTAGAATGTGTACTTTCATATCCTCTGTCCCAAAATAATATTTGATCAAATTAAAATTGAATTTAGAATTAAGTTGTCTATTTGAGTATTTTTGGCATAGATTAATTTGTATAAATAATTTCAATATAGTTCCTTTTGCAAAATTGTTCCATTTGATAACCTTGAACCAGAAACAACCTTGCCCAACAATTTTGGACACCCTTGGACCATGACCATGTATTTTAGCCAAAAATCCATCACAGTAGTCCATCTAGTTATTATGTCTTAAATTTGTTTCTATTTTTTTTCTACCATTGTTTGTTGGGGTCATTTTGAATCCAAGACCAAGTCCCTTGTATGTAAACCTTCTAAGAGACCAAGTAGTGAACCTCAAACACTAGTACTATAGGTTTCTATCTACCCCTCCATCCCCCTATTCATGCTTCAAAAATCCATCAAGTTAGCAAATGAAAAACAAGACTCAAGCAATAGAAGGCTCTTCACTTTCAACTTGGGGGCAACATGAAGAGAATACAAGGAGGGTCAATGAAGAAATTTTGAAGAAAAGACTCCACCACTAGAGGAAACTCAAGGAAGTACAAGTGTGAAGAAATCCAGAAGAAAACATCTCCCTCTCTCTTTCTATCTTTCTTCTTATTTTTCCTTCCAAATTGACTTAGTAGTATTTGTGCCCATCCCATACCCAAACCAATTAGTGAAGTGAAAACCATGAAGACTATCAAGACCAAGAGAAGCACCACACCAAGGAAGGAAACAACTTAGATGGCATGATGATGATCTTCAAGAAGGCAATCACATGAGGCCTAGAAGCAATCCATACAAGTTGAAGAGTAACAAGTTATTTTTGTCCAACCATTGACCCAAATGGAAAACCCAATACTTAGTAATATATTTCCCTTTGATGATTAAGTTAGTAGACCTACCCTAACCACAATGGAAAATACTAACATAGTCACTCAAATGTTTTTGAAGGTGAATATGACCAAGTGTTTGCATGTATTACTTTAGTTGAAGAAGTAATATGTTTATTCTTAGTGAACTCTTGGAACTTCCTCGACAAGTATGTTTATAATAAAGTTAGATCACATCAAACTCAACCTAGTTCATCCCAAGTAAACTCTTGGAAAATCCCTTAACAAGTATGGAACCAAGAAAGAATAAATATTTCAAACCCAAACCTTGCCTTAACCAACTTGGTTAAGCCCCTTTTGATATGTTAGTTGCTATGTATGTTTTCAACACTTGTATGTTTGTTTGTTAGGATGCTTGTTTATTTAGTTTTGTGTTGTCAATGAATAGATTATACGGAGAGCAACGATCTTTTGTGAAGAGAGTGTGATATCTTCACCAACTTCAACAAGGCAAGTAACACATCATCAACTACCCATTATTTTTTATATGCATTAGTTGATTTTGATTAGTATGCATGATAGGAAATTTTACTAAGTTATATTATGCTATGCTATTATCCTAGTAGTGTGTAGCCATCCCTTTTACCTTGTTATTTTGATAGCCTTAGAATTTATTAGGTGCTATGCAATGTTACAAATTGTTTTACTAGATGTTGAGGAAAAATCCTAAGTATAACTAATGAATGAACCACCTGGGTGGAAGTGGTAAGACTGGGTTATGTTGAGTGTTGCCTCAGGGCCCTTGTTTAAGGGTTATTCCACTTGAGGTTGTCACTTGCGGATGGCACCCAGGAACAAAGAGATTACTATGTCCCTCTAAATCTAGTAGCTTCCCGTGCAGCCTTTTGACAATATGGGCTCTGTCTTGATCAATTAAGTTGTGAGGGTTCAGCCTAGGCTTGACAAGAAGATGTAGCAAAATTATAGGTGGAACGGGTCTTGCCGGTGGGTTTGGACTTCTTCTTCTGAAAGATCTCGTCTCAATTCTCTCCTTTCCATGATGCACTCCGGGTGTATAGGATGTTTGGGCTAATTGAAGACAAAGGGTGAAAGTGCACAAACTCTGCAGAGTCAACAAACTAAGTACTTAGCCGTGTCCCCGGTTATGGACAATTATGAGCAGCTGGACAAGGATTGACGGAAGAATCTCATCATCAATTTCAATAAGTAAAATTTGACCAAGTGAACAGTATTTGTGGTGCTTGGATCTTAATCCAATGTTGCCACCCTTTTGAAAAGAGAAGTTTGTTTTACAAAAGTGATAGGAGAAAACTGGCTTTATGCAAACTTAGCCAAAACTCCACTCCGCCAAATAAGCATGTAGTATTAGTCTTGACATTTATATCCACCATAGTGTTACTTGCCAATACATTAAATTGTATTGACTCCCTTGTGGCTGCATATTCCATATTGCAGATATTTCTGAAGACGAGTGAGGATTTCGTTTAGGATCTCGAGACTATCGCCAACATGTTTTGCCTGTGGCACATGAAGAAGATGGGCTCAATGTTGTACTATGTTTTCCGCTGTATGTCCTTGTTTTTCTGCTAATCTTCTAAGACTATGCAAGTTGTAATACTATTTTGTAAAGACTGGATCATGCGATGTAATAGAATTTGATGCATTTGCATGATATTTAATTTTGTACTGTGGTGCTAGCAATTGATCCAGGGACTAGCACAATAAACACAGGTATTCCATCTTTATTAAAAGTTGGGATGCTACAAAATGGTATCAGAGCATTGTGTTGCCTGTAGGATTCGAGACCCTAAGTTTGGATTAGAATAGGAAAAGCCATAGGAATAAAAACATACTATCTATTAACTACTCCACAAAGGAATCTTTTATATCTTCATTTCTCCTCGTACTCCTTTCCATGGTACATTTCTAATGTATACTCTTATCTGTAGATGACCAACATCATTGAATCACTCAAGAAAGGACCAATGATGACCATGACCCTGGAATGTGACACTGATTTTCCAAGAGCATTGAAGGATCTCATGTCAATCATGGGATTTGAAGGACCAGCAGTCTATTGGGGTTTTCCCTACATTGATGAGGAAGATAATCTTGAATATTGGTGGGTGCAGATTCATCTGTATATGAACAAGGAGTACGACCACAAGATGGGAGGAGATTGCATGCTTACCAACAAGGAGGTGCATTTGACATTCTTTGATTCAGCAAGAAGTGTTGCATGGAGGGCTATTGAAGAACTTACTGAGAGACTCAAGTGGAGACTTCACAACACTAAGAAGGTTCTCAAGGAAGCCGAAGAAGAGATCAACACTCTTGAAAAAGAGATTACAATGTACAAGAACACGGAGATCATTGTGAAGACTGAGTATTGAAGACCTATCATGAGGAATAAATCAAGAAAGTTGTTACCATGCCTTGAATAGTAGACCACCATGAGATGTAACAAAGTTGTGAGACACGAAACACGATTAGAGTATTGATCATACTAATGAGTGTGGTATGACAATACTAGATGTTTTCCTAAAACTATGTTGTTTGGTGTGATGAATGTGTTGCTATATGTTTGTTATGTGTTGTTTGTAAGATGAGTTTCCTTGATCTGCTATTTTGGATAAGAACCTTCCTTAGCTATCTTTCTAAATCTCTACTCATCCCTACTAGACCAAACCCAACACCATACTCATTCACCACCCATAGTGAGAACCATGTGAAATCATACAACCTTTACCCTATTGAAACACAAGCCATCCCATTTGAGGAATGCTAGTATCCAATTTCTTTCTTCTGTGTAAAGGAACAATCACATCCATGATCAATGCCAACTGCCTAATAAGGAGTATCAAGCCAATCAACAAGTGAAGAAAGACAAGTGAATCCCAAGTTGCATGAGCTATGAAGGTTTCAGAGCCAACTACACCAAGAGAAGAAGTAATGAAGAAACACAACTACCCAGTTTGTGTTACATGAGAGTTTGTTTAGAAATAGCATGATGTTTGCTTTCAAGAATGACAACAACAAGATGGAAGATTGCCAAGAACATCAAAAGATCAAGTTGAGAGTGAACCAAAGGCTTTTGATTGACCCAAAGAGTGACCCCTCAGTGTCAAAGGTAGTTCAACAGACCTATGTTGGTCTACACCTCTACCACAGAGGAAAGATGTACTCAAGCTAATTTAGAATCAATCTGAACTCCAATCTAATGAAAATAGACTAACTACAAAAGTTTCTTTTAAGGGTGGTAGCCCACCCAGTTGTTTTGGAACCCAGATACCCAAATCTTTCTTTCTAACCTTCCCAAATCTCGGGACGAGATTTCTTTTAAGGGTGGTAGTCTGTAACATCCCTGATTTTTGGAAAACTCAAAAATCACAAAAATTTGAAACTTTTTGTTTTCATGTTATGCAAGTCACCAAAAACCAAATGAGATGCAAGAAACAAAAGAAAACAATACATGTTCTAATGTTTTGGAAATGAAAATCCAATATACCTCTATTCCATAAACCCTAAAACCCACTCAAATGAATTTTCTCACATAAAGAAAACCATTTTATCTTTAGCAAACTTTATTACATAAAAGGTTTTCAATTCAAATATTACCTTGAAATTATTTTATGGCAACAACAATAAAATATTTATAACCCTTAATAAAGTCCTAAGCCTCAAAAATATTTGATGAGAATAAAATGTTTTAATAATAACTTTTAGTTGTTATTCCAAGTTTTAAACATGAAGGGGTGAAAATGAAATGCATTGCTTTGAAAATAACATAACAAAAGGTTTTGAGAACAATATTATGACTTGTGGTTTTATTCTAAATTTTATTGATCAACAATAATAATTAATGTATATGAACTAATTAAATAACTTAATAAGTTACTATTAATAAATCCTTCATATCCTAAAATTATTAATTATGAAAATGGTTTGAAAATGACTTCCAAAAATATTAATTGAAATGTTTAATGTCTCTAAAAATTTATTTAATCAACAACCCCATTTTACTATTTTCTATTTTAAAATGGTATTAAGTACTATTAGTGAATTAATTATATTTTCAAAACATAAAAGAGATGAAAACTCTTTGAAATGGTTTAGGAAAATAGTATTTGATCTCTATAAAGCCACTGGAATTATATTTGACTAATAATTCTATTTTATAAATTTTTTTAAATTAAAAATCACATTAATCACTATTAAGGAATCATTTCAATTTTCAGAAATTCAAAAATAAAATATGCTGAAATATTTACAAAAATGATATTGTTGGAAAGGTATTGAAATTACAAGATTTTAGAATTTTGAATGAGGTCAATTAGAATTATTAAACAGAAGTTATTAAAGAAAAGAGAAAAAAAAAAGGAATGACGTCATTGATGACATCATGTCATCTTCAACGTTCAGAAACTGAACTACCATTTTTCTTCCCGATTTTAGCGCGCTCGATTGCAGGAGAATTAAGGCGCGATAAATTTCAATGAAGACACCCCTTTTTATATGGATCCCTCCTCCCCCTTTTCCTCTATGGACGCACCCCATTTCCTGCCCCCAATTCCAAGTTATTGCTCGCCGGAGTTGACACTGACCGCGGCCAAGATTCGTCGTATTCCGGCGAAATAACAGGTCCTAGCCGCCCTCTTTGGTCTGCCCCTCTTCTCCTTGTCCTCGCGCTACTTCTCATATCGTTTTTCGAATTTTTGGCGCAGCTGATTCGAGCGGGAGGTCCATACCGGAAGCTCGCCGGCGCCCCGAGAATTCCATCCGCTCGACGCCGTCATACCAGGAAACGGGAGACTACGCCGTCCCCTCCATCCGCTTCGTCGCGCTACGAAGATCGCCGTCGTCTTCTTCCCGAGGCCAGGGACCCTCGGGAACGTCATCGCCATCCATCGCTGCATCGCCGGCCACCGTCCCGGCCATTTCCGGCAAACCGCCGGTGAGGTAGAAAACGTAGCCCTCCCAGATCTAATCCTGCCCGTTTGATTCAAATCCAACCGCCTAAATTAGATCACTTACTGAAGGGGTACGAGCCAATAGAAATTAGCCACGTGTGTGCCCTGTCAGCGCCCAGTCACAGCCCCGTCAGCCGCCACGTCAGCCCCTCTATTTTTCCTGTTTTCCCGAATAGAAATAATTGGCAGATTTGCAGAATAGTCCCTGTCACTTGCAACCATCATAACTTCTTAACCACTTAGCCAAATTTAGCAATCTTGGACTTTTTGGAAAGCCCTTGACATCTAGAAAATTTTGGCACTGGCCAAATTCAAATTTGACAAAGTTAAATTTATTCAAATTCAAATATGCTTGTTTGATGAAATTTGGCATAATTCAAATTCTACAAATCCAAAAATTGCAAATAAAATATATTTGGAAACCTTAGAATGTGTACTTTCATATCCTCTGTCCCAAAATAATATTTGATCAAATTAAAATTGAATTTAGAATTAAGTTGTCTATTTGAGTATTTTTGGCATAGATTAATTTGTATAAATAATTTCAATATAGTTCCTTTTGCAAAATTGTTCCATTTGATAACCTTGAACCAGAAACAACCTTGCCCAACCATTTTGGACACCCTTGGACCATGACCATGTATTTTAGCCAAAAATCCATCATAGTAGTCCATCTAGTTATTATGTCTTAAATTTTGTTTCTATTTTTTTCTACCATTGTTTGTTGGGGTCATTTTGAATCCAAGACCAAGTCCCTTGTATGTAAACCTTCTAAGAGACCAAGTAGTGAACCTCAAACACTAGTACTATAGGTTTCTATCTACCCCTCCATCCCCCTATTCATGCTTCAAAAATCCATCAAGTTAGCAAATGAAAAACAAGACTCAAGCAATCGAAGGCTCTTCACTTTCAACTTGGGGGCAACATGAAGAGAATACAAGGAGGATCAATGAAGAAATTTTGAAGAAAAGACTCCACCACTAGAGGAAACTCAAGGAAGTACAAGTGTGAAGAAATCCACAAGAAAACATCTCCCTCTCTCTTTCTATCTTTCTTCTTATTTTTCCTTCCAAATTGACTTAGTAGTATTTGTGCCCATCCCATACCCAAACCAATTAGTGAAGTGAAAACCATGAAGACTATCAAGACCAAGAGAAGCACCACACCAAGGAAGGAAACAACTTAGATGGCATGATGATGATCTTCAAGAAGGCAATCACATGAGGCCTAGAAGCAATCCATACAAGTTGAAGAGTAACAAGTTATTTTTGTCCAACCATTGACCCAAATGGAAAACCCAAGACTTAGTAATATATTTCCCTTTGATGATTAAGTTAGTAGACCTACCCTAACCACAATGGAAAATACTAACATAGTCACTCAAATGTTTTTGAAGGTGAATATGACCAAGTGTTTGCATGTATTACTTTAGTTGAAGAAGTAATATGTTTATTCTTAGTGAACTCTTGGAACTTCCTCGACAAGTATGTTTATAATAAAGTTAGATCACATCAAACTCAACCTAGTCCATCCCAAATAAACTCTTGGAAAATCCCTTAACAAGTATGGAACCAAGAAAGAATAAATATTTCAAACCCAAACCTTGCCTTAACCAACTTGGTTAAGCCCCTTTTGATATGTTAGTTGCTATGTATGTTTTCAACACTTGTATGTTTGTTTGTTAGGATGCTTGTTTATTTAGTTTTGTGTTGTCAATGAATAGATTGTACGGAGAGCAACGATCTTTTGTGAAGAGAGTGTGATATCTTCACCAACTTCAACAAGGCAAGTAACACATCATCAACTACCCATTATTTTTTATATGCATTAGTTGATTTTGATTAGTATGCATGATAGGAAATTTTACTAAGTTATATTATGCTATGCTATTATCCTAGTAGTGTGTAGCCATCCCTTTTACCTTGTTATTTTGATAGCCTTAGAATTTATTAGGTGCTATGCAATGTTACAAATTGTTTTACTAGATGTTGAGGAAAAATCCTAAGTATAACTAATGAATGAACCACCTGGGTGGAAGTGGTAAGACTGGGTTATGTTGAGTGTTGCCTCAGGGCCCTTGTTTAAGGGTTATTCCACTTGAGGTTGTCACTTGCGGATGGCCACCCAGGAACAAAGAGATTACTATGTCCCTCTAAATCTAGTAGCTTCCCGTGCAGCCTTTTGACAATATGGGCTCTGTCTTGATCAATTAAGTTGTGAGGGTTCAGCCCAGGCTTGACAAGAAGATGTAGCAAAATTATAGGTGGAACGGGTCTTGCCGGTGGGTTTGGACTTCTTCTTCTGAAAGATCTCGTCTCAATTCTCTCCTTTCCATGATGCACTCCGGGTGTATAGGATGTTTGGGCTAATTGAAGACAAAGGGTGAAAGTGCACAAACTCTGCAGAGTCAACAAACTAAGATCTTAGCCGTGTCCCCGGTTATGGACAATTATGAGCAGCTGGACAAGGATTGACGGAAGAATCTCATCATCAATTTCAATAAGTAAAATTTGACCAAGTGAACAGTATTTGTGGTGCTTGGATCTTAATCCAATGTTGCCACCCTTTTGAAAAGAGAAGTTTGTTTTACAAAAGTGATAGGAGAAAACTGGCTTTATGCAAACTTAGCCAAAACTCCACTCCGCCAAATAAGCATGTAGTATTAGTCTTGACATTTATATCCACCATAGTGTTACTTGCCAATACATTAAATTGTATTGACTCCCTTGTGGCTGCATATTCCATATTGCAGATATTTCTGAAGACGAGTGAGGATTTCGTTTAGGATCTCGAGACTATCGCCAACATGTTTTGCCTGTGGCACATGAAGAAGATGGGCTCAATGTTGTACTATGTTTTCTGCTGTATGTCCTTGTTTTTCTGCTAGTCTTCTAAGACTATGCAAGTTGTAATACTATTTTGTAAAGACTGGATCATGCGATGTAATAGAATTTGATGCATTTGCATGATATTTAATTTTGTACTGTGGTGCTAGCAATTGATCCAGGGACTAGCACAATAAACACAGGTATTACATCTTTATTAAAAGTTGGGATGCTACACTAGTGGTGTCATGTGAATGTCGACTACATGACACTTCACCTTTATGGGCCTAGAGCGATGCATTGTGTATTTGACTACTAATTGTGGGGTTGCGAGAGTGACAGAAACCTAAACCCCCGTTAGGAAACCGATGCACGAGGGAGTGTAGGATCCTAGAGTTTAAGGATGTGGTTAGATTTATCTTAATCACTTGTTGTAGTTGCGGATGCTTGCAAGGGGTTTAATCACAAGTATGTATTAGTCCTAGTTGGGCGGTGCATTAGCATAGGTTCACCCACACAACACCTATAGAAACAATAAATATTAATCAACTGTATGAAACGAAAGCGCTTGACGAAATTCCTATGTGTCCTATAGAATGTTTGGTAATCATAAGTAAAACAACCGGCTTGTCCTTTTCTCTAAAAAGGATTGGGCCACTCGCTGCAATTACATTTACTGTCTTTTATTTACTCGCACTGTATTTATCTACTATATCAAAAACCACCAAAAATATGTTTGCTAGTGTTTACAGTGAATCCTCTATCCAACCTTCTTGTCAACACCTTCTGCTCCTCGTTGGGTTCGACCCTCTTATTTATCAAAAGTATTACGATACACCCCTATACTTGTGGGTCATCACCGCTGTTGTCGTCAACCCTAGTTCGGGAGCATTCTGAAGCTCTCCCCGGCACTGTGTCGGGAGGGGAAATCATCACCAGAGGGCTCTACATCACCATGCCTGCCTCCGGAGTGATGTGTGAGTAGTTCATCCTTGGACTTCAGGTCCATAGTAGTAGCTAGATGATTGTCTTTTTCTCCTTTTGTGCCATCATGTTTATAACTTGTGAGCTGCCTAACATGATCAAGATCATCTATTTGTAACGCTACATGTTGTGTTTCCTGGGTTTCGATGAATATTGAATGCTATGTCAAGTTGATTATAGATCTATCTTTTATATGTTGTTTGTGAGATCGCATGCTCTCCGTTACTAGTAGATGCTATGGACAAGTTGATGCTTGTAACTCCAAGAGCGAGTATTTATGCTCGATAGTGGGTTCATGCCTCCACTAATCTGGGAGAGTGACAATAACTTCTAAGATTGTGGATGTGATGTTGCCACTAGGGATAAAACAACAATGCTTCGTCTAAGGATAATTCTATTATTTACATTACGCACTTTACTTAACGCCATAATATGTTGCTTGCAACTTAATACCCAAAGTTTGCTCGCATGACGTCTTGAGGGTGGATTATTATTCATATGTAGTTGGATTATGGTCTATATATCATGTTGTAATGCCCAAATAAATTTCACATATATAATCATGTAATGCATATGCACTATGGTGCAGCCTCTATTTCCGTCAATTGCCCAGCTGTAATTTGTTAACCAGCATGTTATTTATCTATTCTGGAGAGACACCACTAGTGAACTGTGGAAGTCGGTCCATTCTTTTAAACTGATAATACAACCTACTGCAAGCACTCTTCTCTTTCACTGGAAACATTGTTCTCATTTCTTTCATTCACAGCAATCAAACATGATTTTCCACACTATACGTCGAATCCTTTGTGTTCAGCCAAACCAATGAGAGTGACAACTTCACTGTTTTGTTGGGGAAAAGTATCTTGGTTGTGTTGTGTGCAGATTCCACGTTGTTGCTGAGCCTGGTAGTGCGCCATGCCAACATCAGCTGTCAACAAGCTTCAGAAGTTATTTCTTTCTCCTACTCGTCGGATTAAAATTTGGTTTCTTTCTGAGGGAAAACTAGTTGTTGTACTCTGTATACCTTCCTCTTGGAGTCTACCAATGAACGTGTGTATACATGCCATAAATCGCCCAAGAACGCAGTAGACGACTTGGGACCCTGGTATCCATGGGTCCGAGACCCGCCACTAGGCCGAAGCCAAGATCCCGACCCTGGGGTGGAGTCATGCCAGGTGGGGTAGGTTGCCTACCTTTCTCCCGAGGCGCAGGGTTTGGAGTTGATGGATGAGTCCGCCAATGCTCCGCGCCCTGCTCCGAAGCTTCGGGGTCTGGAAACTCGTGGCCGGCGGACCCCGATCCCAAAGCACACAAATAGGGAGTCCCCAATGCCGAAGACCTCGCGGTTTTCAACAAAGAGACCATCCTCCGGTGCCACATCGCGTAGGCGCTGACGACGGACCGCGCACCCTGGGCGGAGTTTTCAAAGCCCTGAGGTTGTCTCCAGATCTCTCTCCCCCACCGCCATGTACGCATGGGAAAGTCTTCTTTGATGTCGTAGAGAAGAAAACCTCGCACGCCCCTACCTAGCGCTCTAGATGTCGCGTGTCTAAACACGGATATCAGGAGTGACCAACGTCCAGCTCCCCGATTTTTTCGACACTGGGGCGTGATACGTCATAAACGTATCCCTAATTTGTGATGTTGCATGTTTTTTTGTTATTGTTTCCCACATGTTTTCCTTACACTTTATGTCATTTTTATCGATTTTCCGGACTAACCTATTGACAAGATGCCAGAGAGCCAGTTCCCTGTTTTCTGCTGTTTTTAGTTTCAGAAAAGTTGTTATCGAAATATTCTCGGAATTGGAAAATTCGAAAGCCAGAAGTCCTAAAAATCCCGGAAGCTTCCACAAGTCCATAAGAGCCCCGGAGGGGGGCCACAGGGTGGCCACACCATGGGGTGGCGCGGGTCCCCCGGCCGCGCCACCTGGTGATGTGGGCCCCCTGGCCACCTCTCGGCATCGCCCTTTCGCCCATATATACTCCCGGATGCATAAACCCTAGGAGGATCGACCTTTTCCACAAAATACATCCGTAGCTCCGCGACCGCCACGAACAAGTTTTGGGGGACAGATCTCTGTTCTGGCACCCTGCCGGGATGGGGAAGTGCCCCCGGAAGCTATCTCCTTTGACTACACCGCCATCACCATCTTCGTTGCTGTCTCCTATGATGAGGAGGGAGTAGTTCACCCCGGGGGCTGAGGGCTCTACCGATAGCTATGTGGTTCATCTCTCTCTCCCATGGTGTGATCTTTATGTGATCACGAGCTTTGTAATCTAGTTGAATATGTAGATTGATCTTCATCTGTTATGCTATTCAAGTGGTTTTGTTATCTCCGTAAACACTTTGATCACGGGGTAAAGGTGATACTGTGTGCATCGTGTGGTTTAGCATGATATTTATATCTTGTGCTGGAAGATGAACCTATGAAATTGTGGTGTTTGCGTGGAACCATCTGGGTCCCATGGTGATAGCATGGGGGTTACTTGGTTGGGAAAGTTCTTACTCTGAGGAGTGTTGTTAAAGTCCTACGCAATGATTAGTGTTCATTATTTGACCGGAGAGTGGTTCGGAGTAGCATGGTGAAGAAATTATATTTATGCATTCAATTATGTTTTCATTGTTGAGAGTGTCCTCTAGTGAAAGTAGGAACCCTAGGCTTTATTTCCAAGCATTGAAACACCGTTTTCCACCTGTTCTACTACATGTTTGCTTGCTGCCATTTTTATTTCAGATTGTTATTATCACTTATAATCATCCATACTACTTGTATTTTACTCTCTCTTCGCCGAACTAGTGCACTATATACCTGACAAGTATATTGGGCGTGTTGGGGACAGAAGAGACTTCTTGTATCTTGATTGCAGGGTTGCTTGAGAGGGGTATCTTTGACCTCTACCTCCGTGAGTTCGATAAACCTTGGGTGATCCACTTAACGGAAACTTGCTGCTGTTCTACAAACCTCTGCACTTGGAGGCCCAACACTTTCTACAAGAATAGAAGCGTGCGTAGACATCAAGCTCTTTTCTGGCGCCGTTTCCGGGGAGGTCAGGTAAAAGGTACTCACATCCTCGGGTGTGAGTGCTTGAAGTTATTTCCTTTAGATTCTGCAATTATATCTTTTTGTTTCTTGTTTTTATTTTCACTAGTTGGGCTTAATGGAAAATAACAAAAATCTTAGAGAGCTTTATAATATTTATCTTGAATTAGGACATGATGTGTTTGAAGAGAAAATTTAAAAACCTATGAAACTTCATTTGCATGCTAATAGCAATGTTATTAGTATGAATGCTTTAAACACTATTATTTCTAATGCTATGGAGAAGTCTAAGCTTGGGGAAGCTAGTTTATATGAAAATGGTCTTTTTAGTTCCCCAAGCTCGGAGGAGAAAATTTGCTTTGATGATGAGCCTATGCCTGTTACATATAGTAGTGATCATGATTGGGAAGAGCACACTACTTTTGATATTGAAAATAATGATATAGAAAGCTCTAAACGTGTGGATGATGTGTTTGAAAATCCTTTTGCTACTGATGATTATATGCTTGATACATCTCCTCCTAGTCAAAATGATGACATGTTTACAAATGAACACATTTTGGAGGATAACTATTCTATTGCTTATGATGATATTATTCTTCCTATATATGATGATTACAATGATGAATATGATATTTTCAGTCCACCTACTATTGAGGCGAAAATTAATTATGATTGCAAAATGCCTCGTATATTTAATGATTATGGTGATGAGAATAATAATGATAGCTATTTTGTTGAATTTGCTCCCAGTACTATTAATAAGAATGACTATGCTTATGTGGAAAGTAATAATTCTTATATGCATGTGGCTCATGATAAGAATATTTCTTGTGATAGTTATATTGTTAATTTTATCCATGGTGCTACTGAAAGTTATTATGAGAGAGGGAAACATAATTTTATGTATCTCAACAGTATTAATTTTCCCCTCTTTATGTTTAAAATTTTGAAGTTGCACTTGTTTTGCTTTCCTATGCTTGTTGCTTTGTGTTTTCATGACTTGTTTTTCTGCAAGATTATTTTTCATAGGAAGTGGGTTAGAATTAAATGTGTTTTATATTTTCTTCTTGATTCTCTCTTATTGTTCTTCAACTCTTATTCTTATGTGAGCATATTTTAAAAATCATTGTGCCTAGCTGAAAGGCGTTAAAGAAAAGCGCTACCGGGAGACAACCCATTTTATTTCTCTGTTTTCATTCAGTTTTCCTTTGTTTTATTTTGTGTGATTTGCACCTGGGTGTTGTCTATTTCCCTAGAAAACCATCTATATCTTTTCTTTTGTGTTTTTGTTGAGCCAAGTAAAGCCTCTAGTGGAAAGTTGAGACTATATTTCTGATTTCTGCGCAGGAAACAGATTTCTTCTGTCCACTGTTAGATACGTATAAAATCACAGAAAACTCAAAATGACCTGAGCTTTTTTGTGCTTAATACTGGGATATATACGCAAATTTTCTTAGTGGACCCATTTTTTATTTGAGCAATAGATAATTTTCGAAAAAATCGATCTTTGCCTGCTGTTCCGTTTCGACAGATTTCTGCCAATAATCGCATTTGCATCTTAGTCTCTGTTTTTGGTGTTCTTTTGGAAAAAAGAGTTTTAAAAGAAGTTGTGACAGTAGATAATGTGTTTATGAGTGTTAGGCTTGTGTTGAAACTGAACCATATGAATTTATTATTTCTCTTGCACTAACGTTGCTAATGGAGATTGTGAGAAGTTTGGTGTGAAGAAAGTTTTCAAGGGTCAAGAGAGGAGGATGATATGATATGATCAAGAAGAGTGAAAAACCTAAGCTTGGGGATGCCCCGGTGGTTAATCCCAGAAAATTCCAATAAGACTCAAGCGTCTAAGATTGGGGATGCCCAAAGCATCCCCTTCTTCATCAACAAATTATCAGGTCACTTCTAGTGAAACTATATTTTTATTCGGTCACATCTTATGTGCTTTACTTGGAGCGTATTTTATTTTTTGTTCTCATTTTGTTTGGTTTTATTTTCTGTAATAAAGAGTTGGATCATATCATACTTTTTTGGGAGAGAGACAAGCTCCGCTTTCATTGCTTAGAACACTCTAGTTTTCATTCTTATTGTTCTGTGAGTGTTCACTTTTTGCTAGTACTGCGTTTAGCCTTTGTTTTCGTGCATCTCTTATTCGGAGCAGTTAGTTTTAGTAGTTTTATGTGAGTACTATAATGTTTGCTTGCTGTATCATAAAGAGTATTTTTGTTAAAACATATCTTGTATGGTGCTTGTTGGGAAAAGAAACTGCCGCTTGAAGTAGAATTTCTAACATTGCAAGTAGAAGCTTGTATAGACTGTGGCTATAACTTTTTCATGCCATGCTAAATGTTATTTTGGTTTTAAAGCATTGTGGTTATTGATTAGCATGAATAGCCTCAAGTAGCTGAGAGTGTTTAATATGCCTTGCAAGATTCATGAGTTGTTCTTGTCATAGTAAAGCATCAATATATGGTATTCTCTTTCGTATGATTTATTTGGTTGACTTGGCGCATGCTCACACCATGTTTATGACTAGAAACCAGTCACGAATAGCCTCCATGACCACTTAGTTTTCGAACTTGTGATACCTATTATGCTTTAATTAATGATGTTTATGTCGCTATGCATGATTATGGCTCTTATGCTCTCTTGATTTGTCGCTCCCAGTCTTTTGCTAGCCTCCACCTGTACTGAGTATGAGCTCTACTCGTGCATCCAAACTCCTTAAACCAAAGTTTTACCATTGTGTACACCATACCTACCTACATGTGGTATTTAACTGCCACTCCAAGTAAATTTCTCATGTGTTACCTTTAAAACCTTCAAAATTATTCATGTTTTGTGTTCTTGTTTTTGCTCATGAGGACGTCAATAGAGAATCTTTATCTCACTTGTTGATTGGATTTCACACCATGGACTAGTGGCTTCATCTGCTTATCCAAATGATAGAAGAGCTGGCAGCGGGGTGCCTAGCCCCAAATTAATACAAACAAATTCTCTTTGTTATTTTTGTCCCTGATTTATCAGTCAAAGCATAATTGTGTAAACAAAAGAGAAACATGGATGACCTTCTACACCAGTTGCGTCCTTCACCATGGGAGCCCCTCTTGTGAATTTGGTTGGCTTGTGATGTACTATATTGTCTGTTTACCATTCGTTGACATTAGCATACACCCCTCCTAAAATAGAGACACTCCTCCACAAATGTCAAACTTTTAATACCTCTGTTTAATAAAATAAAAAGCTCTAGCACATGAGGGATCCTTGCTCCCCTCTACGAAGGGCCTTTCTTTTACTTTTATGTTGAGCCTCCATCTTCTAACTTTATGCATAGTTGAGAGAGCATTTTTGCCATTCTGAGTTCAATGTGCATTTTTACCATAAACATCAATAATTACTTCATGATGTGATATTATTTTTTCTAGTCTTCCTCATGAAATTTGAAAGTGTCCTGGCATTTATCGTTTGTCCCACTCTTAAAGACTAGCGAGATACCACTTTGCCATGCTTTCTCTATACCTAAAACAAACGCCTACCTTTCTTTGCATTATTATCCATGATCTTTTATTTGAGTTACTCTTCGTGATGCAAAGTAATTGCTATGGTTTATTATTAAAGTTCTATTTATCACGTTTGTGTTTGAAGTTCTATTATCTCAGCGTGCATATGCTTTTACATTATGATGATCAAGTTTATGATAGTAGCATGCCACCTCAGAAATTATTTTGTTTTATCGTTTACCTACTCGAGGACGAGTAGGAACTAAGCTTGGGGATGCTTGATACGTCATAAATGTATCCCTAATTTCTGATGTTCCATGTTGTTTTCTTGTTGTTTCGCACATGTTTTCCTTACACTTTATGTCATTTTTATCAATTTTCCGGACTAACCTATTGACAAGATGCCACAGAGCAAGTTCCCTGTTTTCTGCTGTTTTTAGTTTCAGAAAATTTGTTCTAGAAATATTCTCGTAATTGGAATATTCCAAAGACAGAAGGCCTAAAAGTCTCGAAAGCTTCCAGAAGTCTAGAAGAGCCCCGGAGGGGGGCCACAGGGTGGCCACACCATGGGGTGGCACGGGTTCCCCCTGGCCGCGCCACCTGGTGGTGTGGGCCCCCTGGCTACCTTCCGGCATCGCCCTTTCGCCCATATATACTCCCCGATGCATAAACCCTAGGAGGATCGACCTTTTCCACAAAATACATCCGTAGCTCCACCGCCGCCACCGACAAGTTTCGGGGGACATATCTCTATTTTGGCACCCTGCCGGGATGGGGAATTGCCCCCGGAAGCCATCTCCTTCGACTACACCGCCATTTCCATCGAAGTTCCTGTCTCCTATAATGAGGAGGGAGTGGTTCTCCCCCGGGGCTGAGGGCACTACCGGTAGCTATGTGGTTCACCTCTCTCTCCCATGGTGTGATCTTTATGTGACCATCTGGTTCTCCCCCGGGGCGGAGTGGCTCTCCCCCGGGGCTGAGGGCACTACCGCTAGCTTTGTAATCTAGTTGAATATGTAGATATATCTTCATCTTTTATGGTACTCAAGTGGTTTTGTTATCTCCGTAAACACTTTGATCATGGGGTAAAGGTAATAGTGTGTGCACCGTGTGGTTTAGCATGATATTTATATCTTGTGTTGGAAGATGAACCTATGAAATTGTGGTGTTTACGTGGAACCATCTGGGTCCCATGGTGATAGCATGGGGGTTACTTGGTTCGGAAAGTTCTTACTCTAAGGAGTGCTGTTAAAGCCCTACGCAATGATTAGTGTTCATTATTCGACCGGAGAGTGGTTCGGAGTAGCATGGTGAAGAAATGATATTTATGCATTCAATTATGTTTTCATTGTTGAGAGTGTCCTCTAGTGAAAGTAGGAGCCCTAGGCCATATTTCCAAGAATTGAAACACCGTTTTCCGCCTGTTCTACTACATGTTTGCTTGCTGCAATTTTTATTTCAGATTGTTATTATCACTTATAATCATCCATACTACTTGTATTTTACTCTCTCTCTTCGCCGAACTAGTGCATCTATATACCTGACAAGTATATTGGGTGTGTTGGGGACACAAGATACTTCTTGTATCTTGATTGCAGGGTTGCTTGAGAGGGATATATTTGACCTCTACCTCCCTGAGTTCGATAAACCTTGGGTGATCCACTTAAGGGAAACTTGCGGCTGTTCTACAAACCTCTGCACTTGGAGGCCCAACAATGTCTACAAGAATAGAAGCGTGCGTAGACATCAGGGCGAGGGGAGGTTCTTCCTCCTTCCGGGTACGAGTTTTAGCTATGAAACACACTAACACGAGGCTTTTTACTCAGGTTCATGCCATCATGAGATGATTCCTATGTCCTGCATGTCTGGAACTATATGTGATATGGGTGTTTACAAGGTGTAGAACACGGTGTATGAAGATGATGGTTCCTAGCAGACCCGAGCTAGTATGGTCTCCCGGGGCTGCCTTTCCTCCTCCCTCTCTCTTTTGTTTCTCCCCTTCTATACTTGAGGGTACGCTATGCGTGTCTGGTCGCATGTGCTTTAGGTGCATGGACACGTCCCACCCGTGGGAAACAGGTGGCGCAAGCATTCTACCCATGGGCGATACGTCTCATGCACCCTCCTTCCCGTTTGCCACAATGCCGAACTACTCCGGTGTCAATTTCTTATCCTCCATGCAGCGGATCTTTGGGTGCCACCGGTAAAGTCCCCGGTGGTCTTCTGATGTACGCTCCCACTCCTGAAACATTGCCTCTCCTCTAGTCGGGCCGACCTGGCCCGACGGTTGCTCCCGCTGTTGTGTCGGCTCTATTATTCTTCAACCCCCGACACCCCTGTGGGGGCGGTGTCGACAAAATGAGAGGCAACATCTTCTCCAATAACATAAAATTGATCTTTCATGACAAGCTTCAACAAAGCAGGTTTAATTTCGTACGAATCTGCTGTAGCAGCAGGTGGAGCAATTGGTGTGCATATGAAATCATTATTATTGGTACTAGTAAAGTCACAAAGCTAGGTATTATCATTGGAAACCATGCTCGCAAGATAACACAAAATAAACTAACAACACAAATAAAAGACTAGAAACTAGGGAGCCAATATTTTGGGTTAAAAAAAAGAGAAAACAAGACTAAACAAATATAAAATAAGCAAGAACAAAAAAAAAGGACTAGAAGTGTGAGACTTCCCTTGTAGCAAGATAGAAATCCCCAGTAACAGCGCCATAAAAAGTACTTGATGTTGTCGTGATCACACGCTCGTTGGGAGACCCAAAGCGGAAGGTATGATGTAGTCTAGAGTAAGTTTTCCCCTAGTATGGAACCAGAGTTATCGAACCAGTAGGACTTCATAGTCTTGAAGAAGGTTGCTTTATCAAGGGCGCTAGAAATGTACTGGTGTGAAATTGACAAAGCGTGGAACCCGCACACAAGCACAAACTCTCTCTTGCCCCAACTTTCCGAAAGTATGTCAATATTCTGGTCTTGCTGAAACATGAGAATTAAATGTATAGAGTCTTGGAAAACAATAAAATAAAAAACGTGACAGCCAGGAAACAGTGATTAAAAGTGCTTAAAAGAAAGTTTTTAATATGAGGAAAATAGGACCGGGGGCCATAGGTTCACTAGTGTTGTATCTCCAAAGAAAATAAACATGCGAGGTAAACAAATTACAGCTAGGCAATTGAAAAATCATGAACGTATACCAATACTATTTTGACGAGATAAAGTTCATGAGTTCTAACATTGTGGGCATTACGTCAAGGCATATCGACCCCTATCTAGCATCATCCATATCCAAAAGTCCACCTCAAGAAAGCTATCCAGCAAATCCCTTGGTATTAAGTTGCAGCAACAAAGTGATTGATATGTGTGCAACAGACAAATGCATTAAGATCAATACGTAATGTAAGCAGTGGTCCCCATCCATAGACAAGAGAACCATTGTTTCCTCCCTAGTGGAAACACCACATCCTCCCCCCCCCCCCCCCCGCACCTTTCTGTCACTCGAGCGCAGATAACAAGGAGGCATGAACCCACTATCTAGCATATAAACCCTCTCTTGGAGGTGAAAACAACTACGTGGCCAAGGTAATCATAAACACCAGAGAGCATTCCAAGAAAATATTAAAACTCTCTACAAATATTAGTAAATCATGTTAGATTGACATGAACAAAATAATCATAATCTCATGGTTCATCGGATCACAACAAACACAACATGCAAAACTACATAACAGTGGTCTCGATCATGTGAGGTAGCTCACGTGACTCTAAACATAGAGGCATAGGAGAGAGAACATCCATCTAGCTACTGCTATAGACCCGCAGTCCTGAGATGAACTACTCACACATATGTCCGAAGGCAATCATGGCGATGTAGAGACCTCCGGTAACGATCCCCCTCTCCGGCAAGGTGCCAGAGCAGGACTCCAGAAGCCCTAGATTGGACTTTCTATGTGACGACACCTCTCTGTATGTTTCATGGAAAATAACTCCGTCCCCGTGATTTTTATGGTTAGGAGAAACTTATGGGCGAACAGGGAACTTGAGGCGGTGGCCAGGGCTCCCAGGAGCCCACCAGGCGCAACCTAGGGAGGCCGCGCCAGGCATCCTCCTGGTGGCCCCCTAGCTCCCTATGTCTCTCATTTGGACTCCGTCTTCGTTCCGAGTAAAAATTGATCTTCGTGGATTTTCACCCCTTTCTTAGAATATTTACTTAAGAACTTTTCTGAAATAGAAAAATGACAACAAATGACAACTAGCCTGGGGCATCTTGTTAATAGGCTATTCTGTGAAAATATACAGAAAACGAAAGAAAACATTTGGAAAACAAAAGGTGTTGGGTAGAAAACAAGCATGGAGCGTAAAAAATTATAGATACGTTTGCAATGTATCAAGGATTAACATAGGATTTATCAAAGTAGCATGGATTATCATAAATAATAGTAGAAGCATCATTCTCACAATGTTTCATTCATAGAAGTATCAAGGTCACAAGTATAGCAAGTATCAATTTCATCAAAAAAGATCAAAAAGGGGTATTTCAAAAGGATCAATATGATCATCACATTCATCAATATCATACTCATCCTCCTTTGGTAAGCATGGATAGAAATCAAATAATGTATGAGTTAAGGAGTTACTCTCATTGGAAGGTAGACATGGGTAGCTACTCCATTCTTCATCTTTTTGATCATCACTCTCCTCCTTGTTTTCATCCAATGAGCTTCCAGTATTAGCAATTTCTTCTTCCCTATGCTCCTGCAAGGCATTAGTCTCTTCTTTTTTAGGAGAGCATCTATTAAGATATTTAATTATATAGACATTAAAATCCTTGTAATTTTAAAAGCAATATTCAAGTATATATATCATATTTATAAGGAGAATCATTAATATTTTCAAGAAAATAAGCAATTTTGAATGCATTCTTCCAAGAAATAAATTCTTCAATTTGTTCCACATCATAAAAGTTATAGTT
Source organism: Alopecurus myosuroides (assembly GCA_028641055.1). NCBI lineage: Eukaryota > Viridiplantae > Streptophyta > Magnoliopsida > Poales > Poaceae > Alopecurus > Alopecurus myosuroides. Next base: position 389,598,348 of record CM054058.1, read on the forward strand.
TCCTCTAACATAATAAGCTATGGTATGATTATCATTATACTCAGATTGAAAAGGAAGGTGTTTATACCTCCTACAGGAACAAAATTTATCAAGACAATAACAAACATTAGAAGTAGAGCACAAGGTTTTAGCATAATCATTCAATTTATTTATTTGTTCCCATAACTGTATCCCTTTTTGTGACAAGCGGTGTTACTTATAATATTTTTGTTGTTCTTTCGTGAACCCACCTTGCCAATAAGATCTAGTTTCAAAGAAATTAACCTTTAATAGCATGAATAATAAAGCAAGTAAAAAGCAAGAGTGTACTTCCCAAGTGAACTTATAGATAAAGCTATGCTCCTCGGCACCAGCGCCAGAAAATAGTCTTGATGACCCACAAGTGTAGGGGATCACAAAAGTGTTTGAGGGCAAGTGTAACCCAGTTTATTGATTTGACACATGGGGAGGCAAAGAATACCTATAAGCCTTAGCAGCCGAGTTGTCAATTCTGCCACACCTGAGAAGCACTCAGCAAAGTGTATTAGTAATAAAAGTTGCAATAAAACAGTGGATGTAGTAGTGTTGTGATGTTTTTCCAGCTTCCTCAACGCACTTAATACAATTGCAATTGTATAGATGCACTGGTTCAACGAAAACATAGCTAATGTTGTGGAATACGGGGTTAAACAAGTGAGGTATGTAATCTGTAATAAACGGACCAGCAAGGAAACAAGTAGTAAAAGCATGTAAAAACAGTAGCAATAATTGTAAAAGATGGACCGGGGTTCACAGGTTCACTAGTGGTAACTCTCCAAACAATAGAAAAGTGTTGGCTAAACAAATTACAGCTAGGCAATTGACAAAACATGGGGGCATAACAATGCTATTATGACAAGATATAGTTCACGGGTTCTAACGTGGTAGGAATTACGTCAAGACATATAGACCGCTATCCAACATGCATCTATATCTAATAGTCCACCTCAAGGAAGCTATCGTGAAAATCTCTCTGGTATTAAGTTGTAGCAACGAAGTGATTGCTCTTGTGCGACAGACAATTGCATTAAGTAAAATACGTAATGTAAGAAATTGTTCTCATCTGTAGACAAGATCACTGCTATTTTCTCCCTAGTGACACCAGCACATCCCTCACCCGTCACGTTTCTGTCACTCGAGCACAGGTGTAAGGGAGGCATGAACCCACTATCTAGAATAACTACTCCCTCTTGGAGATGCATACAACTATGTGATAAAGATAATCGTACACATCAGAGAGCATGCAAGAACATATTAAAACACTCTAAGGATATAAGTGAAGATTCTCATATAATGGCATGAACAAAATAATCATAATTCCATGGTTCATAGAATCCTAGCAAATAAAACACATAACATTACATCAGATGGATCTCAGTCATGTGAGGCATAACATAAGATCGTGGTATTGATCAACAAGGGGGAAAGAGTACTAGCTAGCTACTTCTATGAACCCATAGTCCACGGGATTACTACTCACGAAGCATCCTAGAGGAAGAATAGTCCACGGAGATGGCACCGGGGGAACTTCCCCGTCCCGACAGAGTGCCATAACAAGAAATTCTATCCCCTGAATCAGGGTTTTCGATGGTAGTGGAGCTCGGATGCGTTTCTAGAAAAAATCCTCCGGTGATCTTGTGGTTTAGGTCAAGAAGGTATTTATGGGTGAAGATGCAACACGAGGCAGTGGACACTTCAGCTAGGTGGGTCCCAGGCGCGACCAAGGGGGTCGTGGCTGGTGTCCCCCTAGAGGCCTGATAACCCATAAGTTTAGGGGATCACAACAGTCTTCAAGGGAAGTAAATTCCAAATTTATTGATTCGACACAAGGGGAGCAAAAGAATATTTGTAAGCCTTAACATATGAGTTGTCAATTCAGCTGCACCTGAAAGTAGACTTGCTCGCAACAATTTATCAGTGGTAACAGTTTTATAGCAGCAGCAGTAGTAAAATAACAGCAATGTTAAAATAGTAACAATAGTAGCAATCGTGAAAACAACGGTAGCAATCGTGAAAACAGCGGGATGAAAGAACCGCAGGCATAGAGAATGGATGAACAGGCATTGCATGGATAAGATAGTTCAGGTAATAATAATAACGTGGGCATTGCATATAGATAATAACAAAGCCTCCAAGTTCTAGGAAAACCATAAGCATGTGTTCCAATATAGTCATACGTGCTCGCAATGAGAAACTTGCACGATATCTTTTGTCCTACCAGCCCATTTGCAGCGGGGCCTCAAGGGAAACTACTGATAATTAATGTGCTCCTTTTAATAAAGCACCGGAGCAAAGCATTAACACTCCGTGAACACATGTGATCCTCACATCGCAGCCATCCCCTCCGGTTTTCCCAATTGATGTCACTTTAGGGCCTCGGGTTCCGGACAACGACATGTGTAAACAACTTGAAGGTATGATCAAAAAAAAATTATACTCATGAAACAATAACATGTTCAAATCTGAGATCATGGCTGTCGGGCCCAAAGTGACAAGCATAAGAATAACAAGTTGCAACAACGGTATATAGAACTAACAACGGATACTAGGCACTATACCCTAACAATCGGGCATTATTACATGAACGATATAATCAAATTCCTTTCATCCCTCTCAACCTACAACGAGGATTACTCACACACGGACAGGGGAATCATGGATGGTTGATAGGAAGTGGTGGCGGTGACGATGGCGATGATATCCTTCGAATCCCTGTCCCGACAGGGTGCCAAAACAGAAATTTCTGATCCCCGAATTGGGTTTCGAGGCGGCGGCAATGCTCGGGTGTGTTTCTCTGGAAGATGGCGAACCCCCTGTTGTTTTAGGGTTACGGGATATATGTAATCGAAAGGGGAGCCCGAGGGGTGGCTATGGCGCCCACACCACCAGGTGGCACGGCCTAAGGGACGCCCAGGGGTGGTTTGGGACACTCCTTGCCCCCCTCCAGGTTTCCTTCTGGCTCCCGGGGTCTTCGCGGGATATAAGCTCAATGGGATATTTTCTGGGCAATTTCTCGAAAGTTGATTTTTCTGCACTAAAAATAAGACACCATGGTAATACTGCTAAAAGCAGCGTTAGTCCGTGTTAGTTGCATCCAAAACTCACAAGTTTAGAGGAAAACAATAATAAAAGTGTTCAAAAAAGGAGATACATTTTTGACGTATCAAGGCCCCGTGGCCTCCCTCTAGGTCCCCTTCCGCGTTCTGGAGGCTTCTGGGGAATAAAAATCCTCAAAAAATTCATCTCTCATTCCGAGCACTTTGGTTTTCTTGACCTATTTCTGCAATGAACAGACAAATAAAAATTAATTAGCACTGGGCATCTTGTTAATAGGTTAGTCCAATAAATGATAGAAAACAAAGGAAAACATGTAGAAAATAATCATGGAGCATAAAAAAATATAGGTACATTTGGGATGTATCATGTGACTCTTGATAGCACCAAAGTAAAACCTCCAGAATATATTATCCCGATAAGCTCGTGGTCAAAGGATCCATTGTAATATAACTGTAATGTGATATGATTCTAAGGACAAAGATGTATGAGTGGAATCTTTTACCATATCAATCTACTTAGGGAATACCTAGCCATATTGTTCCTTTCCAACAATATGATATTCATTGATGTTGACAAAAACAATGTCCATGACCAGGAAAACATAGTCATCAAACATCCAATGAATTAGTTGTAAAAGGCAAGCCTAGGTGTTGTTTTTGTGTTCATGTTACTACACGTGAGCGTGAGTTTTCCTCTGAATCTCATATTCAGGAACCACGTTAGTTATAGCATAGTAATATGAATCATAATTATGAAACATATGTATAAATATTATTTCCTTTTGGGCATACATCCAACAATTGGATGCTACACCAATGCAAGTGACAGAAAACACAACCTGAAAATAAAAAATTGAAAACGGAAAAGGTAAATTGTCACCACCTCTTGATATAGAAGCGTTAATAATCTTCCCAAACTTAAATGTTTGCAACATGGGAGATCATTGTGGTGGTGGCTGGAAATTACCGAGGTACAAAGTATCACTCCAAGAACAAAAACTGTTTGCAAGATCAAGAGAAGTGTTACGGAGATTTGTTGCGAGGTTGTTGATATCATTAATGTGATTTTCGAGCTCGTTAAGATCTTAGTATGTAGTGTACCGTGGTGGTAATTCTTCTGCTTCAACGTCATGGTCATCCGGTATTGCACCTTCGGGCTCACCTTCCTCTTCTTCGTTCTGTACAACATAGTGAAGTATTCCATTCTCGATAGAAAAGATGTTAGGAATAGGAGTGGGGAATAGCTCCCCTGTTCCAGGTGTACGAATGGATATTCTTCCTTGATGATGAACGATCATACATATGGCTGTCAGTGTAGTGAAACCAACATACCTCTCGCCAGTGAGCTGAGCTAGGTTGCTCAAGTCTAATCCAAGTGAGTAGGCGAGGACGGTAATGACTCCTCCACGTGATGGGTCCACGGCTCCGGTGTGCTTGACATGGAAGATGGAAAATAATCATCCTCCCTTGCTTGGGCGTGATATCAGTGTCAAGTTGGGCGGCTTTTGCTAGGATGATTATCTCATCCTTGTTAACTCTTGTAAATTTTCCGCGTGCCTGCAAAGTGTTAACAATAACATAGAATAAATATCAAATATCAGGACACTCAATGTTACCTCCATTGGAGGAACTAGATGGAATAATAAGTTTCTTAAAATAAAGACTAGCTTGAGGACTAAGCAAATAATTTGTTGTACGAGTGTGTCCATCATTGTTGATAAAACCGAAGCAGTGCACAACTCGCTTATACTCATATCAAAAGGTTTGTTCATCAGATGAATTTTTATCCTCTCTTCAGCTCTGGCATCACCGAGTAGATGTCCACAGTGTTCTCAAGTGTACATAAAAATTCCATCGTCAACCGTCGGTAAGTTGGAACATCCTGGAAAAAATTCACGAATGTCAACATTGTTGCATAGTAAATTTAAATCATTAGTAAAACCGAGACAGTGGATCGTCGCGGGACGAGCCCACTTTGTGGTCCTAATTTCGCGGTGATCATGGGTCTTGTATTTGTCTTGATTGGCCTTGTCAGGAAGCCTGATACCCATGAATATTTCAGTTGTGCTTTTCTTGGCAACGTTGCTATCTTGACTAGGACTAGCACGTGTTTGGCTCCTCATGTTCATTTAAAAATAACTAACCAACAAAAATAAGACTTGGTTCGTAAAAGATAGGCAATAATTTTCCTCTAAGATACTAGTGATAAGAACTCCCTAATAGATGCTGAAGACATTGTTCAATCTAAAATATCTAAGCATCACCATGAAACCCCAGATTGGAAATAAAACATGATTGAAACAAATTTGCAAAAACTAATTGGTAGGAAAGGGGAGAAACATGCCTTGGCGGGTTGGTTCAGAAGGAATCGAACCAATGATGAACAAGCAAATAGATCTCTTGAGGTTTTGGTGGAGCTTTGGAGGTGGAATAAGTAGAAGAAATAAGATTATGAATTGGAAAATTGAGTTTGGAGGCTTTTACCTTAGAATTGGACCGGTACGGTGACTGGTACGGTTGGTTGTGAGAGTAAAGGGTTCGGTAGGACTCACCTCTTCGAAGTTTTATTGGCTTCTAATCTTGGTATGGTGGAGAGTACGGTGGGATCACCGTAGTGTGCTTCTCGTTAAGTTAGCACCGCCACTCGTTAAGTTACCCTCGCTATGTTGCGAGACATATGGTTTTGCCGGTACGGTGGAGGGTACTGTCAATTAGGACCGTACCGCCACTCGTTAAATGGTCCGCAGATAGTTGCGCCTGGGGAGTCGCGATGTTAATTTGCTTTCTCTTTATTATCTCCATTCTGGTATGGTGGGTGATACGGTCACTCTGATATTGGTGCTCGCTAACTAGATTTTTGATGTAGGTATCGTAGAACAACCATGGTATGATCGATAGTAAAGTGAAAATTGACCGTATGTGTGATCGTTAGAGAATCCCTAGTACTTTAAATACTTTCTTCGTCAAATTTTTCACTTGGGACCTAAAATGTTAGTTGTCAACATGGCTATATATATAATTTTGGTGGAAGCAATAGTAGTAAAGTTCTAAGCAAAAAATTTACTTCTCCTCCAATATGTTTTCAACACTAAAACAAAAAATATTAAAACAAAAATGAAATACTTATCATGGGTTGCCTCCCATGCAATACTTTGTTTATGGTCGGTGAGCTTGACCGCAATGATGTTCAACTAGGCTTAGGAACTTGTGTGCACATTCCTAAGTAGTTTGCCTTTAAAGTTACGGTTCCATTATCGTAGACCTATGATCTCTTCTTCCTGGGGAAATGAACAACAAAAGGATCTCGAGAAAGTAATCCAACCCTCATGTTTCCTTCATGTAAATTCATTAAAGCTTTGATGGTTCTTAAAAATGGACTACCAAGTATTATAGGTTCTATTTGAGCTTTAGTCATGTCTACTACAACAAGATAAAGGAGTACATGACTCCCCCTAATTTGTATTACAATATTTTGTTTAATTCCCACAACTTGCTTGAAGGTTGAATCATCTAAATGTAGTTTAAGTTCACTTATATAATAATCTCCCAAGTTTAGCTTATCAAATAAAGTTTTAGGAATCGTAGAAACACTTGCACCAAGATCACATAGTGCAGTTATCTTATTGACACCTAAATGAAGGGGTCGTTGCATAGAAAACAAAAAATTTCCTACGCGAGAGACACCCGAAATGCCAAGATCTAATCTAGGAGACGAAGTGCAACGGGCAAAGAGAGGGTTAAGGAGAACATATACCCACGAAGACACAAATCAATACAAGATCAAATCTCGTTGTTGGCGTAGTCGTACTCACAGCTATCCCGATAGCGAGAAGATGTGCACCGCAATCCGGCGGTACCTCCGTGATCGGTCACACGTACGGTTGATGACAACCTCCGTTCCCTCGATCCAGCGGGGCGCGGAAGTAGAGGATCCCTCAGAACTCCAGCAGCACGACGGCGTGGTGGTGTGAAGAATCCCACGGTCAGGGCTTCTCCAAGCCGGAGACCATGGAATGGAGCAGCGGGTGGAGAGGAATTGAGGTGGGCAAGTGTGTGAATGAGGAGGAGCCCTCACCCTCCTTCTATAGGGAGAGGGAGGCAGCCCAAAGGTGGGGTGCGGCCAGCCATGGTGGTGCCACCACCTCTTCTCTCTTCATGTGAGTGGAAGCTCCACTCACACCCACTCATGATCCCATTATTTCCCACTTGGAAAATCCAAAGGTTATTTTTAATAAATAAATAAAACATTTTTATTTCTTTATTTATATTTGTTAATTTCATTAACAAACATTTGCATATAGCACCTCGAATCATTTGTTAATTATATTAACAACCATTCGACGAAAAACCCCTTGAACTATTTCAATTTTCCCTAAAACAATTTCGGTGTTGCCCAAAATATTCTTCGATATTCCGTATCCTCTCAAACGCATCATCGAACCTTAAGTGTGTCACCCTACGGTTCGCAAATAAGATAGACATGATCGAGACTCCTCTCCGATCAATAATCAACAGCGGGATCTGGAGATTCGTGATGACTCCCATATATTCAATGATCACTATCGTGATCGTGTGAACCATCAACGTCGTGAACTATTCCCTTTGTCTCGCGATATTTTACTTGTCCGAGATTCGATCATTGGTATCAAACATACCTTGTTCAATCTCGTTACCGACAAGTACTCTTTTCTTGTTCCCATAACATAACATCCTTGTGATCATATCACGTGCTTGCAAGAGGTTTCGATGTGATATCACCGAGAGGGCCCAGAGTATATCTCTCTCCATCATTTTGGATGGACAAATCCCACTCTTGATCCATGATCCTCAACTAATACTTTCCAAATACCTAACGTCACCTTTATAGTCACCCTGTTACGATGTGACGTTTGATGACATCAAAGCACCCTTCTGGTATCAGCGATTGACATGATCTCATGGTCTAAGGAATAAGTTACTCCGTATGTTTGATATAACAATGTAAACTTAATGACTTGATCTCATTGCTATATTAACTTTGGGTATATGTTCATCACATCATTCTTCTAATGATATGACCCCGTTATTAACAACATCCAATGTTCATGATCAGGAAACCTTGATCATATATTAATCAACGAGCTAATTAAAAAAGAGGCTTTACTAGGAACCATTGTTTGTTTATTAAGCACACATGTATCAACGTTTCCGGTTAATACAATTCTAGCATGAGAAATAAATATTCATCATAAACAAGGAATAAGATAATAACCATTTTATTATTGCCTCTTGGGCATATTCCCTTCAGTCTCCCACTTGCACTAGAGTTAATAATCTAGTCTGTAAGCACTTAACACATATGGCGTTCTAGTGTTATTACCATGCTTCGCATGTGGTAAACATCATCAAGAAGATCTGAAATTTTCAGGTCCTATTGTATTTGCATGTTCTTTGCGTCTACACGCATCACTCATTCTCTAATGAGATGGTTTTGTATATATATGGTCAATCGGTGAAACCTTAATTCCTCAGCTTAAACCGATGTCACTAACATTGTGAAAATGTAGCTTCATAGTGTTAGCATTCTTGGAAATTCACCAAGTTCAATAAAGAACTCCTTGACACAAAATAAGCTTATTATCAGTTGTCAACACAACGATATACTTTAGCCTTTGTTGTAGTATCTGTCACAATATTTTAATTTTGAAAATCTTTCAAATCCAGCATGGAACTTTCTTCCAGCCTATTCTGCTACCCTTCATCACGTATTTTAATTGAGATAAAATTACTTGAATAAATGACAAGACTATTAGTGTAACATATTACAACTAATATTTTGTCATTACTACATAGGAAAACATATCCTTAGCATTTCTAAAATGACACAAGGATCTCTCCCATTGTTGTCTAATCATCATATGAATTATCCTGCTATAACATTTTATAGCATAAGACTCATCTGGTTGTGTACATAGCATGGAAACATGACTTAGAAATCTCAATTTCAATGATGCTCATCATGTGTCAAAACACTTGAATCTTGCTCAATTATTTTCCATGTGACAAGAACTCCTTCTTGTCATTTTGATATTGACTTACTTCAATATTTCATCTATGTAATTTGGCTTTAATCATATCAGGAGCTTCAATCCATCTCTTATAGATATCGATGCCCAATATCTTCTATGCCTTTCATCAATATGAAAATCTTAACTGTGTTAATTTAAAATACATATTTTCCAATCAACCATATATCATCTACATAAAGTATTGGAAATATGTCATAGCGCTGCCACTTAATTTCTTGTAATTCTACAAGCATCTTTATCGTTTATGATGGAATCAAACTTTTTTGATAACTTCATTAAGGTAAAGATTTAAACTTTGTTATGCTCACTTCAACCATTGAAGTATGGATACCTTTTTAGCAACCTTTTGAATTTTACAAAACTCTCAGACTGTGTCAAGTACACATCCTCTATCAAACTTCCTCGAGAGGAGAGTTGGTTTTGTTATTCAACTGCCATATCATAATATGTAACTTTTGCTAGAACTATCCGCAAAGACTAAAGCATCACTACAGAAGATCAAAATCTTGTAGTAGTCCACTCTTTGAACTTCGTCGAAAACAACCTTTTCGATAAGTACAACTTTCAAAGGATGTAAAAATCCATGTCTTTGTCGCTATATAGACCCTTTTGCTATCGTTAGGCATCATGCCTATCGAAAGGACTACCAAGTCACATACTTTATATTCATACAAGGATACTATGGCGGATATAATGACTCATAGTCAATTTTACGAAGTCAGGGCCCATCATTTGCTTCCTGTATAAGGTCCTGGTCCTTTGTTGTCAAAACAACACTTTACTCTTAAACCATAAGTTGGTCTAGGTACAAAGTTTTTAGGACTTTTGTGGTTCTGTTCGCAAACTTATTAGAAGTATCTACAACACACATAGTGTCTTCTACTTTGTCAAAATAGGAAACCCCGGAACAACTTCTAGTGCTGCGCTACTCTTGACAAGGTAATGAAGATTCTCTAATCTCGTTGAGTTTGTACTGTCCTCCCACTCACTTGTTTCGTAAGAACTACTTTCTCGAGAAACCAACCCTTTCAGACAAACAACATTTGTCTTTGGTCGGTGATAGGAGAAATACCCAATGTATTCTTTAGTATAACCTTATAAACATATATTTATCCCATTTTGGTTGTAAACATTTTACACATGCTATTCATACCAAAACTTAAGAAAATGACAATTCGGGTCACTACCCAAACCATATCTTATATGTTGTCAATTTCAACGGATCAGGATGATGCTCTTTTCAGTGTAAAAGCGGTTGTCCTTAATGTATAAACTACAAAATTATGATGGCAATTTTATTAATCTTACCATGTCCAACAAGGTTTGATTTTGTTTCTTGAATACTCCAAACTAATGTGGGGTATTCGAGAAGTATAAGTTGTAGAACAATTCTGCAACTTCTCAGATGTTTTGCTAAACTTGTAACTCAAAGTTTATCCTTTATGATCTAATCAGAAATACTTGATTATCTTGTTACATTGATTTTTACTTCATATTAACAACCATTTGAACCAATTCAAAATGTCAAACTCCGTTCTCTTTAAATAGATATACTCACATATCTACTCAAATCATCGACATAATTTTATGAAGGAAAAATTAATCCACCATACATGACTACACATAATGGACTATATACACCAATATGTATAATCTCCATTAAATTAGTCGTCCATTCTAGTTTGGCCTATGAACGGAATTCTAGTCATCTTTTGGAAGAGGTCTCACAGGCGTCAATTTATTCAAAACAAAATGACTCCGGAAGTCCATCAATATGGAGTTCCTTCATGTTTTCCTTTCCGATATGAACTAAAATGGTGGTGTAACAATTTAAGTGAAACTCTTTTACGTCTTGCAACATTTAGCATTTAGTTTTATTGATGTTTACTTTACCAACATGATTTATATTAACATATCCATCAATTATGGAATATGGTCATAGTTTGAACAATATCATTTGTTCTCACAAAAGACCAGAACAAAATAACAACTTATTAAGTTCTTAAAATAAATCTTGAATGTTTGGTTCGATACGACAATGAACACAATAACACTTTATTTATGTTCTTGTCATAATCGATTCCACATCTATTACTAGTTCCTTTTAGGGCCTTATATTTCTTGCATTGCGTTTCTTTGTATGACAACTCATACCAACCAATGTGGTATCAAAATACCCAAAAATACTTTGTTAACTAGTAATACATCTATAACTTGTATATCAAGCATATACTCCTAAGGTGGACTTTTCCAGTTATCTTCTTTTTCTGCCATATATCTTTTTGTAATTCTATTTTCAATATTCCCTTTCCTTTACAAAAAAATCATTCAACATCAAACAATGCTAGTCTTACTAGCTCATTTTCTTTGGCGTGTTAGTCATATACTATCACCCATGGAGTCATACTTTGAGTTTGATTATTCTACTAATATTACCATATTAATAGTATTCTTCTAGATTCCACTCTTAGCAATCTCCAAGTAAGGTAAACGACTTTATCCATACTTTTAATCCATCCCATCATAACAACTTTATGATTAAGCTACTATATCTCGAAGGAATGAATTTAGAGGTTAATTTTTAGCGTCCAATTTCTTGGAATATTCAAACGCCTAGCATCTTCAATCATTGCATATATTCAACTAATATAAGCATACATTGTCACGCTAAAGTATACTCGGTCATGTTGCTACAAATAAGTTTCTAGATATCAATATATCTTTCACTTGATTGTTTCTGAAAACAACTCTTTTTCAGTTCCTAAATCACCCTGATCAACAAATATTAATTTGAAGATAAATTAATACGGAAGCAACCATCACACTGGATTCTAAGTAGGAATTATTTGCTCTCTAGATCAATCAATCATTAATCATATGGAGCTAGGTAGGAAATACCGAAAATCTACAATAGGACTCAATTTTAAATTTCACTAATACAATACCAATCTTAAATGATTTTTACCAGATGATAACAGTTATATCTCAATTAACAATCTAAGTGTAAGGTAGTTATGAGGATGCCAATGAATACTACAATTTATGAAAATTCACTTAGATTGGTTGTTCATGATAAAAAAAATTCAAGTTAATTCAAATTTATGCCATGAACTCCCACTCAAAAACAATATCCCTCTTAGTTGTCTTTAGTGATTACACGAACCAAATTCACTACACCAAAACCGATCATCGCGTGAGATGATGTAGCTTCAAAGGCGAACATCAACACATGTTCATCATATCATCCATATGACTCATGCTTTACCTTTCGGTTACGTGTTCCGAGGCCATGTCTGTACATGCTAGGCTCGCCAAGTAGAACCTTAGTATTGCGTGTGTTTCAAGGCCATGTCTGTACATGCTAGGCTTGAAAACACCCGTTGTATGTGAACGTTGAGTATGTCACACCCGATCACCACGTGGTGTCTCGAAACGATGAACTTTCTTAACGGTGTATACTTAAGGAAGAACACGTTATTATCTTGATATTAAGTGAGAGGGATCGTCTTATAATGCTACCGTTGAAATCTAAGCAAAACAAGATGCATAAAAGGATTAACATCACATACATCACATGAAAGGATAACGTGATATGATGTGGTCCTTCTTGCACTTGATCTCCATCATGTGCATCATGGTATGATCTCCATCATTCCACCGGCGTGGTACCAAGTACCATGGCATCCCAATCTTGATTGTCCATCAATAATAAGACAATCATATGGATACCTTCTGGTATATCAATAATTTACCAAATAGATCATCTCATAATCAAATTTGTAACATTGACCATATCACATCACATGCCCAGCAAAAACTAGTTAGACGCCTCTAATTTATTTTTGCATATTTTAAGTGGCTTAGGGCTTTCGAGGATAGAAGCGTTCATACCTACGAACATCAACCACAAAATTGATAAACACATTTTTAACAACCCTTCGTAGATTAGATCTTAACTATAGTTGGAGAAACGGACACCCCCTCAGCCAGAAGTGAGACAATTCTCGCGTACATAGTACACGTAAACTTAGTCTAGGGAAGCTTCATCCAACTATGCCACTAAGATCATAAAATAACCAAGGAGGCAATAACATGATCATCAACGCCCACATACACATATGTGTTCTAACCGTACAAATCATCTACGCATAGATCCGGCTCCGATATCACTGAAGGGGTCGTTGCATAGAAAACAAAAAATTTCCTACGCGAGAGACACCCGAAAGGCCAAGATCTATTCTAGAAGACGAAGTGCAACGGGCAAAGAGAGGGTTAAGGAGAACGCATACCCTCGAAGACACAAATCGTTACGAGATCAAATCTTGTTGTTGGCGTAGTCGTACTCACAGCGATCCCGATAGCGGGAAGATGTGCACCGCAATCCGGCGGTACCTCCGTGATCGGTCACACTTACGGTTGATGACGACCTCTGTTCCTTTGATCCAGCGGGGCACGGAAGTAGAGGATCCCTCGGAACTCCAGCAGCACGACAGCGTGGTGGTGTGAAGAATCCGACGGCCAGGGCTTCGCCAAGCTGGAGACCAGGCCCGTCTTTGAGGGTGAGCGAGGTGCTCAGCCGCTCAGGGCCCCCGTTTTTTATGGGCCCCCAAATTTCTATCCTGAGTATAAAGCCCAACGTGGAGGGTTCGGGCCATCAGATTCACTATTGATCTAGACTTGTTGGGATTCCTAGCGATCGATCAACTAGGGCAGCACATTACAACCAGACGGCGGACCACGAACGTTCTCCCTGGCCGCTGCGGCGCTGCTTTCTTGTGCACCAAACCATAGTGATTAGGCCGTCCCTTTCACCTGGACGTTGCAGCGCTGCTTTCCCCGACGGCTCGACGACGGACTTGTGGCGGCTCATTACTGCTCTCCTGAGGTAATTAGGCCGCACTGCCCGCGGAGGTTAGGGATTGCAAAATTGATCAGATGATTACACAATTTGCTAATTTTGTCCGCACTGGAGCATCAATTAGGAATTGAATACTTTGGGACCGCGGCGATCCATGAGAGTCTGTGCCGCGATCGGGCTGAAAGAATTATCAAGGTATCCTGCATGTTGGCTTAACTTTCTGTAAAAATTACAATACAATAAATCGATCTATCGTTATTTATTTACGGTTGAATTGTTTGGACTTATTTTATGTTCTTTTCTTAATGAAATCGGAAGATTCATAAATTCCAGAAAAACTAAGTGTTGGTCTGATGCAGGAAAGCATAAGAATTTCATTAGACCATCAGGTCAGTTTATTGTTTTATGGTACCTTTTAGTGCAATAAATGTTTAATATGTTCCTGTATACCAGACGAAATTGTAAGTTACGTAACAAAGTGATTTTTTTAGTTGGTATGCAATGTGAAAATTTCAAAATTTAAGGCCCCATTCTCTGTTTTGCACACGGGCCCCCAATTTCTGGAGACGGCCCTGCTGGAGACCATGGAATGGAGCAGCGGATGGAGAGGAATTGAGGTGGGCAAGTGTGTGAATGAGGAGGAGCCCTCACCCTCCTTTTATAGGGAGAGGGAAGCAGCCCAAGGGTGGGGTGCGGCCAGCCATGGTGGTGCCCCCACCTCTAACCTCTTCATGTGAGTGGAAGCTCCACTCACACCCACTCATGCTCCATTATTTCCCACTTGGAAAATCCAAAGGTTTTCTTTTAATAAATAAATAAATAAAAATTATTTTTTATTTATATTTGTTAATTCTATTAACAAACATTTGCATATAGCACATCGAATCATTTGTTAATTATATTAACAACCATTCGACGAAAAACCCCTTGAACTATTTCAATTTTCCCCGAAACAATTTCGGTGTTGCCCAAAAGATTCTTCGATATTCCGTATCCTCTCAAACGCATCATCGAACCTTAAGTGTGTCACCCTACGGTTCACGAATAAGATAGACATGATCGAGACTCCTCTCTGATCAATAATCAACAGCGGGATCTGGAGATCCGTGATGACTCCTATATATTCAACGATGACTCTCGTGATCGTGTGAACCATCAACGTCGTGAACTATTCCCTTTGTCTCGCGATATTTTACTTGTCCGGGAATCGATCATTGGTATCAACCATACCTTGTTCAATCTCGTTACCGACAAGTACTCTTTTCTCGTTCCCATGATATAACATCCTTGTGATCATATCACGTGCTTGCAAGCGGTTCCGATGTGATATCACCGAGAGGGACTAGAGTATATCTCTCCGTCATTTTGGATGGACAAATCCCACTCTTGATCCATGATCCTCAACTAATACTTTCCGAATACCTAATGTCACCTTTATAGTCACCCTGTTACGGTGTGACGTTTGATGACATCAAAGCACCCTTCTGGTATCAGCCATTGACATGATCTCATGGTCTAAGGAATAAGTTACTTCGTATGTTTGATATAACAATGTAAACGTAATGACTTGATCGCATTGCTATATTCACTTTGGGTATATGTTCATCACATCATTCTTCTAATGATATGACCCCGTTATTAACAACATCCAATGTTCACGATCAGGAAACCTTGATCATTTATTAATCAATGAGTTAGTTAAAAGAGAGGCTTTACTAGGAACCATTGTTTGTTTATTAAGCACACATGTATCAACATTTCCGGTTAATACAATTTTATCATGAGAAATAAACATTCATCATAAACAAGGAATAAGATAATAACCATTTTATTATTGCCTCTCGGGCATATTCCCTTCACTAACGGTATCTTAATAGTAGCTCAAATAAGTCTTCTAGTTTGGTTGGAAATTTCTCAAATAGTTCTCTATATTCCGATTCTAGCTCACAAACTCTATAAGAACTTGGTTACCAAATTCTTTATATGCTGCTTCGTTGTCTCCTTCAATTAATGGGTTCTTTATACTCACCATCTTCACAAGATCTTCGACGGTCTAGTTTGGTGAAGGAGCATTGCAATAATCAGCTCTTCTGGTGCATCTTTTGTGCTTCTCATCATCTTAATGTTTGCAACTGCATTGGGCTCTAGTTTACCGGCAAATTTTGCTAAATTCAAAGTTTGACTCTCAGCTATATTGGCCATTTGTGTCTCCATGTTCTTAATTATTTCCTGGAGTACCTGTAAATCAGTTTTTATGGTGCTAACCTTTTGAGTTAGCTGACCAAGTATATTATCATGATTCTCAACCATTTTGTAAAACACACTGTTTTGTTCAGTTTGCGAATTTATAAAGTATTTTAGTGTTTCTTCAAGTGTCTGGTGGTTGCCTTTGTTTTCTCCATTGTTCATTTGCTATTGTCTGGTTCTCCTGCAGGGTTATATTGTTTATGCTAAAGTTCCGACCTTTCCATGTAGGGTTATAAGTATTATGAGCTATACAATATATTTCTTCAATTTCAGCATTGGTGATGGCATTTACCTGAGCTTAATTTTTATGTTTAAGACTAGAGATTAGCTCATCTATATTTATTTTAAGATCTTCTTTGTTGCTCTCCATGACTGCATTGACCTTCTTGGTGTTTGTTCGTTCAATATGCCACTCATCATGATTATCTTGCATATCATCAAGTAGCTTCTTTGCTACCTCAATTTCTTTTCCCATGAATGTTTCTCCTGCAGCTGTATCAAGCATATATGTGGACATCGGGTTTAAAGCATTATAAAATAAATTGAGTAACCATTCCTCCATGCCATGATTAGGACAGTTCCTAACAGAGTCTTTCATTATTTCCCATGCAAGCGATAGTGGCTCGCGGTCTTCCTGTCTAAAACGTGTAATAATTGAACGGAGTTGCATTGTCTTAGCAGGTGGAAAATATTTTGTCATAAAAACGTTACATAAATTATCCCAAGACGTAATTGTACCTCTAGGTAATGCTAGTAACCATTCTTTGGCTTTTCCTCTTGATGAAATTGGAAATAAACGTAACTTGACTGCATTTGCACTAACATCCTTTATATGCATCATATCACATAACTCACTAAGAGTGTTCAAGTGCATACCTGCATCCTCAGAAGCCAAATCACTCAATTGATTGTGTTGAATAAGCTTGGGTAGATTAGGATTAATCTCATAGTTTTCCGCAACAACCGCGGGTTGAGTGATGGGTGCACGTAAATAATCATCATTGGGAGTAGAAAATTCCCCAAGCTTCTTGTTTGCCATACTATTTGTTGTGAGTTTTCAAGTAAGACCAAAATGTAAAATAAGATTTTTGGGTTTTAAAATAATCTAAGCAAGTAATAAAATAGTAAGAAGTAATAAACTAAAAAAAAAATTAAAAAAACTAAAAGGGACTCTAAGACCTCACCAGGGTAGCAGAAATATTTCCATAGCAACGGCGCCAGACAAAGGATTGGTACCTTCAATCCGGATTACGGAATGTAGTATGTAGATTTTTCCCGTGAGACCCAAGATTTTATCGAACCAAAAACTAGGTGCTTGATCAGACCAATCGTTGAATCCACAAAAAGTTTGCTAATTCATGTTTTACCGGACCAATTCTTGTATTGCAAAAGAGGGTTGCTACCAATGATTAAAAGAAGGCATGGGCTTAAGGTTTCACCTGCAGCAGTGCATTAGTAGTATGGGATAAATAGATAAAATTAAAGCATTTTAGTGTAGTTAATACATACTCCCTCCGCCCTCAAATAAGTGTACCTATAGCATTGGTCTTGGTCAAAATTTTTAAACTTTGACAAAAAAAATATAGAATATAATATCTATAAAATTCGAATATTATGAAACTATATTTTAAAACAGATCTAACGATACTAATTTAGTATCATAAATTATTTCACGTTTCCCTACAAAGTTAGTCAAAGTTTGAAATATTTGACTTCCATAAAAGGAAAATGTACACTTATTTGAGGACGGAGGGAGTATGTGATGGTGCAGGAGTGCACTCGTTGGGAAACCCCAAGAGGAAGGTATGAAGAGAACAACAGGAAGTTTTCCCTCAGAAAGAAACCGAGGTTTAATCGACCAGTAGGCGAAAGAAATCACTTCTGAAAGTTGAAGACAACTGATGTTGGCATGGCGCACTACCAGGCTCAGAAGCAACATGGAATCTACACAACAGAATGAAAGTACTTTGTCCCCAACGAAACAGTGAGGTTGTCAATCTCACTGATTTTGCTAACACAAATATTAGATGTATAGTGTGGAAAATAGTACTTGTTTGCAGTAAATGAAAAGAAAACATTAATGGCAGTGAATGAGAGGGAAACAGTAATTGCAGTAAAAAAATAATGTTTTTAGTGGTAGTATTATCAGTGCAAAAGAATGGACCGGGGTCCATAGTTCACGAGTGGTGTCTCTCCAAACAGATACATAACATGCTAGATAAACAAATTACTGCTGGGAAATTGACATATATAAAGGCTGCACCGTAGTGCATATGCATGACATGATGATTACTATGTGATTCATGCGGGCATTAAAACATAATTCATAAACCGTTATCCAACTGCATCTATTACTAATAATCCACCCTCGAAGCGTCATCCAATCAAACCTCGGGTATTAAGTTGCAAGCAAGAGATTATTGCCTTAAGCAAAGTGTGTAATGTAAATATCGTTGTTTTCTCTCTAATGGCAACAACACATCCCCCATCCGTTATGTTTTTGTCACTTGAGCGTGAATGAAAGGGGGACATGAACCCACTATCGAGCATAAATACTCCCTCTTGGAGTTAAAAGTATCAACTTGGCCAAAGAATCTACTAGTAACAGAGAGCATGCAAGATCATAAATAACATAAACATGATAGATTGATAATCACTAGACATAGCATTCAATATCCCAGCAAACACAACATGTAGCATTACAGTAAGATGATCTTGATCATGTTAGGCAGGTCACAAGATCTAAACATGAGACATAAAGAGGAGAAGACAACCATCTAGCTACTGCTATGGACCCGTAGTCCAAGGATGAACTACTCACGCATCACTCCAGGGCAGGCATGGTGATGAAGAGCACTCCGATGACGATTCTCCCTCCCGACAGGGTGCCAGGAAGAGCTTCAGAACCCTCCCGGACTAGGGTTGACGATGACGGCGGCGATGGAACTTTTCATGTATTAAGGCTCGGGTCTTTAGGGTTAACCCGGGGAGGATCTTAAATAGGAGAAAGGGCAACGTCGGTGGGTGGCAAGGGGGCCCACACCACCTGGTGGCGCGGCCAAGGCGGAGCCGCACCACCCTATGGTGTTGCCTGCCCAGAAGCCCACTCCGGACTCCATGTACGTGACCGATTTCTAAGACCCTGGGATTTTGTTTCGTCCAATTCCGAGAATATTTCTAGAACAACTTTTCTGAAACCAAAAACAGTAGAAAATAGGAACCGGCTATGTGTCATTTTGTCAATAGGTTAGTCCCAGGAAATCCATAAAAATGGCATAAAGTGTACAGAAGACATGTAGCATATGGCATGAAAACAACATGGAACATCAGAAATTATAGATACGTTTGAGACGTATCAGTATGTTTAGATGTATGTAGGCAATGCATATGGAGTACACTATGCCTCCGAGCACAGGTTAACATAGAGTGATTCGTCCAACCTTGTCCTTGTATTGTTTCCATCTCGTGGGGTTGTCTCAGTTTTTAGTTCTAAAAGAAAGACGAAAGCATTAAGCACGGTGATGTCATTGTTGTTCCTCAGAGATCCACCTCCAGAAGTCTTACTGATCCTCCTGTCACATACGTTCACAATCAACCTTCCACTTCGCTCTCACTATACATTTACCTTGACCCCTCTTCGGGGTATTAGGTACCTGACAAGTCCTCGGAGCGAGGCACATATAGTAGAACACACACAAATAACATAGATGAACTTATTAGACTAATTATCCTATTGGTTAGATCAAGCACATAGCTGCAAGGTTAGGCCTCAGCCCATAGCCTGAGGGAGACTACTCACACATCGCAATCATATCAGCAATAGAAAACATTGAGACGAAAATAGTACTTGGATTGAATAGATTAATAGTTCTTACAATATTTCCAATCGCGATGGATCTACATTACAAAGTATAAGCATGGCTATGACTATGGTGTTGGATGTATGCCCACAAGGTAATAATATTTATACATTCACTATGCTTTCCTGGATATGACATTCAGAGGAAAAATCACGCTCACATGTAGTAACATGAACACATAAACAAAACCTACTATTTCCGTTTACAACTAATTCATTGGATGTTTGATGACTATGTTTTCCTGGTCATGGGCATTGTTTGTCAACATCAATGAATAACATATTGTTGGGAGGGAACAATATGGCTGGGTATTTCCTAAGTCGATTGATATGCCAAGAGATTCCACTGGGACATGTTTGTCCTTAGAATCATATCACATCACGATTATATTACAATGCATCCTTTGACCTTGAGGTTATCGGGATAATATATTTTGGGGGTCTTACTTTGGTGCTATCAAGGGTCGGACCATAAACTGGGTGAATATAAAGGTAGTTATTGGGTAATTTTAAAGGATTATATTACCTCGATGTTCTGGGATTTGAATTACTCCTCCGTAAAAACAGAGATACATATCTAGGCCCACTCGGTATTATTAATATCAATAAGTTATGTAGACAATTAATGACGATGATACATCATGTGGGATATCATAATACAATAACGAGAAAGAGGAAACTTACCAGGTAACGAGACGAGACAAAGGTAATAGTGAACCAGAGATTGTTTCACATGCAATAACAGAATCAATAGTCTAAGGTAACCTCAGTATTGTGAGTAATGGGAGATTTGAATAATAACCAACAGGTCCAGTAGTTTATTCGTTTAGTATCTGGGAGTCAATATGGGTGTCCATGACCCTGCTAGATTATTGAAAAAGAAAGATTTTCCAGTTGCATTCCCACACACTATTGAACCTCTAGGGGGAACACACTTAAGTTTCGGCTTATTTTTGTGTATATCGGTAGGTCTGGATCAACTAGGAGTATCACCTAGAATGGTGTTTTTGAGTGATATATATATTTTATATATCTTAGATAATTAATAACGAGGCATGAGATGTCCCAGAGTGATAGAAACCGTTTCTATTACTACTGGAATTTATTTCGGAGTTGTTATGAAAGAGAAATTGAGGCTGCACGCTTTACGGAGCAAATGCAGGGGGCATGAGATGTCTCGGGATGTCGGAAATATATTTCTGACATTGTTAGATAACGTTGCTGATTTTATCTATAGGGGTCACGGGGTTCCGGAAGAGTTCCCGGGGATTTTCTATATAAGGGAGTAGTGCCAGAGGGGTGCAAATTTCCTCCTCTGGGCAACCCCTAATTTTAGGGGCTGCTAGGTGGGACCCATGGTCTCAAACAGTGCATATTCGTTCCCTAGGAATTTTCCCTAATTATTTGAAAAATAAATGAGTGGGAAAAGGAAAAAAAAGGAGGGGGGGTCCAATCCAAAATCCCCTAGGAGGATTGGTGCAGCCAAGGGAGGGGAGAGGGAAACGAACCCCCCATGGTAGGTGCCCTCCCTTGACCCACTATATAATTCCACCCCTACTCTCTTCAGAGAACACACAATTGAGCCTTTAGCCTCTCTCTTTCTCTAGAAGAATTAGAGGACTAATTAGAGCACTTCTAATTGAATTAGAGACTTCTGTAATAATTAGAAGAACTAATTAGAGCTTGTAATTATAACAATTATAATTGTATTAGAACCTCTCTAATAATTACAAGACTAATTAGAGCAATATAATTAGATACCTTCTAATTGGATTAGAGTTCTTCTAATTGTATTATAGCTTCTTCTAATAGAAATAGAGCTTCTTCTAATTAGGATGATGCGATCCTCTCCCGATTAGACCTAAATTCTAATTATTCTCTGTCTCATGTGTTGAGAACTACACTTTCATATACACTTACATCACTAAGTCCTGGATGGTGAAGCGCTGCAGAATTTGCCGCGATGTAAGTGTGCATAGTCTCGGAGGGGTAACACGTGAGACCCCCACTCTGCTGGATTACGGGGACGGATACGGGAAGTCGGCAACATACTCACCCATAGGCTTGTGCATGAGGATCTTCTACAGGCTTCATCGACATCGTCATCGATGCATCTTCTCTACTACGGTGTATGGTACACGATCTCGGAACCTAATCTTGGAATTTATATTCACTTGTAACTACATAGCATGGTCTTGGTTGTTGAGTAGCAAGTTTGGAAAAAAAATACCGTTGCGCAACCCAGTATGTGGTGGTGGTGGAGATACGGTAGCACTTTGTGGTCTTGCGTGGAGATGATGGTGGTTACGGCGATGGACATGGTATGGTGCGCGGGTATTCTATGGGTTTTTTCTTCTCCTTATATGGGATTTTGGCGAATGGACTAGGGTTTCATGTGAATTCTTTCATGAATTGGGTTTGGTTCTTTGATTACTTTTGGTTGGTTTGATCTCAAGGTTCCTCTGACCCTTGGTGGCGGTACAATCGGGACTGACCGTACCATAGTCTTTAAGTTTGTTATGAGCATAGCCTTCATTGATTTTCTGATCTTTATCTTTTCCTTCCTTTTAGCCCTGATTTTCTATCCAATATCTGCAATAAAAATAATGACACATATATTTTCAAATAAATTGCACATTAGTGATTAGTGGCATGCTTAGAGTGATATCTCTATCATTTTCATGACAAAGATACAATTTAAACATAGATAAACATGTGCCATTTTTGGATTCATCAATTGTTCACGATGCTAGATTGACATTGTGGGGTTACTGAAACACAGACATTACGAAAACGTCTTGAGCCTCAATGTAAATTTATTCATAACCATGATCCCCGTGTGGATCCAATCCACATGCCCTGTCCATTATGTCGTCTACGGATCCAACTATAGCAAGACCCAAAGTTAATGAAGTACTTCTTCGGACTAGACGAAATATAACAGGAAAAACTCGAACGTCCTAGGATTGCCAGAAGTTTGTAAATATCTCACAATGTCGTTTAAAACAAAACGACACAACTAATTGGGAAGAAATCATAAAAAATCTGAATATTAGAGAGCTTTCTAATATAGTTGCACAAACTTATGCAATACCCGCACACACTGGTGCTCTAGACCGTTTCATGTATGTACGCATAGACCGCTCTAATACCACTATTGGTGTACGTAGCATAATTTTAAAAAAAATTGACCTACGTAGCACACATGATCTACTATCGAGGTACGGGCAATGTTAGATCTGATTGTTACCGACAAAGAGCGTGGAAGCGATGTCGATGATGATGTCAGTTAAGCCAGATAAATAGTCCCACGGCTAAGCCTAGCGGTGGGCCAGTTGCCGTCTCCCCATATTGTGCCTTCTGGATCCAGCAGAGTGAGGGTATCACGTGTTACCCCTTTGAAATTTCACACACGTACGTCTGTCAAAGTACGGTAGCGGTTTGCCATCCATGGCTAATCGTTACCAGCTCATAGTTGAGGTGGAGAGATCCCAACATATGGGAGAGAGAGAGAGAGAGAGAGAGAGAGAGAGAGATTAGAGCTAGGTCTAATCAAGAGATGATTGTCATCTCCTAATTAGAAGAGGCTCTATACCAATTATAGGGTCTCTAATCAGAAGTTCTAATCCAATTATAAGTGTTCTAATTTGAGACTCTAATTCAATTAGAGAGGTTCTAATTAGAGGCTCTAATCCAATAAGATGATCTCTAATTAGATCTCTAATTCTGTGTGAGAGAGAATAGCCTGAAAGCTAAATTGTGTGTCTCCACAATGAGGAGGGGTGGGATTATATAGTGGGTCAAGGGATGGGACCTGCCATGGGGAGGAGATCGGTTTTCCCTCCTCACCCTTGGCCGCACCAAGCCCTCCTAGGGGATTTCGGATTGGCCGCACCAATCCCCCTTTCTCTTTCTTTTTCCCACTTTTCCAAATCATTTATTTCCCAAAAAAATTAGGGAATATTCCTAAAGAAATCTAATGCACTTTGTGAGACCATGGGTCCCAGCTGGCATTCCCTAAAATTAGAGTTTGCCCACAGGAGGAAATCTTCCCCCCCTCAGACACTGCCTCCTATATGGAAAATCGCCCGGAACTCTTCCGGAACCCCGTGACCCATATAGATAAAATCATCAACCTTATCTAACAATGTCAAAAACATATTACTGACACTCCAAGACATCTCATGTCCCTAATAATCTCTCTGAATAATAATTCTATCACGCCGGAAACATCCGGATGATACCTGCTCTTTCTCCAGACCATCCAATATGAACAAGTGACTATAAGGACTTAAGTGTGTCACCCCTACAGGTTCGATAGCAAGTAGACATGGTTAGGAAACCCCTTTCCTATCCAGTAATCAACATCTGGACCGTGGATGTCCATATTGATTCGTACGAGTTATACGAAGAAAACTACTTAACCTATTGGTTTGTTAAGTATATTCCCATTACTTTGCGATACCAATTAATACCTTGTGACGAGATAAATGATAAGACCATAATAATATCTTTAATAATCTTATCATATTATTCCTGATATCTGGAATGTTTCCTTTTACTCGTTAACGTGGCATAGTATCCCCATGACTAGTGTCATGTCCTTGTCTGCGCAGACTTATTTGCTGATACTATTTCACCGAGCGGATCCTGGATGCATCTCTCTATTAACTGGAGGAATAATTCCCAGTCTTGAACTATCACAATGAATGAATACTTTCGTGACCACCCAGTGTTAGCCTTTTTTATCACCAAATTTACTAGATGATACTTGACTATACCAAAATAATCTTCACGACAAACATCATTGGATATTCTCATGGTCTAAGGAAGCAAACAAGGCAATCATTAAATGATGATACTATTTACCAAAAATAATCTCTTAGTATCTCAAATACGAGTCTGCCCAGCCACTATGTTGAAACAACAACAAATTGCTCTTGTTAATATTGACGAAACATTTGTCCATGACCAGGAAAACATGGTCATTTAATATTAACAAGTTTGTCTGTGAGACATGACGAAGGGTGAAACATTATGTTTATGTTTACACACGTGCGTATGGGTTTTCCTCTGAATCTCATATTCACTAACCATAACATGTACAGTATAAAAACATAATACTTTAATCATGAAACAAATGTATATTATTGTCCCTTGGGCATACATCCAACAACGGACACTTTCATATTTGAAGATGTGGCATTATGACACGTGAATTTGGCAATCCTTTTTAGTTAGGTATTTGATGATCTCACAATGTCATCGACATGTGATACGTCATAAACGTATCCCTAATTTCTGATGTTCCATGTTGTTTTCTTATTGTTTCCCACATGTTTGCTATACACTTTATGGCATTTTTATCGATTTTTGGTACTAACCTATTGACAAGATGCCATAGAGCCAGTTCCTTGTTTTTTGCTGTTTTTAGTTTTAGAAAACTTGTTCTGGAAATATTCTTGGAATTGGAAAATTCGAAGCCCGGAAGTCTTAGAATTCCCGAAGGTTCCACGGAGTCCCGGAGAGACCCAAAGAGGGGCCTCAGGGGGCCCACACAATAGGGATGCGCTCCCCCTGGCCGCGCCGTGGGGTGATGCGGGGCCCCCAGGCCTCCACCTCCTCTGCCCTTTCGCCTATTTATTCTCCCGAGACTAAAAACCTAAATATATTCCACTTCCTCCCAAAAACACCCAAGGGCGCCGTCATCGTCATCCCGAGATCGGGAGGGTTCTGGAGCTCTCCCCGGCACCCTGCCGGGAGGGAAATTCATCACCAGAGGGGTCTACACCACCATGCCCTCCTCCGAAGTGATGCGTAAGTAGTTCATCCCTGGACTATGGGTCCGTAGCAGTAGCTAGATGGTTTTTCTCTCCGCTTTGTACCTCATGTTTAGATCTTGTGAGCTGCCTAACATGATCAAGATCATCTTTATGTAATGCTACATGTTGTGTTTGCTGGGATCTGATGAATGTTGAATGCTATGTCTTATGATTATCAATCTATCATGTTATCTTCATGCATATGTTATTTATGATCTTGCATGCTCTCCGTTGTTAGTAGATGCTCTGGCCAAGTAGATGCTAGTAACTCCAAGAGGGAGTATTTATGCTCGATAGTGGGCTCATGCCTCCTTTGCATCTGTCCTCGAGTGACTGAAATGTGACAGATGGAGGATGTGTTGTTTCCATTAGGGAGAAAACAACAATGCTTTGTCTAAGGATGATGTTATTGTTTACATTACACACTTTGCTTACTGCAATTATCTGTTTCTTGCATCTTAATACCCAAAAAATTTGTTCGGGTGATATTCGGAGGGTGGATTATTAGTCATAGATGCAGTTCGATAACGGTCTATGTATTTTGTTGTAATGCCTGCATAAATCACATATTAATCTTTATATATTGTATATGCACTATGGTGCAGCCTTCATTTCTGTCAATTACCCAGCTATAATTTGTTCACCACACATGTTATTTATCTTTCACGGAGAGACACCACTAGCGAACTGTGGACCCCGGTCCTTTTTACTCATACTGATAAACATCCACTGCTTTCATACTGCTTTCATACTGTTACTACTGGTTTCATACTATTTCCTACCGTTTTCCACACCGTACGTTTAACCTCTTTGTGTTCACTAAAACCGGTGAGATTGACAACCTCACTGCTTCGTTGGGGCAAGGTGATTTGATTGTGTTGTGTAGGTTCCATGTTGCTTATGAACCAGTAGTGTGCCCTGCCATCTCAGCTGCTTCAACCTTCTGAAGTTACTCCTTCCTCCTACTGGTCGATTCAACCTTGGTTTATTTCTGAGGGAAACTTGCCGCTGCACTCTTCATACTTCCCTCTTGGGGACTCCCAACAAACGTGTGATCACACACATCAAGCAATTTTCTGGCGCCGTTGCCAGGGAGGAAGAGAATTTCGGCAAGGGGAGTCTCTCACTTCCAATCTGTTTATTTTGTTTTAGTTTTGCTTAGTTTATTATATTTTGTCTCTTTTGCTTCTCTATATCAAAAACACAAAAAAATTTAGTTCTTACTTTAGTTGTTATTTTTGCTTTATCATGCTTGCTATCAATGTTTGATGTCTTTGAAACTAGACCTTATTGGCAAGACGGGTTCACGGAAGAACAAAAAAAATATTACAAGGAATACCGCTTTTAACAAAAACGGATACACTTATGGGAGCAAATTAATAGATTGCATAACTATGCTAAAAACTTGTGCTCTACTTATAATGTTACTTATCGCTTTGATAAATATTGTTGCTTTAGGACGTATAAACACCTCCCTTTTCCATGTGAGTGCAATGATAATGTTACCACATCTTCTTATGTTAAGGGAAATTATGAACTTTATGATGTGGAACAAATTGAAGAATTTATGGCTTGGAAGGGTGCATTCGAAAGTGCTTATTTGTTTAAAAATAATGATGATGCACCTTATAAATATGAGACTTATGATATACTTGAATTTTTCTTCGATAATTACAAATAAGGAAATAGATATATTCTTAAATATATTTATAAATGCTCTCTACCAAAGGAAACTAATGCATTGCAGGAGCCTATGGAAGAGGAAATTGCTGAACTTCAAAGATCATTGGATGAAAAGGAAGAGGAGAGTGATGATCAAGAGAAGGAAGAATGCTTATGTCTACCACCCAATGATAGTAACTCTTTAACTCATACCTTTTTTTTATGATAATCCATGCTACTTTGATAAATCCTATGATAATCCTCTATTTACTTTAACTATTGATATGCATGATAATGAGGAAGTTTGTTTAGAAAATTTATATGATAATGCTCTTGATGATGGTCCTATGTTACTTAATGTTATAAATTATAATTCTACTAAAAATAGGATTGCTATAATGTGTCCTATACCTTTTATAAGGGATCAATCATCTTGATTTAATATTGCTAAAAGTGGGAAAAAAGAGGAGCTAATTTTAAATTTTTATCCCATTGTTTTGGAGCTTGATATGAATTGTGTGCTTTTAGACCATGACAAACATGCTTTATGTGATAATTATGTTGTCGAGTTTGTTCATGATGCTACTGGAAATTATTAAGAGATAGTAAAATAGGATCGTAGGAATTTTCATGTTACTAAAACCCCTCTCTTTTTGTTGAAAGTTTTGAAGTTGCTCTTGTTCTACCTTCCCATGATTTCTAGTTTCAGCTTCTTTAATTTATTTCTTTATAAGATTCCAATGCAAATGAAGTGGGTTAGACTTAAATTTGTTTTATAATTGCTTATTGATGATCTCTTTTGCTTAATGCATATTTCTTATGTGAGCATCTTCTTCATTTGAAAACACGTGAATCAGCTTTTCTGGGCCTAGCTAAAAGGCGTTAAAGAAAAGCACCTCTTGGGAGATAACCCATTGTTTTATTTTTTTCTTTGTTTTTATTTGCTGTCTTTGAGTCAAGGGGTTGTATAATTCTGTAGTAACTCCTTTGTATCTTTCTTTTCATGTTTTAGTAGTGCCAAGTAAAGTTTCTGACGAGAGTTGGAGTTGGTTTTCGGATTTCTACGCAGAAAACAGATTTCTGCTGTCCACCGTAAAAAATCGTGAAAAATCCAGTAAGATCATAATGACCTTAAATTTTTTGTGCTTATTCCTCGGTTTATTCCGCAACTTTTTTGTTCTTTAAGTTTTTCGATTTGAGAACGTAAGTGCCTCGAGACAATTCGTCTTGACAAGCTGTTCTGGTTTTGACAGATTCTGCCATTTTTCTTGCATTAGCTCTTTTGCGATGTCAAGTGGATTTATTTGCTTCACGAAACATCAGTGGCTGTAGATAATGTTTAAAAGTATCAATAGCACTTGTGCCATACATAACCCATGGATTTTCTATTGTTGCACTAACCCTCTAATGCGAATTGCTGTTTGAGTATGGGGTGAAGGAAGTTTTCAAGTGTCAAGAGAAGAGGTGATATATATGATCAAGAAGATTGCAAGGTCACAGCTTGGGGATTCCCCCGTGGTTCATCCAAGCATATTTTTAGAAGACTCAACCATCTAAGATTGAGGATTCCCAAGTCATCCCCTTCTTCATCAACTATCTATCAGGTCACTTCTCGTGAAACTATATTTTTATTCGGTCACATCATATGAAGTTTACTTGAAGCGTCTGTTTGTTTTTATTTTGTTTTCCTTTGTTTTGTTTTGTTTTCCTTTCTGCAATAATATCATTGGACCTAGCATCCTTTTTTGGGAGAGAGATACGTTCCGCTTTTTCATTTGAATACTAGCTATGCTAGTATTCTTAGTTTTTCTTCTAGTTACTGCAAAAATTCCTGTTAGATCTTCTTTTCATTGCATCTCCTATTAAGAGTTGTTAGTTTTAGTAGTGTTATGTGAGTACTCTCATGTTTGCTTGCTGTAGCATGTAGAGAATTTTTGTTAAAGCATGATTTGTATGGTGCATGTTGGGAAAAGAAACTGCTTCTTGAAGTAGAATTTTTAACGGTGCAAGTAGAAGCTTGTATATATTGTGGCTAGAACTTTTTCATATCATGCTAGATTTTATTTTAGTTTTAAAGCCTTGTGGTTATTGAGTAGCATGATTAGCCTCAAATAGCTGAGAGTGTTTAATGTGCCATTGAAAGAATCATGAGTTGTTCTTGTCATATTGGAGCATAAATTTGTGGTATTCTCCTTTGAATGTTTTATTTGGTTGACTTGGCGCATGCTAACAACATGTTTATGACTATAAACCATTCACTACTATCCTCTATGATCATTTAGTTTTAGAACTTGTGGTACCACTTATAATTTGATTAATGATGTTTATGTCGCTATGCATGATTATGGGTATTATGCTCTCTTGATTTGTCGCTCTCGGTTTTTTGCTAGCCTCCACCTGTACTGAGTATGAAATTCTACTCGTGCAATCCAATTCCCTAAAACCAAAATTTTCGCATCGTGTCCACCATACCTACCTATATGTGGTAATTAACTGCCACTCCAAATAAATTGCTCATGTGCTACCTTTAAAACCTTCAAAATTATTACTGCTTCGTGTTCCTGTTTTTGCTCACGAGGACCTTCCACATATGGGAGCAGCTCTTGTGAAATCTAGTTGGCTTGTGACGTATTGTATTTTCTGTTTACTATTCGTTCACATTAGCATACACCTCCCAAAATATAGACACTATTCCATGGTATGTATTTGTTGGCAGGCACCCGAGGATTCGGTTAGCCATGGCTTGTGTAAGATGGATGGAGGAGTGTCAAACATTTTAATACCACTATTAATAAAATAAAAGCTCTAGCACATGAGTGATCCATGCTTCCCTCTGCGAAGGGCCTTTCTTTTACTTTTATGTTGAGTCTCCATCTTCTAACTTTATGCACAGTTGAGAGAGCATATTTGCCATTATGAGTTTTATGTGCATTTGTCCCAGAAACATTATTAATTGATTCATGATGTGTTATTGCTTGTTCTCTAACTATTTGTTCTAGTCTTCCTCATGAAACTTTGCGGGTGTCCTGACATTTATGTTTTGCCCCACTCTTAAGGACTTGCGAAATACACTTTGACTTGCTTTCTCTATACTTGAAACAAACGTATATCTTTTTTTGAATTGTTATTCATGATCTTTTATTTGTGTTACTTCTCATGATGCAAGGTGATTGCTATGCTTTATTATTAAAGTTCTATTTATCATGCTTGTGTTTAAGTTCTATGATCTCACCTTACATATGATTTTACATTATGATGATCAAGTTTATGTTGGTAGCATGTCACCTCAGAAATTATGTGTTTTTATCGTTTACCTACTCGAGGACGAGTAGGAACTAAGCTTAGGGATGTTGATACTCCATAAACGTATCCCTAATTTCTGATGTTCCATGTTGTTTTCTTATTGTTTCCCACATGTTTTCTATACACTTTATGTCAATTTTATCGATTTTTCGGCTAACCTATTGACAAGACACCATAGAGCCATTTCCCTGTTTTCTGCTATTTTTAGTTTCAGAAAAGTTGTTCTGGAAATATTCTCGAAATTGGAAAATTCGAAGCCCGGAAGTCTTAGAATTACCGAAGCTTCCACGGAGTCCCAGAGAGACCCGGAGAGGGGACTCAGGGGGCCCACACCATAGGGCGGCGCGCCCCCCCTGTCGCGCCGTGGGGTGGTGTGGGGCCCCCAGGAGTCCATCGTCTCTGCCCTTTCGCCTATTTATTCCCCCCGAGACGCAAACCCTAAATATATTCCACTTTCTCCCAAAAAACACCCGAGGATGCCGTCATCGTCATCCCGAGATCGGGAGGGTTCTGGAGCTCTCCCCGGCACCCTGCCGGGAGGGAAATTCATCATCGGAGGGGTCTACACCACCATGCCCTCCTCCCAAGTGATGCGTAAGTAGTTCATCCCTGGACTACGGGTCCATAGAAGTAGCTAGATGGTTGTTCTCTCCGCTTTGTACCTCATGTTTAGATCTTGTGAGCTGCCTAACATGATCAAGATCATCTTTATGTAATGCTACATGTTGTGTTTGCTGGGATCTGATGAATGTTGAATGCTATGTCTTCTAATTATCAATCTATCATGTTATCTTCATGCATATTATATTTACGATCTTGCATGTTCTCCGTTGTTAGTAGATGCTGATAGATGGGAATGCTGCTGAGAGAGGATTGGATGAGAGTAAGCCTCCCTCCAATGGATGAGTTGTTGCCAGCCCAACCATCCAGTTTCTTGCCCAGCTTGTCCACAAGTAGTTTCAAATCAGCCACCAGCACCCTTGATCCACTAACAGGAACACCAAGATACTTCATTGGCCAGTGACCTATCTGACAGTTCATCATATCTGCATAAGCAACATTTTTGATGGAATTTTCCAGCACCAAAAAAAGTTCACTTTTCATGAAGTTAATCTTAAGACCAGACATAGCCTCAAATAGGTACAAAATAAGTTTTAACTGCCTGATCTGCTCCACATCATCCTGAACCATCAAAAGGGTATCATCAGCATATTGGAAGATAGCTACCCCTTTGTTAACCAGGCGTGGAACCAATCCAACAATATGACCATTATCTTGAGCTTGCTGAATTAACTTTGCCAGCCCTTCTGCTGCCAAGTTGAAGAGA
The DNA here is from genome assembly GCA_028641055.1 of Alopecurus myosuroides. Lineage (NCBI taxonomy): Eukaryota > Viridiplantae > Streptophyta > Magnoliopsida > Poales > Poaceae > Alopecurus > Alopecurus myosuroides. The sequence goes on from CM054058.1 coordinate 389,630,568, forward strand.
AAAGGTGAGAAAGGATCACCCTGCCTAACTCCCCTATGACTACCAAAGTCTTTCCCTCTAGTATTATTGATTTTCACACACAGAGTACCATCCCTCACAATCTCCTCTATGAGCCTCCTCCAAAGGGGACTAAAACCTTTCAAAGTGACACAGTGAAGAAGATATGACCAATCAACCTTATCATAGGCTTTCTCAAAATCTAACTTCAATACAACCCCTTGCTGTTTTTTCCTCTTGGATTCATGAATAATCTCATGAAGAGACATGATCCCATCCACAATGTTCCTGCCTTTGATGGATGCAGTCTGACATTTGGATATGAGTTTATCCATATAAGGTTCCACTATAAGGGTGGCCACCTTAGTAATTATTTTGTACATGACTTGCAACAAGCAGATTGGTCTGTACTTTTGCAAACAGTCAGCATCAGGAGTTTTTTGAAGAAGGATGATCATACCAAAGTTCAGTCCATACAGGCCAAGGTCCCCCAGAAACCAATCATTAAACAATCTCATAACATCCTTCTTAACAACACTCCAGCATGACTGGAAGAACTCAATAGGAATCCCATCTGGGCCTGGAGCTTTATTCTTAACCATTGAATCAATAGCAATCTTTACCTCTTCCTCAGAAAATGGACTGTCCAACATAGAATTATCAAGCAGGGATAATTTCTCCTCCTCTCTCCAAATATGATGAGAAAATCTTAACAACCCTCCTTCCCCTGGACCAAACAGGTTCCTGTAGTACTCAGTAGCATGAGCAAGAATCTCTGCAGTCCCCTGCACACATTCATCACCATTTTTTAAGGAGTACATAATATTCTTCCTTTTCCTCCCATTAGCAATCCTATGAAAAAAAGCAGAATTAGAGTCCCGCTGCAGAAGCCAATTTGCACTTGATCTTTCATGCAAAAAAATTTCCTCCTCAGAGTACAGTTTCATTAATTCACTTTGAATAAAATCTTTCCTCCCATACTGGTCAGCAGACAGCACACCAAGCTCCTCCATCTGTTCCAGAGATTCAAGTTCACAAGACAATTCCTTCCTTAGTCTGATGGAATCCCCCCTAATATTAGCCCCCCAACCTTTAAGACAATTCTTGACTTTCCTGATTTTCAACTGAATAGAAGATACACTATCCACAAAGGGAATAAGGGCTCCCCACACTCTCTCAATCCTGGCAGCAAAATCAGGATGAACTAGCCATGATTTTTCAAATCTAAACTCCTTTTTTCTAGGAATCACCACCTCTCCAGTATCCACAATCAAAGCAAAGTGCCAGTTTTCTAATATTAGCCGCGCCTTGTGTGCCAGTTTTCTAGAATAAGCAAATGAACGCAGAGATCCAGTGATCCACGCGACCGTATCCTTGTGATCTCCGAGTCGGATCACCGGATCTTCCAAGATCCACGCCTGGACCTGTCAACATCAGTTGTGTGTGCTCCCGGCAAGCGTTTGATTTGCACAGCACGCGAAAGGTTGCCGTGAATCGTGCGCGCATCTCCCATCTTCTAGGAAGATCACATTCCAAAGTGTAGTTACCCACCCGATACTAGTGTCTCCTGGGAGAGCAAATCAGGTGGTGAGATCTCGCAAATCTGCACCGATTTATCAGGCTGCTTCATTAAGCACCCCAAGATCGATCATCGGCCCAATTGCATCACCTGCAAGTAAAGGAGTACAACCTGCGAAGCTGCGATTACCCCGATGCGATTACCCACACAGACACGCCCGATCGATCTATAGAGATCAGTTTGGGTAGCGCTCCCGATGAATATCCCGGCACGTCAGGCCCAACGCGTATCTTTGAAGTCCATACGTGATCTGGCCGTAATTAAGCCTAGGATCTTGATACGATACCGTTCCCTGCTCCCCCATTTTGTTTAGTGTCTACAACTACCTTTATATATTGATGATGATCGGTGGCGCTGCATGCTGTCACGTACGTCAACTACACGAGTTGGCCAATTGTTAATGAGATCGCAGCCAAAGATGGCTGGGCAACTCGCAGTCGAGTGCATGATGGGATGGATCGAATCATCCGTCCGATCCATGCTAGCTAGCTGTGACAGTGGTGCGCGACGGCAAATTGCGGAGCTCGCGACAGGCGTGGATCCGCTTTTAAAAACAGCCTCACCCAACGCGTGGGCACTATGATATTGTCCACCCCCTGGAGCTCCACGAGCGGGTATCCCTACAAGATCCTGGCGGAGAGGCACCGCCATGCGGGCCCGCCGGGACCGCGTGAATCTAGTTGGCGATTTCTACAGGGGAGAAAGGAAGAACATCCAAACCCGAACTAAAATCAAGAAATTCCGGCCGTCGGAACCACGCAGTTTTCCTACCCTAGCCGCCGCCAGGAGCTTGGCGACTAGGGAGAGGACCTTCTACCCCCGATCTTCACCGGCCACGGCGTTGGTCCCCTCTCTCTCCGATTGCCGCTCCGGCGGCAGGAGGGAGGGGGGACCTCGTTCCTCCGTTCTGTAGTTAGGGTTTGGTTTTGTAGGTTGTGGAGCGTCGTTGGGGTGGTGGGAGCGGCGCTTCGACGAATAAATCTGTCTCAACTTCACTCCCACACCGGCGGCGTCCTTCAAGACGGCGTCTCGGAGTTGATGGCATCGTGTGTTCGCCGATCTTTCAGATCGGTGGCGTTAGGGTTCATGGATGGTATCGGCGAGGCGGTGGCGGCGATCCCATCGGGTGTGTCTCTCCTTCTGTTCTGTCCCCGTTGCTGCGGCGTTGTCTCCGGCGTCATAGTGGAGCAGAGAGGATTTGTCATCCGGGAGTACGCGCAGACGGCTGCCTGCGCAGTTAATAGCTGGAAGATGGTGCATCTTGTGCTGGGTTTGTGGATGGAAGCTGGCAGTTCTGGTTTCTTCCTTCGACGTTGTAGTCGTGCGGGGATGTCAGTTCTGGAGTTCGATGGCGTGTCCGGGGACATGTTGCCCCGGTCTGATTCGTTCAACGACAATGGTTTTGCTTCTGGCAAACGATTTTGGAGGTCCGTAAAGCTGCAGATCAGCGATGGAGCCGCGTCGAGCTAGGATGAAGAGGTGATTTGTCTTCTCTCTCTTGGTGGTCACTTTGGTGGTGCCGAAGGAGATGGACATGCGCTGGTCTTGTGCATAGGATTATACTATCCTTTCAGTACTGTAATGTCGGTGTTTACGTGTCTTGTAACCGGATATTTTATCTTATGAATGAGAACGTATTACCTTGCAAAAAAAAAAAAGGAAGAACATCCAAGCTGAGTGTATTCTATTGGACACGATCACGCTAGCGATCCAAAAGGCGGAAAAGTCACGACGTCCTACTTGGCGAGAGGGAGGGAGGGAGCGCGATCGTTCTTGGAAGCTGGGGAACCGAGGTGCGCATAGAAAACCGCTGCGGCAGATCGGCCTGAATCTTTTCGGGGATCTCCTCCAGCTAGCGCTCTGGCGATCGCCAATAATCAATGGCGTCCGCGTATGTGTACTGTATATATATATGCACCGGCTAGCTGTCGCTGTTCCTGCGTCGCCATCCATCCATCCATCCATCCATCGCTGGTGTATATAAAGATAGCGCGGTATCTCGCGGCAGCTGGTAGTAGTGGTGTATGGGGAGCAGCAGTATCGACGGCGCCGGCGAGATGTGTTTGGATGCTGGCGGCAGGGTGGGGAGGCGCGGCGGGAAGAAGGCGGCCGAGCAGAAGGCCGCCAAGCAGCCGCAGCGCGGGCTCGGCGTCGCGCAGCTCGAGAAGATCCGGATGCAGAACCAGATGATCGCCGCGTACCGGTCCGGCCTGCCTCCGCCGCCGCCGCATCAGCAGCAGCAGGTGCCGTTCGCCGCTGCTGGCGTCCCGACGGCCGGCCACGACTCTTTCCAGCCATATCTAAACGTAAGTACTACTACTGCCTGCATGACCATCCAAATGCTGCGGACGACACGCATTGCTGTAGATATATATGCATGTGTAGCTTACCGTTCTGCATGTATATGGATTGCAGGGTTGCTTTGACGCGATGGACCGGAGGATCGCCGAGGTGCAGTACAGCCAGTACTACGCGGAGAACCTGCTGCCGTACGGATCCAGCCGGCCGCCGGCGACGTCGCCGCTCTTCGTCGTCCATGACTCGGTGCCGTCGGCCCAGAGGCAGCAACCGCCGCAGTACCACCACTGGATGCGTCCCAGCCACGAGTCCAGCGGCCGCGGCAACGCCGGAAGCGCGGAGGAGCTGGATTTGGAGCTGAGGTTGTAGGGCGAGCTCCATTGATCGATCTTCGACCGGCTGGGGTGTGAACTAATTCAACATATGTTCACTGCGTGCATGCATGGGCGAAGCGCCATGCGATACAGGAGGACCGGAGGAACGCCTTAGAATAGATTAATCGGTTAGCTATCACACGTACGTAATGGTGCTGCTTAATTTGCTGACGGAATGGCTGACGCTATTTGAATCCTGGGAATGTGGAAGGACCGATAGGCACGCACGATCGATATATGATGTAAATCTTGCTTAATTAACACCTTAATTAAAGGGGTACCTGCAGTTTGTAGAGGGGGGGATATATGCGTTGGGAAGTTGGCATTTCCCTTTTTCACATGTCCATTAGTATACTGTGTGTCCAGTTCAAAAAGAGAACCGATCGAGCACGCTTGTGGTCGGATATCAGCTCCTGCCAAGTGAGACCCGATCACAAGCCCAACGGCGGTGGCATCATTTGTGTGCAACCACGCCCAATGCTAAAATGACATTTTCCTCCTATCAATTATGTAACATTAATTATTAAAAAATTGTCATAGCAGACCCGACACCACTCACGGGCAAAAAGACCCTCAACGGTACTTTTCTAACAATGGTAACTCTATATATCTTCGTTCCAAAAATAAAACAGCCGGTAAGTCTAGGGCTTCAGCTAGCCCTGAGACCACTCACCAAGGGAGAACGACAGCCGATGCTTGACAAGGTGTTGAGTTGGGTTCCTGCATCGCAGAGCGGTATGATTGCTAGGGTGGGTAGGCTTACTTTGGTTAAATCAGTTGTCGCTTCTAGACCAGTGCACCATCTCCTGGTTGCAGAGGCGCCCTGTTGGCTCTTAGAGGAAATTGACAAGTGGATGAGGGGCCTTTTCTGGACAGGGTCTGAACATGTCAGTGGCGGGCAATGCTTAGTGGCTTGGGAGAACGTCTGCAAACCTTTTCAGTCTCGGAGGACTGGGGGTCAAGAACCTAGACTTGCATGGGTTGGCACTACGGGTCAGATGGGAGTGGCTAAGGAGAACCGATGCCTCCAGACCGTGGCACGGACTTCCTATGCTGAAAGATACCCAAGCAGCCGAGGCCTTCAACAGTCTGGTGTCCATCCAAGTCAAGAATGGCAAGAAAACCCTATGCTGGAAGGATAGATGGTTGGAGGGGAAAGCGACCCAGGAAATTGCCCCTCTGTTACAAAGAGCGGTGAATACGAGAACGGCAAACAAAAGACATGACGCCATGAGAGATAATAAGTGGATTGAGGACGTGAGGTCCCCGATGAACGAGGACATGGTGTCCCAATGTGTAACATCCCAATTTTGCTAATAAAAGTGTGTGGTGTTGTGTTCATCTCATACATGCATGAATCAAAAATTTAAATCATGTTTCAACCATTTTAATTTGTGAATTTAGATGGTTTGAGAAAATCCCACAAAAAGTACTTAATTTGGATTCCAAAGTTTTGTATTGAAAAATATTTCAAACACACCAAAGCAAAACATGGTTTTGTTGGAAATTTTATGAGCTTCCCAAATATAATTTTTGCCAAATTTTATTCTTGCAAAAAGGGGCTCAAAAACTTTGTTTTCTGTCCTCCTTTATAGCAGAAAAGGACCAATCTGTAAAATTCAGGAACTCCAGGGGGTTTTCGCATTTCCCTCTTTTTTTACCTTTCTTCCAGCGCTGGCCAGAAGGACAGAGGGTCGACGACGTCGCCGCGCACCACGTCCTGCTTTCTCTCTCGCGAGGGGATAAGGGTGAGGAGAGCCCTCCCCGTGCACTACTCCTCCCTCCTGCTCGCTGCTCTACCCTCCTCTCTCTGTTTATCTCCCTACGAGACCAAACCCTAGCTCCTCTGTGCCCGTTCGGCCGCCGTCGATTCCGGCGATTGCCGCCGATATAGACCGCCTCGACACTCACTGTTGGTCCCAGGAGCTCCGCCATGTTCTCCCACACCTCCTGGACGAGCCACGTTTGACGGGAGTGGACGAGTCGCCGGAATCGGGTCATCTCCCTCGCCTCCGGCCGCCGGCCTCCTCTACTCGTCGCCGTCGATTTAGGCCTCCCTGCGCCTCTCCGTCAACACCATCACGTCCCCCTCGCTCTGGTGAGCCACCATGCGCCCTCCTCTAGTGCCCTACTCTTCTGTAACCTCCGGCCGATGTGCTCCGCCGCCCGCCGCCGCGCGGATGGACGCCGGCGAGCCTCCGGCCACCCAATTCCAGAGCCGCGCCCACCCCTAGCGTCCCCATGCAACCCTCCACCCCGTGGTGGGGTTTGTTTTTGAAATCCCGCGCGAATTTGATCGAATTTGATCTCTCTGTGAAGAACTGAGGAGGATGAGGTCATCTCTGCGTCATTGTGACGTCATATCTCTCTTTTTGAATAATTATAGAAAATGGTTATTTTTGATAATTAAATAACTTTTAAAATATTAATCAGAAAAATAAAATAAAAGTATGGTTTTGATCAGAAAAATGCAATCTACCTGAATATGTCATTTTCACACATGTTTGAGAAAATCCAAAAATAAGCATTTATTTAATGTTGTTACTTCTTTTAAAATAGAAAAATAAGTTTTTATTCACTAAAATTAGAAAATTAAAAGTTATATACCAAATTGCTCAAAATGACAAATGCAACCTATTTATGATGTTTTCAAACCAATTTGAGCAACTAAAATGGTACTCACCTTCATAATCAGCCGAAACCCCCTCCGAGGTCTATTTCGGACTAATTCAGTAAAAATGCTTAACTGTCATACGAACCCTAGCAACCCAACGGACATGTTTAGGGCTTTATTTCAGTGCATTAATTTTCTCATACATACATATTGCGCATTGCATCGATGCCATGATTGATTGTTCTTTTTTGTTTCGGTGTTGTTTTCCCCCTCGGTAGAACGCGACTCCGAAGTGAAGGCCAACATCTCCATGACGAATACTTGATCCTAACCGACAAGTCAAGCACTTATTCCTGAAGAATTTATCTGGTTTTCTTATAACCAAGGCAAGCATAACCTCTTATCTGCTCATATATGCTTTCGAACAACACTTGAATCTCGTATTTTGCATTCGATTCCAAAGTATTTGATGCTAGTAGACATAGTTCACCTATATGCTGCATTGCCTCAGTATCCTGATCCACTGCTCCTAGCCGCCATAGATTTGCTTGTGCGCATCGCCAGAGCCTCATATCTGCTACCGCTTAGTTTCATATGTTTGTTACCTCTGCTCCATCCGGTTGATGAATCAGAGCTACGATAACCTAGTATGATATGATGACGTGGTAAGATGAGCACTGTGTGGTTAACATGACTAAGGCTTTGACGGGAGGCCACTTGGGAAGTGGTTGTTTGTCCTGTACTTGCCAACCCTAGGAGTAAGGTCTCGCCGCGGAAACCAAGACTGAGCGTGCAACCACACGCGGGGCCTAACAGACCGCGCTCGACTAACTAACTTGTTTGGTTCTATCCGTGAGTCACGTAGTTTGGGATTTCCATCTGTGTGTGAGTCAGAAACCTTTTGGACGTGTTTAGTGCGTGACCGGGACAAGTGATGGACGTACACGGATCTTGATCCCGACTCACAGAACAGGTGTCGTCAGGAGGTGGCCAACTCCCTGTTGACGGGGTGGCCCTGTTTGGGTTGACTCATGGATAGAGCTCGACAAGGTAAAGGTCGTGGCCAACCACACTCTGCCGGCACATCGTCGGAATTGTGCCAATAGCTTGACATTAAGAGTCGGATGGTACGTGTGGGTAAAGTGTACCTCCCTGCAGGGATAAATCTTTCGGAAAGCCGTGTCCACGGTTATGGACGACTTGGTGAAAGTCACGGGGTCATAGATAACTTGAAAGTGGCGTAAAAGATGTTGGCAATGTTTGAAGGGTGCCTCCCCGGAGATGCCGGGAGGGGTGATCCTTGTAGCATGTGAGTTTATGGGAAATAATGTTGGTGGTTTCAAAAGATGATGATTACAGTAGTGAGTTTCTCATCTGTTTAGAAAACCTTCTATGAGACGTGCTATTCCTTCCTCAACTTGCAAAACAAAGGTTGCTTTACGCAAATCAGACTTCATAAAACCCTTTATGAAACCAGCAGATATATAATAGGTTAACTAAGTCTTGTTGAGTACCTCCCGTACTCAGGTTTGCTTAATTTTGGTTCAGGAGAAGATCTCACATCGGTGGTGATTCAACGTGGACATCGACGAGTAGTTTGGGGTTCCCAGGTAGCAGCCTGGAATCTATGGGCTGGGACGTCGCCTTATGTTGCGGCCTCTTAGGCCTTTTTGGTTCTTGTTGATTAGCAACATAATTTGCCTTTCGTTGTCTGATGTAATGTTGGGTCGTGTGACCTCTGCTTGTAAGCTATACTCTAGTAATACATGTTTAGTAAAGTTTCATGTTTAGAGTACTGCTTTGATCGGTTGTTGGTTTCGATCTCATCGTTATACAGTTTTGGCTACGCCTGCATAGTTGTCGCATTCGAGGGGTTGTGGAGCCGATGATCCATGTCCGAGCCCGCCTGTCGATGTGATCGGCCTGGGGCGAGGTAACCCCAGTAACCCTCGATTGTTGTTGCACTTTCTGGACACATAGCATCTCTGTATAGCTTTGGTCCCGTTTCCTTCAGTTTCATACGATTCGTGGACGCTCTGGTATGCATAGTTGGTTATGACTAGCATGGATACAAGGAGTAGTAGACTGGGGATCCGGGCTACGTGCCGATGAATCCAGTCTGCCTGCCGTTGTTTGTTGCGGCCGGGGCTGGTAACCCTGAAGCCCTTGTGAGTCCATGTCTAGGAGCACATAACAGTATGTATATCTCTGGATCCGGGGTCGTGACACAATGTATTAGGCTCTAGATCGCCACACGGAGTCTCTGGCGAGGCGAGGACATCGAGGATGAGTTCTTATGGCCGGCGGCCGCCAAAAGCACCTATACGGCAGGCTCAACCTACAAGAGATTGATGGAAGGTCATATCAGCTTCCCCCTTGCTGATGGAGTCTGGAGGTGCTGGGCACCTGTCAAGTGCAAGATCTTCATGTGGTTGGCACTGCAGTACAGGTTTTGAACATCTGATAGGAGGGCAAGGCATGGACTGCAGGAACATCCTAGCAACTGCCCTATGTGTCTGCAAGAGATTGAGACAGCAGACCACCTACTGCTACATTGCGTCTATGCTAGACAAGTATGGTGGAACTGCTCGAGACGGCTCAGAGTGCAGCTGTTGGTGCCTACAACAGAGGACAACCTGGAAAACTGGTGGCTGTCTGTGCGTGATAGATTTAGAGGGAAGCAAAAGAAAACCATGGACATGTTCATCACTGTGACCTGTTGGAGCCTTTGGAAGCAGCGCAATGCAAGAGTGTTTGAAAATACCAGTCAACTGTGCAATGAGGAGGGTCTTTGCGACAAAGTGCGTGCCGAACTCAAGAGATGGGTAGCAGCCGGAGCTAGAGCGTACGGAATCTTTCTAGAGTAGTCGCAATTCTTGCCAAGTAACGAGTGTGTGTGACATCTGGGTGCTTGTACTAAGTGTTGTGAACAATCTGCACTTTAAAACTCTCTCTTCTATAGAAATAAGGTATGCAATTGCATACCCTCGAAAAAAAGGCCAGTAAGTCGGCAACTCTATCCCATGATCAAATTTCGTCCAAAAAAGTCACCACCGGTGGACCAAAACTGAGGCACGTTAGTACCGTCATTACACAGCTAACGAGCCTCGATTACTTTTAGGAGAAGGTGATGGTGCAGATGGGCTTCTATCCCCAATGGGTTTTTTTAATTATGGAGTATGTCCGTTCTGTCCGTTATCAAATCCGAAGTAATGGCTCTCATTGAGATGTCATGACACCTACAAGAGGGCTGCATCAGGGAGACCCTATATCCCCTTATCTATTTCTTTTGTGTGCAGAGCGTCTCTCTAGTCTGTTGATGTATGAAGAGGAGAGGGGAAATCTAATCGGTGTGAAAATCTGCCGCGATGCTCCTTCTGTCTCGCATTTTCTCTTTGTAGATGATTCACTTATTGTCATGCAAGCTCATATTGCAAATGCGAAAACACTAAAGAAGATTCTTCAAGATTACCGTCTCTCATCAGGATCAAGCATCTTTTTTAGCCCATGCAAGGATGTCGAGACAAAGGTGGCGGTTTGCTCCGAGCTGAATATTATGAGTGAAGCTATAACAAATAAATACTTGGGCTGCCACCTCTGGTGGGAATCGACCTAAATGATTGTTTTATGCACCTAGTGGACAGAATTTGCTTGAGACTGAAAGGGTATAAGGAGAAGCGTCTTTCGTATGGAGGAAAAGAGGTTTTACTTAAAGTTGTCGCGCAAGCTATTCTCGTGTATGCAATGTCGGTTTTTAAGCTCCCCGAACAAGTCATCAAAGGGTTAACTGATTCAATGACCCAATACTAGTGGGGGATGAAGAAGGACAGAAACATATGCATTGGTTTGCGTGGTGGAAAATGTGTATCCCAAATAAGAAGGCTGGCATGGTTTTTTAGGGACCTCGATTGTTTCAATCTTGCAATGCTCTCCTAACAAGTGTGGAGACTCTTATGTGAGCCAGAATCTCTTTGGGCAAGAGTATTGAGAGCCAAATATTTTCCATAGGGGACCTGCATAATGTCGTGGTTAAAAAAAGGATCTTCTTTCAGATGGCAAAGTATTTGGGCCGGTATTCAGACTTTTAAGAAATGCTACATATGGAGAGTGGGAGATGGGGAGAGCGTGAATTTTTGGGATGATCGTTGGATACCATCTAGCCCCTCGGGGAAACTTGTGACTGATAGGGCTGATAGTGGGATTTCTAGGGTGTCAGAACTAATTGACCCCTCAACCCATGACTAGGATGCACCTAAACTCCAGGATAATTTTCTGTCAGTTGATGTGAACCGAATTCTGAAAATTCCTCTGGCTATTGGAATGATGGAGGATTTTGTCTCGTGGAACAACAACAAGTTGGGAATCTTAACTGTACGATCGTCTTACTACATAGAATGGGATCACCAACATGGATATAAACTTCATAGAACAAACGATCAAAGCTCTTCCACTACAAACATGGTCTGAGTAGGGTTTGGTCCATGAAAGTCTCTCCCAAGGTAAATTTTTTCTCTTGGCGCCTTCTTCATGGTATGATTCCATGTGAGTGCACATTGGCGAATAGACACACCATCAATAGAGCGTCTGCCTAGTTTGCAACATTTACTATGAAGATACCTTGCATGCGTTTTTTCAAAGCCCAAGGGTTCTAGAGTCTATCTCCTGTTGCGTCAGTTTAGATTTCCATCTCTCAGAAGCTCTGGCGTTAGTCAACGTGTTCTTAAGAAGCAGCTCTTGAATATGAGAGTCCCACACGGCTGAAGTTAGCGGAGTATTCATGTCCTCGTCATTTACATGTTTTTATCACCATGACTCCCTTCTTCATCGTCGTCGTCTCCCACGGCCTCTTCGTCCTCTCCATTGTCATGTTCCGCATCTTCCTCATATTCACATGTCGCCGCCCCATTGGTATCGTCGTGATCATCATCTTCATCATCACCAATCCACTGAGTGTGGCCCTCCATGAAACGATACCTCAACAGGTGCTGCTCGAACCAGGTTTGAACATGGACCCTAACTTGCATTTTCGACACAGACACCCTATCTCTGTGCGGTTGCTTTGATGCATGTCGCCATCGCGCGTTGCACGTATCTATGCACCACACTTTCCCTCATCGAGATAGCCATTGTCGCCTGCACGACAAGAGAGATTTCATTAGATCCGATTTTTACGGAAAATTTTGGCATGGCCTTTGCTAAAAAAAAGGTCACACAAAGCACCAGAAATTTTTCGAAACAAAGTTGAATCAACATTTCAGAAAAACATTGGCAACTTATCCTAATGCCAACACAACACAATGCAAAATAAAAAATGACACATAGCGATAACCTCGAGTTCTTCCACCAACCAACCAATCACCTATTTAGATGACACAATGCAAAATATATAGACGCGGTGACGACGTCGAAGATCACCGGAGAAGACACGTCGACGGCCGATGAGAGAGTTTGGTGTGGGCTCCTACTTATGTTCTAGCTCTAGAAGTAGTGGTGCATTTGTAGTGAGAGCTAGGTCTCCAATTAGTAGATCTAGTGGAGATATGGAAGAGGGCAAGTGGGGTAGGGTTACTAGATTAGCTAAAGTGGGTTGAGGGATGTGGGGGAATAAGATTGGACCACTAATGGCTCCATTTTTTTGGGGGATGAGTGAGTGGTGTGGATAGGGACTGTGGATGGGTGGCTGGCCGCACTTATTGAGGCCACAAATTACCCTCGGCGCATAGTGCACGCATGCACCTGAGGTACTTACATATAGTGCACGCGAACAAAATAAAGAAGCGCCAACGGTAGGGGCCCAACAGTCGGGCAGTACCATAGTCGGAGTGTATTATTATTCGCCTGGGGTAACTGATTGTGAAGGTCTTGCACTCGTTGAGAAACCCCAAGGGGAAGGTATGATGAGCACAACAACAGATTTTCCTCAGAAAGAAACCAAGGTTTAATCGACCAGTAGGAGCAAGGAGTAACTTCAGAAGGTTGATGCAGCTGAGATGGCAGGACGCACTACCGGTTCAGCAGCAACGTGTAACCTACACAACACAAACAATTCACTTTGCCCAACGAAGCAGTGAGGTTGTCAATCTCGCCGGTTTTGCTGATAACAAAGAGGTTAAATGTATGGCGTGGAAAACAATTTGAAAATAGTAGCAGCAGTGTGAAAACAGTGGAAGCAGTGTGTATTACTAGTATGTGAAAATGGACCCGGGGTCCACAGTTCACTAGTGGTGTCTCTCCGTAAAAGATAAATAACATGTGTGGTGAACAAATTACAGCCGGGAAATTGACATAAATGAAGGCTGCACCGTAGTGCATATGCAAGACATAAAGTTTACTATGTGATTCATGCAGGCATTACAAGAAGATACATAGAACGTCATCCAACTGCATTTATGACTAATAATCCACCCTCCACATATCATCCAAACAAACGTTGGGTATTAAGTTGCAAGCAACAGATAATCGCAGTAAGCAAAGTGTGTAATGTAAACAATGTAAACGAAGTAAACATCGTTGTTTTCTCCCTAATGGCAACAACACATCCTCCATCCGTCACGTTTCTGTCACTCGAGCACAGATGCAATGGAGGCATGAACCCACTATCGAGCATAAATACTCACTCTTGGAGTTACTAGCATCTACTTGGCCAGAGCATCTACTAATAATGGAGAGCATGCAAGATCATAAATAACATATGAAGATAACATGGTAGATTGATAATCAGAAGACATAGCATTCAACATTCATCGGATCCCAGCAAACACAACATGTAGAATTACATAAAGATGATCTCGATCATGTAGGGCAGCTCATGAGATCTAAATATGAGACATAAAGTGGAGAAGACAACTATCTAGCTACTGCTATGGACCCGTAGTCCAGGGATGACCTACTCACGCATCACTTCGGAGGAGGGCATGGTGGTGTAGACCCCCCGGTGATGAATTTCCCTCCCGACAGGGTGCCGGGGAAAGCTCCAGAACCCTCCCGATCTCGGGATGACGATGAGGGTGGCCTCGGGTGTTTCTCGGGAAAAAGTGGTATATTTTTAGGGTTCACGTATCGGGGGGTTATATAGGCGAAAGGGCGATGGAGGTGGACGCCCAAGTGGCCCACACCACCCACAGGCGCGGCCGGGGGGACTGCACCCTATGGTGTGCCCCCTGTGGCCCCTCTCCTGGCCTCTTCGGGACTCCGTGGAACCTTCGGAAATTCTAAGACATCCGGGCTTTGAATTTTCCAGTTCCGAGAATATTTCCAGAATAACTTTTATGAAACTAAAAACAGCAGAAAACAGTGAACTGTCTCTGTGTCATCTTGTCAATAGGTTAGTCCCAGAAATCGATAAAAATGACATAAAGTGTATAGCAAATATGTAGGAAATAACATGAAAACAACATGGAACATCATAAATTAAGGATACGTTTATGACATGTCAAAATCCCCAAGCTTAATTCCTACTCGTCCTCTAGTAGGTAAACGATAAAAACACATAAATTCTAAGGTGACATGCTACCAATATAAACTTGCTCATCTAAATTGTAAAAGAATATGTAAGGTGAGATCATAGTACTTTAAACAAAAGCATGATAGATATAATTCTAGCAATAAAACATAGCAATCACTTTGCATCATGAGAAGTAACACAAATAAAAGATCATGAATAATAATGCACTCGAAAGATATACGTTTGTCTCAAGAATAGAGATAACATGGCAAAGTGATATTTCGCTTGTCCTTAAGGGTGGGGTAAAACATAAATTCTAGAACACCTTCAAAGTTTAAGAGGAAGACTAAAACAGATAATTTGAGAACAAATAATAACACATCATGAATCAATTAATAATATTTCTGGGACAAATGCACATTAAACTCAGAATGGCAACTATGCTCTCTCAACTGTGCATAAAGTTAGAATATGGAGACTTAACATAAAAGTAAAAGAAAGGCCCTTCGCAGGGGGAAGCGGGGATTAACTCACCTGCTCGAGCTTTTTATTTTATTAAACAGAGGTGTAAAATGTTTTTTAGAATGGTGTATGCTTATGTCAACGAATGGTAAACTGAAAATACAGTACGTCACAAGCCAACTAGACTTCACAAGAGCGGCTCCCATTGAAGGATGCAACTGGTGTATAAGGTCATCCCTCTTTTCTTTTGTTTACACAATTATGCCTTGACTGATAAATCAGGGAAAAAATAGTGAAGATAATTTGTTTGTATTAATTTGGGGCTGAGCACCCGCTGCCAGCTCTTCTATCAATTGGATAAGTGGATGAAGCCACTAGTACAGGGTGTGAAAGTCCAATCAACAAGTGAGATAAACATTCACTATTTACGTCCTCACACGATCACTAGATTCATCATTGAATGTGTAGGAGTCATTACGGATCTCTAGGTCCCGTTGTTGACTATTGATCAGAGAGGTGTCTCGATCATGTCTCTATTATTCACGAACCATAGGGTGCGACACTTAAGGTTTGATGAAGCGATTGAGTGAATACGGAATATCAGAGAAAAGTTTAGACAACACCGAAATTGTTTCGGGAAATATTGAAATATTCACTGAAATTGTTTCAGGGAATATTGAGATAGTTCAAGGTGGTATATGTTAATGTTTGATTAACAAATAGTTCAAGGGGTTAAGTGTTAATGTTTGTTAATAGAATTAACAAATATAAAATAAAGAAATAAAATTGTTTTATTTATTTATTAAAGAAAACCCTTGGAATTTTGAGTGGGAATTGATGAGAGAATGAGTGCGTTGAGTGGAGACTCCACCCACACGATGATGGGAGAGGTGGAGGCACCAAAAACTCGTGGCTGCCTCCCCTCCTATATAAAGAGGGGTTGGACCTCTCTCTCCACACACAACTTGGTGTCATATCCATCTCCATCCTCCCGCTGATCCAGCTCATGTTCATGCGCTTGGCAAAGCCCTGAACAAAGTTTTCTCCACCACACCACGCTGTCGTGCTGCTGGTTTCTGAGGGACCCTATACTTCCGCTGCCCCGCTGGATCGAGGGAACGGAGGTCGTCATCAAGCTTTACGTGTGACCGAGCGCGGAAGCGCTGCCAGATTGCAGCGCTCATCTTCGCGATCTTGAGATTGATATGAGTACGACTACATTATCAACAAGATTTGATCTCGTAACGCTTTGTATCTTCGAGGTTGTGTTCTCCTTAAGACTCTCTCTATGCTCGTTGCCTTTCATCTTCTAGAGATCTTGGCCCTTCGGGTGTCTATCGCCTAGGATTTTTTTTGTTTTCTATGCAACGAACCCTTCAGAATTTACCACTATTATGTAAATTCCATCGAAACTCATCGGTTCCCTACGTCAAATTGACCAAATCCAGACGATGTAGCAACTCATTCCAAGATGCTAACCGGGGATCAACAAGATCTCTTCTGAATGTCACATTTGGTGGGTTATTTTCCAACACCTGAGCAAGTGTATTCGTTTATGAAGACCAATGACTATATTGTATAATGTTGGACATTGTTTTCGGAGTGTGATGGTACCCAGCTATATATCCTCCCAGAACCTAATCTCTGGGCCATCATTATTGGAAAAAGATCCATACGGGAAGAAGAATTTCTTCGTCTCCATCAGGCCAGCCCAGAAGTGTGAAACTCCCTATTTCCAAGAAACCAGTTATACCGCACATGAGGGCAGGAGGTATGTTAGAGTAACCAAGTGTGGCAGGAGGTATGTTGTGAACACTTAAGTGCATGAATAAAATTACCTCGAGTGACAACACACTGGGAATCCATGTGAGCATGCCATATTTCTCTTGGCCTCCAGACCACGGCTCAATATGCACCCATATTTGCATTAATATTACTCGGTAGAAAAATTCAAGGCTTGCACCACTTACACACCGGTCTTAGGGGCCTGAAGTGGCTATCTAGTTTACCTTGTTTCCTCATCCGACCAAAAGAAAGGCTCGCGGGCCAAACAGAGTACATACGAGGCATGGTTTGAGAAAGGAGGGAGTAGTAACAAGGGGAAAATATGAAAAACCAAAAAGGTCCCAAAAAATAATAAACATAGATGCAAGCTTTGCGAGGAACTTGGGCTCCGATCTAGATCTCGCAAATGGTGTTACACTCCTGAAAGACCCATGTATGCCCATGTTTGTGTGGTAAATTTTGTGTTGTTTTTTTCACTTACTAAACTGACATTCTTTATTTTCCAGGAGAAAATGAAAACCTGCTCAACCTTGTTGAAGATTGCTGGACAACAAAAAAGTCAATAGTTGGTGAATGGAGAAAAAAGAGAAGTGTGCATATTTCATTTAGTTGTGATGAAACATTGCAAAATGACTCATTTCTGGATGTTGTGCTGCAACCAAGCCAGTTTTGGATGCTATGGTGTAGACTAAACCTGCCCAAGCTGCGGAGGTGCAAATTGAACCTGTTCAAACTGTCGAGGTACAAACTGAATCAGTTTTGGATTCTATGCCGCCAACTGAATTTGTTCCAGCTGTCGAGTTTCAAACGGAAGCAGTTTCGGATATAGTTCTGCAAACTGAACCTTTTCAAGCCGTTGAGGTGCAAACTGGAACAATTGTGTGTGTTGAGATATTGCACAAGAGGAAGAAAACTTAAAGAAATTTGTGGGGAGGTCTACTGATAGTGATGCCAAAACACCAAGAGCATGAGTGAACTTTTCTTTGTAGATTCAAAAAAGCAGCAGTCTGACGAAGAAGAAATCAAGTGGTAAGAAGTGAAAGATGTGTGGTGTAATATTATTTGTAATTTGATACGTGAAAACTTTTGTGTTGTAATGTTATTTGTACTTCGATATCAAATTTGAGGAAACATTTCAAATTTGAACCAACATTTGAATTTGAACAAATAGTTGAAGTGGAATGCTCTGTGGTATGATGTTGCGGTGTTTTCTAAACTATTATACACATTAGGTGATTAATCTGATCTCTTCTGTGTGCACCAAATGAGTTTCAAGACAATAAAAGGCCTCGTTTATAAGCAATTTGGTTTCGACCTTCTCTAATGAGAAAAATAATTTTATTAACATTTATTTTATCTATATAGTGTAGATGTGAAGTAAGACTATTTATTGAATTAATCTTCATATTATTACATTTTTTAAACAACATGATTTAATAGAAAACCATTAAAAACACGTTTAAAATGTCATAATGAAAAACTAAATGCATATCCTTCTTAGTCACTCGAAAATAAAGCTTTGGTTATCTTTTTCATTATTTTATTTTTCAAAATGCAAAACCCTTCCTCCCTTCCTCACTTTTTTTGAACTCTCTCCCGCCTGGGCCGTGGTAGCTCATTTGTGTGATGGTTTTTTCACGAAAATATTAGTATACCAAGTTTTTTTTTTCATTACTATGTCACATAACACATCTATGTATCCGGTTTTCTATTTTTTGAATTAGTTTTACTCCTTTAAATGTTGGTCAAACCTCGCGAAAGCCTGTTGACCGTCTCAAAACCCGTCATAACCCGGCCCAACCCTAGCGCCGATTGTGACTGTTTGATCATACCATAGAAAACTTGCGACTGTCTTCTCGGGTCGTCTAGAAGGAAATCCGCGGTCAGGAACCGGGCAGACTCCTAATCTGTTGGATCGCGTTGACGGTTTCGATCGTATTTTCGTAGGGAGATCCGTGAGAGGCTGTTTATAAAACGTGTTTTGCTAGAGTCAATTTTTTCAGACGGACATATGCGGAGTCGCTCGTTATCCCCGTGCATCGGGGCAATTAACACAGGCGTGCATTCAGAAATACAGCTGTACCGATGGACACCCCTCGATTCAGTTATATGGAGGACCAAAAGACGCATATGATACAATGACCATTATTATTTTCAAGAACAAAATTGTGGTTCCCATTAATATTAAGACACCTCCCGTATACACCTTCTTCTCCACTTCCATCTGCTCCTTCTTCACCAAAAGGCCCCAAAAGTTCAAATATTTGACCGCTCCAAGCCAAGCCTCTCGCCAAGATGCAGTACAACGTCCCATCTTTCCGTGTTCAACACACACTGCCGGAGATGGAGTACCCAACCGGCGTCATCATGGATAACACCCTTTGGGTGTGGGCGATGTTAAGCTGGAGGAGCCCAACGGATCTCACCAACGAGTTCCTCCATGCGGGATTTAGGCACCTACCACCGGGCTCGCCGATGATGTTCCACGTGAAAAAAGTTCGTCGCAATGGAAAATCTCCTATGATTGGACTGCTTGCTCGCTTCACCAACCCTTTCACACCTACCATCTTCTTGGCGAAATGCACCGATGCGGCTTCGAGTTCATCGCCTGCACCACCTACAACATCTACACTGACTTCCCTCCATCTTCTCCATCGTCAACCGCATGCACGCTCTCCCCTAAAACCTCGGAGAGTATGAGTGAATGGGCGCCGTAGTGAAGATAGCGGTGAAGCCGTGAAAAGATGCCGTGTGTGTGTGTACGCGCGCGCGCGTGTGTGCGCATGTGCGTGTGCGTGGGTTTATTTCAGTGGGTGTGTGTGATGTTCTGTTCGTGCGGTAAATTATTTGCATATTTCAGTTGTGTGATGCCCCGAGATCGGGCACTATGCAGATTTCAGCATTCCCGCCAAATCCGCATAATAACCGATTCCAGGTTGCCACTTATGATAACATTACAACAGTTCACGAATATTCCACAATTACAACAGAAACAGATAGATACAAGATGACTCAAACGAGTCAAGGATACAACTGATACAATACAAAGATCCAAATAACAGCGGAAGAAACAACATATCGTCCGTCTACGGACAAGATACAAATTGGACTAAGAGTCCTGAAGATAACCGAGAGCGTCCAATCCCTGCCCAGGCCAAGCCGGAGGGATTCCCAAGCTAACGTCGTCAGACTTCAAACCTGTTGACTGCAATATTGAATATGCAGCCACGAAAAAGATTCGTGGGTCAGTACGGTTAAGTACTGGCAAGTGGATAAACCATACTCACAAGATACCGGCGTAGCCAGTCATCACAAGATACAAATACTTTGGGATCAACGGAAAGGAAGGGGTTATTGCAAATAAGCGGCAAAGGGCTGCTCTAACCATCTACAGAGAGATACTACAACTTCCGGCTAACAGAAAGAAGATAAGATCGAGTATTGTAACCAACTGAAAGATAACTTCTAACAAACCCATCCTGGATCTCGCCCCTTATCCGAAGAAGCAATCCGAGGATAACTCACACAGTTGGATTAATGATGGTTCAGATTATTGTGTCAATAAGCCTATTACTAGTCAAGTTGTTAATCATTGGGTGTAAGATTGTTAATCATTAGGTTTAAGTTGTCCTGAGTACTTGTTAGCCAGTACTTTCACCAAGTAATCCATAACCGCGGAAAACACGGCTTCTCGAGAAGATTATCCCTGCAGGGTTGCACCAATTTAGCCGTACACGCAAGAATAACCCGCCAGATGGGAGATCACCCCACCAAGCGAGGTACTCTACACAACTCAACTCTTCTTCACATCAAGCCCAAAGCACCTTGGGCGCACGGCTAATCGAGCCCAGAAGAAAATGGACCCTCATAGCACTCTAAGAACGTGTCCTCCTATATGCCGACTACGAAAGTTCCACCCGGGATCCAAGGGCTCGCAAGATCATGCATGCAACAAATGGAAAACCCGAACTAAATGAGGCGATTTGGACGAGATGCGAATCGAGTCAAATTGAGGGGGGCGCCCATACTCGCTTCCCACATGCGGGTAGTGCGCTCATCATGGATCAGTAGACAAGACCCTTTTCCTATTAGGGTCGACACTAGCAGGCCTCAAAACCACAAGGGCCTCCTGCCGGTGCCTTATCATCAAATTATTATTTAACAATAACATTAGCATGATTGATTGATTAAACATCGAGCCCCCAGAACATAATAAAGATATAGTAACTGAAAGTAACGGGTAACAGACTCGAGCAGAACAACCTAAGCATGCTAGTAAGACACTGGCTCAATCAATAGGGTTGTAGGAGGGGTGGTGAGGCAATATCAGGGTTAAGGGATTCATGTGATAGGTTCGTAACAGAAACAACTACTACTATGACTTAGCAGAAATAGACAACGGAAAGTATCGGTAACAAGTGATGAAAGGCAGCCATTTGGCAGCAAGTGAGTATACTTGCCTGAGATCCCGCAAGGTAGCTGTCGAAGCTCTGGCTCCGCAAATCCCTCAGGTGACCCTATCGGGTTTCGACTAGGAGATGTCATAGGCGCTGGTGGAATCGTCGGCTTGACAGGGAGGCGATATTTACCCAGGTTCGGGGCCCTCGAAGAGGTAAAACCCTTACTCCTGCCTTCTGCTGATCTGTATTAGACGATTAGATCGATTACAGGTGCTCGAATCGAGAGTAGATCTCGAGTTTCAAGGCTTTTGTGGTCGTGCGGTAATACTTGGTCCTCTCCTTTGGGGCTCTCCTGGCTTTATATAGATAGCCAGGTCTCGAGTCCAACCCGGAGAGGATACAAACCCTAGCTCGAGTCGGTTACAATCCCTAACTTAACCCGCAAGTTGATGCGGGTGGGCTTTTCATGGGCCTTCTAGAGTACTCCAAGGGCGCTTCCTGTCGGGCCTTGGTTAGAAGGCGTGAGAGGGGGTGTCCTTATTCGTAGGGCCCAGGATCCATGCCTTCGTCAGTAGCCCCCGAGCGTATGCTCGACTGGGATTTATTTTCAGTCGGGTAGACGGTCAGACCCTTTCTTTGATCTCATCTTAGAAGTTCAGCTCGACAGTTGTTGCCTACGAAGGGTGTGTTCCCTGTTTCGCGAAGAAATACTCGAGTATCGAGCAGCATTGGTGCCAGTTTGTGCGGCTATATTAGCAGAAGGATGTGGCGCAGTGGCTTGGCTCTCCCGAGAGATCAGGGCCAATTAATTGCGACTAGGGCAAAAACACTCCTGGCCTACACAGATTCGAGACCTCCGACTCGAACCCGATGAGGTGATCGTTACGACTGGGCCGTTTGTGGACTTATTGAGTCGAACTTAACCTAAGAGGGTACCCGGCGCGTCCGCTAGGATTTTTCTTCGTGTTGTTGACACGGAACTATGCCGGAGGACGCAGCTTTCGAGTGCGATTCCAGGCCCAAAAGAAAGATCTTTTTGGGTCTTACCTTCATATTCGAAGAATATGGCATCCGGATGTGCCTAGTCGGCTGTACAATCCAGGTTCTTGTGATGTGTAAATATCACGCATAAGGTGGGTTCTTTCTACCCGATTAGATTGGTATGAGTTCCGTACGAAAAAGTTTCGTGTTGGAAATGTTAGCTCCGTATGAAAGAGTTTTCATGTTTTGGAAAATTGTGCCTGTACGAAAGAGTTTTCGTGTATAAGGCATGTTTCTCTTGTTCGAAGAGGCTTTGATTCATGAATTTTTTCATGGAAGATTGTGTTCTATCCGAAGGAATTGATATTCGTGCGAAGATAATTTCGCGTTTAAAATTCCATTCGCAAAAATTTCCTTTCGGAATGACGAACGCCATGACGTCAAGGCGTGCTCCTCTTCTCCCGATGGGACGTGACGAAGTGGCAGCAGAAATTGGCCCACCTTGTCAGCTTTTTGACCGGGAAACGAGACGTCACTCCCGTTTTTTACGCGAAATGCGCAGTAAATGCGCACGATCTTTTGTTAAGATCGTGGCACGAAACAGCGTACGCCGCCGCTTCGTTTCATCCTTACGCGTGGCAGCCGCGATAGGTGCCACGTTGCGCATCGTACGGCTGAGATTGCTTTACCCCGTATATAAATAAGGGTGTTAGCGCCGCAGTGAAATTTTCCCCGCTCTCAATCTTCGTCTTCCACCTTGCGCTCGTCTTTGCCTTCCCTGCGCTCAAGCTCTTGCTGCGAACAATGGCCGGTGGAAAGAAACGCGGCGTTGGAACCTCCGCGTCTGGCGAGCCTTCTGCGCCACTCGCCTCTCGCGCCGGCGACTGGCGCACCCCCAACACCACCGCCAAGAGCATCAAGGAGATGCAACGGGAGGGTCTGCTGCCGACGGAGGCGGAGAAGCGTGTCCGTCTGGGGAAGAGGGAAGAGGTACCAAACCCTCACTCGAACGAGCGCGTGGTCTTCGTGGACCACGTGACTCGAGGTCTTTCCTTCCCTCTTCACCCTTTCTTCATCGGGCTGCTGTGTGCATACGGCATACAGCTCCATGACCTTCCCCCGAACGCGGTGCAGCACATCTCGTGCTTCATCGCGCTGTGCGAATGCTATCTTGGCATTCGCCCGCACTGGGCGCTCTGGAAGGCGCTGTTCAAGATCCGGATCTTCCGCGAGAAATCGCGGGTGGAGTCCGAGCCCGGTGAGCCACTTCGCACGGGTGGCTTCGGGATCCAAGCGCGCCAGGAGAATGCCTACTTCAATATGCACTTCATCGACTCCGCCCAAGGCTGGCGGAAGAAGTGGTTCTACGTCGCCGACAACAACTCGAGTGGGCTTGTAGAATTTCACCCATTCGCAGTTCTGGCGAGGCGCAAATCTTGGAGCCACAAGATGTCAGCTGAAGAGGTTCAGACAGTCAAACCTCTACTCGAAAGAGTAGGGGCTCTTCGAGATCAAGCCTCGGGAGTAGTGCTTTATGGACTTCATCTGGCAAGCCTCTTCTTGAAGCGCAGGATTCAGCCTTTGCAGCAGAGGCCCTCCGCTATGTGGGAGTACCAAGGCGCAGAAGATCCCAGCCGAGTGAGCCGTGAAGAACTTTCGAATGTAGAATTCGAGAAAAAGATCGCGGCCATCACTCGACTGAAGGCCGGGGAGCAATTCCCTGATTGCTCAGTCGAGGCTTATTCTGCTTCGAACCCTCCTCCTGCTGCGGTTAGTCTTCTGTCTTTAACTTGCTTTTATTTTTAGAATTTTTGTAGTCGATAAGATCTTTATCGTCTTCTTATCCTTGTAGAGCCTAGCTGTAGCAAATTGCTACCCGCCCGTTGTTGGCGAAGATGCCTCGTGTCTTCAGTCAAGCCACCAGGACGGCGCGGTTGACACCAGCGTGGCCAACGCTTCCTCGAGTTCTGAGCATGACTCCTCAGATGATGTCGAAGACTCGAGTGGCGTCCCACCAAAGCGCCGTCGGGTGAACGAAGACGAAGTTACCTCCAAGGACAAGTCTTTGGAGGCGTCACCTGGCCCAACTCCAATTTCTGCGACTCCGCTTCAATCTCTTCCTCCTCAGGCTCCATTCACAAACGCCTGGAATGCGGATGACTTGGATGAAGACGACGAGGATGACGAGTAAGTTTTTTCCCATATTTTAATTCGATTGAACTCTGTTTATCAGTGCTGACGTTTCTTTGTTCTTTCCTGCAGTCTGCAGGCAATCAGCCCGCGTAGATTCGCCGCGACTGTTCCTCCCGAAAAGAGGAACAAAGCGAAGGACGCGGGTGAGACTCCTACTGCGGGTACTGTCCAGAACTCTCCCAGGGCAGCGCCTGATGCTGCGACTGCGGAGCGGGATGTCCCCAGCTTCGCTGCTAGAACCTCGATCTCGAAGGAGGCGACGGACAGCTCGGCGGATCCCCTCTCCCGCGCCTCCGGACAGGTAAACTTCTATCTCTTTGGCTTTCTCAAACAAATTTTATCGGGTGCACGACAGTGCTCCCGATGGGAGTAGCCCCCGAGGCTGTAGTCGATTGTAAATAATCGGGTACAGGCTCAAAACCTCTTTCTGTTCTTCTTCTATATTTTGTCTTCTTCGGGTGCACGGCAGTGCTCCCGATGGGAGTAGCCCCCGAGGCTGTAGTCGATTGTAAATAATCGGGTACAGGCTCAAACTTCTTTTCTTCTAACTCTTTATCTTCATGCTTTCGCAGTCGCTCGTCGATTCCCTTACGGCGATCGGTCGCCGCGTCGTTCTGGCCGAAACAGATTGCGAGTCGCTTCGATCAGAAGTTAACCGACTCAAATCTGAAGGCGACCTCCTTAGAGGTAAATTTCGTTATCTTCTTGGCTTTCGTGTATCATCCATTCTTGATTTCTGATTAATATCCCCTGTGCAGCTCGAGCCGAATTCGCAGAGTCTGAAAGGACCAAACTTTCAGAGCAGGTAACTGCTCGGGAAGCTGAACTGGCGACTACCCGGCAAGAGCTGGAAGCTTCCCGCAAGCAATCGGAGGAATTCCATACGAAGCTTGCGGAGTCGCGGAAGACCGTGAAGGACTTGCAGGAGGCCGGCAGTAAGGCTGACAACGACACTGTCACGTTCCTTCGTCCTCTCGCCAAGCGCTTTGCGGGTAAGTATCTTGGGTTTTTGAACTTTTCGTTCTGCTGATTTTTGCTAAGCATTATTTTCTCTGTCTGTAGATCTTCTGAATGTTCCTCTGGAGATTCCTGGGATTCAGCGGGTGGACGTGCTGACCGACACTCTCGCGCAGCTCAGGAGGCATTCTGAGGGAATATTTTCCCTGATTGATAATGCTTCCAAAGCGTTGGCACGAGTGCATGGCCGTCTTGTCGCCAGCGGTACTCCTGCGCCTGCGCTGAGCGAGTTGTCGAAGGCCTTCTTGGAAGGCGATCTCCTGGAGGCCTTTGCGGTTGCTCAATCAGAAGCTGGCGCAAAGACTGCGATTCAATTCGCTCTGGCGAACGGAGTCGAAGGTCTGGAGGAGGCCTATTCGTCCATGCCGGTCGACCCTTCCACGGGCAAGAAGGTACGGCTATCTCGTTTTTCTGAGCAAGCCACTGTTCTTGCTCGGAAATTATCTGAGATGTTTGCTCGGAAGAAGGGAGGGTCGACCGCTGCTAGTGGCAGTACCAACGCGGCTTTGTAGACTTTTGTTTTCCTTTTGTTTCTGCTGCTTGGATGTAATGAATTTTGGGATATATTCCCGTACCTTTGCTGGTCTTTTAATCGAAGCGCTTTGCATTTAAAATTTATCCTTGTCGTCTATACTTTGCCTCCCGATGGGAGTAGCCCCCGAGCGATTAGTCAGATGTGCGACTGGAAACAACTCGAGTAGGGCTTCTCACTTCTTTCCTTGTACTTCTTCCAGGCAATTGCGTCTGCTGCTGAATCTTCAAGTGGACGTGGTAGTCCAGCAAATCCACTTGTAGCTGCTGTGGGCACTCTCGCTGGCCTCCGTGATAAGGTTCAGGAGGGTGAGCGTAGGCTGAAAGTGCTGCGCGGGGTAGCTGACGTGGCGATATCCAAGCAGAAATTGGCGGCTGAGCGCGAGCAATTTCTGATTGACGAACTGTCTTCGATTGCAAAGGAGTTACTATGTGAGTAGTGTAGCCCCCATGCTATTTTCCTCCTCTGTGTTTCTTAGCTTACTAAGTGCGTTTGCTTCTTAGTTGTGAAACCAGATGACAGGGAAGAAAAGCAGTGGGTAGAAAACCACATTCATCAAGAAGCTAACAGCACAAAGCCTCATGCGAGTAATTTCTGGTCCGATCGCAGTCGAGGGTTTGTGATGGCTATCTTGAAGTTTCGAGTCCGCCAGGCGAAAGTTCTCATGAGTTCTTTCCATGAGGTCCTGGTTGCGGTGAATGCTGCTTTTTATCCACTTGAGAGGGGCCCCGAAGAATGGAGCTATCTTCTCAGGTTATTCGGACGGGAAGGAGAGGTTCGCGCGTGCGTTCACAATCAGATGGCATGCGGCGCGGTTGTGGCTCTCTCGTTTGTCCGGATATGGCATCCTGAGATAGACTTGAACTCCGTAGCCCGGCTTCCGGATTATGCAATCGAAGATATTGCGCCGTACTATGATGCTGTTCGTCCTGCGGCCGAGAAGATTATCCGAATGACATCCGAAGAGGTAGATAGGATCTTAGCGGCTAGGAATGCTCAGCGTTTCGACTGACTTTATCGGATGTGAATATCCTGTAAGCTTGTCTGTAGTTTGTAAAAACTGTAGTAAGGTGTGCAACCTTGTACTTGATAATTATTTTCTGTGATGCTTAGTTTTAGGTGTAGCCCCCGTGTATTTTATGGGGTGTGAACCTGTAACCTTGGAAGCTGTCGAGTAAATATGATGAGATAATCATGTATTTATTGCTATGACTGAGAAGTCATGTGTTCGAGCTACAAAATTGGCTAGTATAGCCTTATTGTTGCAAAATAAATAAACCTAGGGGTAGAATTTGCGCAGTTGCGCGATATTCCATGGATTGGAATAGATGCCTCCAGTGTCTGGATTCTTTAGTCGATAGGCTCCTCCTGGGATTACTTCGTGTACGATGAAGGGTCCTTCCCAAGGTGGCTCGAGCTTGTGCCCTTCTTTTTGTTTCAACCGCAACACCAAATCGCCAACCACGAATGATCTGTGGCGTATGCGGCGACTGTGATAATTGCGCAGTGATTGTTGGTAGACTGCAGATCTTGCGAGTGCAATGTCCCGAATTTCGTCGAGCGCGTCCATATCTTCTGCAAGTGCTTTGTTAGATGTTTCTTCACTGTAGGCTACAACTCGTGGGGCGCTGAATCGAACCTCTTCGGGGAGGACGGCTTCTGCCCCATATACCATGAAAAATGGTGTGTATTGCGTTGATCGATTGGGGGTTGTGCGGAGGCTCCAAAGTACGGAGGGCAACTCCTCTGCCCAATGACCTGCAGCGGGATGCAGCCGATCGAGCAATCTCTTTTTGATCCCAGCTGAAACTAAGCCGTTGGATCTTTCAACTTGACCGTTTGTTTGCGGATGGGCGACCGAAGCAAACTTCAGATTAATTCCTTTCTCTTCGCAGAACTGTTGAGTTTCCTTTGCAGTGAAGTTCGTACCATTGTCTGTAATGATGTCATGTGGCACCCCGAATCTGCATATTATGGAATCGAGGAACTTAATTGCGCATTGGGCGCTACCCGAGGTCACTGGCATAGCCTCGATCCATTTGGTAAATTTGTCGACCGCGACCAGCAAATGTGTGTACCCTCCTGGAGTAGATTTGCGCAGTGGGCCAACCATGTCAAGCCCCCATTGGGCAAAGGGCCAGGCGATGGGTATCATGTGCAACTCTGTAGCGGGCGCGTGCGGCTTGGGTGAAAATCGCTGGCAAGCGCCACATCTGTCGACCAGGTTTTTTGCATCGTTGGCTGCCGTTAGCCAGTAGAACCCTGCTCGAAAGGCTTTGCCCAGTATTGCTCTCCAGCTAGCATGATGTCCGCAGTCACCCTGGTGTATATCCCGGAGTAGCTCTTTGCCGTCTTCGGGTGCGATGCACCGCTGAAGGATTCCCGAGATGCTTTGCTTGTACAATTCTCCGTTGATTACCCGAAAGGATTTGCTACGCCTGATTAACTGTCGAGCTTCGCGCGGATCGGCTGGGAGCTGTTTATTGAGCAGGTAGTCGAGATATTTCTGCGTCCAGACTGGCTCGACCAGAAAAACCTGTCGTGATATATTATGAATAAGCTCGATAAGCGCGACCTGCGGGCTGACCTCCGTTTCTGGCGCTGCCGGTGTTTCTGCAGCTTTCTTCAATTTGACCGATCGCTTGACCATCCGTTCGAAGTATATTCCTGGCGGTATGGGTGTATTCGTGGAACCCATGTTTGCCAGTCTATCCGCCTCTTCGTTGCTAGATCTTGCGATATGTTTCAACTCGCATCCTTTGAAGCTTCCTTCGAGTATATTGTACATGTCGCGGTACGCGATCATGTTTTCAGCAACGGCGTCGCATTCTTTCATTGTTTGTTGCACTATGAGGTTGGAATCGCCATAAATCATCAACCGGGTAGCTCCACAAGCAATCGCCATCTTCATTCCGTGCAACAGTGCTTCATATTCCGCGTCGTTGTTCGATGCTGGGTCGTCAGGTGGAAAGTCTAGTCGTAGGACATATTGCAGTTTGTCTCCACGAGGCGAGATAAGAACGATTCCAGCTCCTGCCCCTTCGTTTCTTTTGGACCCGTCAAAATACATGATCCAATTGCTTGTGTACTCGGGTGGTCCGGGTGTTTGTAGCTCTGTCCATTCGCTGATGAATTCCACGAGAACCTGAGATTTGACTGCATTGCGTCCTGCGTAGGTGATATCCCAGGCACCCAACTCGATGCTCCACTTCGCTATTCTTCCGGATGCCATAGGGTTGTTCATGATTGTCCCGAGTGACGCATCGTTAACCACTGTAATGGCGTGTTCCTGGAAGTAGTGTTTGAGTTTTCGGGCTGTGAGGACAACTCCATACGCAAGCTTCTGGTAATGAGGATATCGCTGCTTGCACGGCGAGAGCACTTCGCTGATGTAATATATTGGGCGCTGGACTCCGTATGCCTTGCCATCTTCAGGTCGTTCGACTACGATTGCAGTGCTGATGACCTGGTTTGTAGCGGCTAAATAGAGAAAAAGTGGCTCCCTTTCTTGTGGTGTTGCGAGGATGCGCCTGCTTTGCAACGACCGCTTCAAGTCTGCGAATGCTTGCTTAGCTTCGGGGGTCCACTCGAATTTGTCCGTCTTCTTCAGTAGTTTGTAGAATGGCAACGCTTGCTCTCCCAATCGCGCGATGAACCTGCTTAGGGCGGCCAATCGCCCTGCGAGCTGCTGGACTCCGCGTAGATTGGTGGGCTCCTTCATGGTGAGGATGGCTTGTATTTTCTCCGGATTGGCTTCAATGCCTCTGGCGGATACCAGGTATCCTAGGAGTTTTCCTGCGGGGACGCCGAAAACGCATTTTGTTGGATTGAGCTTGATCCGATATGCATTAAGGGCGTCGAATGTTTCTTTAATATCTTCGAGGAGTGTGTCCTCTACTCGAGTTTTGATGACGATGTCGTCGACATATACTTGTACGTTCTTGCCGATGAGATTGGCAAGGCATCTCTGCATGCAACGTTGATATGTTGCGCCTGCGTTCTTCAGCCCGAAGGGCATTGTCGTATAGCAGTATACACCGTGTGGTGTGATGAATGCCGTCTTCTCTTCGTCTTCCTTTTTCATTCGGATCTGGTTGTATCCCGAGTAGGCGTCCAGGAAAGAGAGACGTTGGCAACCTGCTGTGGAGTCCACGATCTGGTCGATTCGTGGCAGAGGAAAGTTGTCCTTGGGGCAGTGTTTGTTCAGTGATGTGTAATCGATGCACACCCGAAGGATATCCGTGTTCTTCTTGGGGACCAGCACCGGATTTGCTAACCAGGTGGATATTTTGATCTCCCTAATGAAATTTGCGGCTAGCAGCCTATTTACTTCTTCTCCTAGCGCCTTTTGCTTGGGTTCTGAAAATCGTCGAGTCGTCTGTTTGATGGGCTTCGCGTTAGGAAAGACTTCGAGTGAGTGCTCGGCAAACTCCCTGGGTATACCTGGCATATCTGAAGGTTGCCAGGCGAAAATTTCCCAGTACTCACGGAGGAGTTTGACGAGCGCGCTTTCCTATGCTGGCGAGAGGGTTGTGGAAACCATCGCGGTTTTGGCGGAATCCGTCGGGTGCACTTGATGCTTGCGAGTGTCGCTGTTGGCGCTGAATTCCAGTTCAGGCGCGTTTTTCTTTGTGAGTGGCATGACGGAGTGATCCGTGGTTTTTGCCAGCTCTTGTAGTTCTTCTTGCATCCCGAAAGATTTCGCGATCTCATTAAATTCTATGTCGCACTTGTCTGATTTCTGGAAGTCTCCGTCAATGGTGATCACACCGTATTCGCCGGGTAACTTGAGCTTCAAGTATGCGTAATGTGGTACGGCCATGAATCTGGCGAACGCTGTTCGACCAAGAATGGCGTGGTACTGCGAGGGCCAGTCGACGACTTCAAAGTCCAGAAATTCCCTTCTGTAGTTGCGTGGGGAGCCCAGCACAACTTCGAGGTTGATTGTTCCGAGTGGACGTACTGCCTTGCCCGGAACTATCCCGTGGAAGGATGTTTCTGATTCCGTTAGGCCGTCCAGGTTTTTGTTCATTCGACGGAGTGTATCCGCGTAGATGATGTTGATGCCGCTGCCGCCGTCCATGAATACGCGGGCCAGGTCGTAATTGCCAATTTGAGCTTGAATGACAAGGGCGGCGTGTCCTGGTCGATAGACTCGTGGCGGGTGGTCTTCCTTCGAGAACGTGATTGGCTGTTCGGCCATCTTCAGGTACTCGGGCTTCGTTGGTGGCGTCTGCACTGCCATGCATATTTGTCTCGAGTTAGTTTTTTGAGCTCTGCGAGAGGGGCATACCTTCTGTATCATCCCGAGGAGTTGTCCGTGCGGAGTCGGGTATGTATTTGCTCCCGTGTTTTGCTGTTGCGGTGCTGGCAATGCGGCAAGTGCCATGTTTGGGTTGGCTGGTAGGGGTGGTGGTGGTGGTAGCTGGAATTGTTGTCCGCCTCCTGGTAGCGGTGGATAGTTTTGGGTGGAAGCGAATCTTTTCTTGGCTAGCGCGTCCGAGATTCCGATGAACTTTCGGCAATCCTTGAGAAGGTGTGTTGCCTTAGTCTTGCCCGTGCGCTTGTCTGTGAACAGATGTAGCGAGCAGTATCCATCGAGGTCTTCCTCGGGTGATTTTTCTTCTTCCTTTGGCCTCCATTCGCGACTTCCACGACGACTGGAGTCGCGACTTCGCGTGAACTCTGCCGCCACTAGTTCTTCTCTATCGTCGTGGTCGTAGTATTTTCTTCTTTTTCTTCGCCCATGACGGTCTTCGTCATGTGTGGGCGATGATGTTCTTTCATTGCGTACCGCGTCTTCTCCGTTGGCCCATTTTTCGGCTATAACCATGAGCTCCCCTATGGTTTTGGGCGCAGCTCTGCCAAGTTCTTCTCGAAACGCGGTTCTTCTTGCTCCTTTGGCGAAGGCCTCAATCGCCACTTCTTCAGAGATTGTCCCTGCGGTGTTCCTGAGTGTGTTCCACCGTTGGATGTATTCTCGGGTGGATTCGCCACTTTTCTGTTTGCAGGCCCGTAGTTCTTCGATTGTAGCTGGCCTTTTATAGGTCGACTGGAAGTTTTTGCAGAAATCGCGATGCAGGTCGTCCCATGATGCATAGCAAGATCGTGGTCTTCTTTCCAGCCAGCTGCGGGCCGCTCCGGCCAGGTGCAAATTGAGGTATTGCATGGCCGTGTTCTTGTTACCACGTTGGCATTTTACTGCCGTGAGGTAGTCGCTTAACCACTGGGAGGGCTCAAGTGAGCCATCGTATTTTGTGACCTCCGAGCTGAGCTTGAATCTCTTGGGTAGAGGCGCTTCGCGAATACTGCGAGCAAAGCAAAGTGCTCCGCAGGTTTCGTCGTCCGAAGACCCGGATGATGAGCGTTCGCGATGTCGTGAAGCCCTCGCTTTATCCACTTTCTTCTGGGCGAGATCGGATCGCGCGTCGTACCCGGACCGGTCGCGGTCGCTATCTTTTCTTGGTTCTTTGCTTCTTTTTCTCGAGCGGCTGCTGTGATGCCGCGAATCTTTGACTCTCGGGCTGTCTTCGCTGCTGCTTCGGCTGTCGCCGCGGCGCCGGGCTTCTTTTCCTCGGCCACGACGTGGCGATTTATCCTTTCTTGGAGAGGAGCTCCTATGCCTGCGGGGCGCGTCTTTGTCTTTGTCCTTCTCTTGTCGCGCCTTCTCCAGTTGTTCCTTGCGATCGTGGGAGGCGAGCCTCGCGGCGGCCAGCCCTAGACCTTTGCGGATGTGCTTGTATTGTTCCACCCGAGGATCGCTGTCCGTTGGTTGGTTCATCTGCATGTAGGTGGCCGCGGCTAGAATTGCGGCGGCTGGAGTTTGCGGGTAGACGTTCCCGTCGTCGTCAACCCTCATGAAAGAAGATGTAGTAGACCTGTGGGTCCCAGCCATGGATTCGTGGTCCCTTGTTGATGCTGCGGGTCCTTTTCCCACGGGTCGGGTACCGACCGAAGGGGCAAGGGACAGCTCGGCTCGACGTAGGCTTGACTCATCCGCCGCTCTCCTGCGACGGGCTAGATCTGCTCGGGCGTCCTTGATGTTTGAGGCTGCTCTCACTAGGTGATAGTGGTAGGCGGTTAGGTCTTCCTGCGTAGCACCTGCTGCGGGTGGCTGACTCTTTCGCATGGATTCCTTTGCTCTTTTCCAGGCTTCCCGCGAGACGCCGATTAGATCGCGCTCGGTTGCGCTATATTCAGTTTCCGAGGGCTGTTCCGATCCTGCCATGCAGACTTGGGCCAGTTGTGGCCCGTGCGTCCTAGGCGTAGATCGGGAGGTTCTTCGCACCCGAGAGGGTTCCTCTGTCGAAAGTGCGTGGTAGTCGATCGTGTTGAAGCGGATGGACTCGCCGCTTTTCTCCATAAGGAAGCGTGAGTTGACGGCTCCAGATTCGGGTTCAGATTCATCCGAGAAGTGGAGGATCCCGTCTCGGTTTGCCATGAAGTTAAAGCTTCCGAACGTCAAGGTGACGCTCTTCTCCAGATCCTCGAATACCGGGCGTGATTCCGGCGAGTGAGGCGTGACTATGACGGATCCGATCCGTACAGGATTGTTCGGAGCCGTAGTCGATGGTTTCCAACGGGAGTTGGATGTCGATGAAGCCGAAGATGCCGGTGATCCAGCGCCCGCGTTCCCCACGGTCGGCGCCAATTGTCGAAGCTCTGGCTCCGCAAATCCCTCAGGTGACCCTATCGGGTTTCGACTAGGAGATGTCATAGGCGCTGGTGGAATCGTCGGCTTGACAGGGAGGCGATATTTACCCAGGTTCGGGGCCCTCGAAGAGGTAAAACCCTTACTCCTGCCTTCTGCTGATCTGTATTAGACGATTAGATCGATTACAGGTGCTCGAATCGAGAGTAGATCTCGAGTTTCAAGGCTTTTGTGGTCGTGCGGTAATACTTGGTCCTCTCCTTTGGGGCTCTCCTGGCTTTATATAGATAGCCAGGTCTCGAGTCCAACCCGGAGAGGATACAAACCCTAGCTCGAGTCGGTTACAATCCCTAACTTAACCCGCAAGTTGATGCGGGTGGGCTTTTCATGGGCCTTCTAGAGTACTCCAAGGGCGCTTCCTGTCGGGCCTTGGTTAGAAGGCGTGAGAGGGGGTGTCCTTATTCGTAGGGGTGGTGAGGCAATATCAGGGTTAAGGGATTCATGTGATAGGTTCGTAACAGAAACAACTACTACTATGACTTAGCAGAAATAGACAACGGAAAGTATCGGTAACAAGTGATGAAAGGCAGCCATTTGGCAGCAAGTGAGTATACTTGCCTGAGATCCCGCAAGGTAGCAGAACTTGTCGTTGCTCACATCATCTCAACGTACTATCCGGGAAGAAGCAACGAACCTCGAACAAACACCGGATGCAACAATTACTACTACGACAAAAGATCCAGCATAATCTAGATATGGATGCATGACAAGTTAAAGATGCATCAGAATAAACTAGTTGACAAGATAAACAGATTTAAATGGACCCATATGCAATTTGAGTTGCATATGAAAAGCCCATGAATTATGGTTGAAACAATTGTTTTACAATTAATCAACAGGTGAAGGTGGATTAGCATGATGCATGTATGAGGAAAACAACAAAATAACAACAGTAGAACCAATTGAAATAAGGTTTAACAAGTTTGGAAATTATTGGTTAAGTGTGGAAAGTTTGGTTACTTAAACATGTCACACAAGCAATTGTTGTTTTCATCAAGTTAAAGTGTTCAAAACAATTAACAAAATTTGTATTTGAAGAGAACATCAAATTTTAGTTGGATTACATGTTTCAAATATTGAAATTGGAATTAGGATAATTTAATTATGAATTAAACAATATTAAACAAGTTTTAAATGGATTTGAAACAAGTTTGAATTTAATTGAAGTTTTATTTGTTCAAAACATAATTTCAAACTCACATTTGAAAAGTTCACACTTTGATGGTTTGAAAACATATTTTGCATGTTCAAGATTATTTTATTTTGAGCAAGTTATGATTTTATCAAATTTAAATGAATTAAACAAGTATTAAATTATTTAGGCAATTTAAATTATTCAAACCATGAAAC
The DNA here is from genome assembly GCA_028641055.1 of Alopecurus myosuroides. Taxonomy (NCBI): domain Eukaryota; kingdom Viridiplantae; phylum Streptophyta; class Magnoliopsida; order Poales; family Poaceae; genus Alopecurus; species Alopecurus myosuroides. The sequence continues at coordinate 389,665,305 of CM054058.1, forward strand.
AAAATTTATATTTGAAAAGGTTATTCAAAATGGTATAGAAAACATATTTTATTTGCCTTATTTGGAATTAGTATGAATTATTTATGAATTGTTGCAAATTACAATTGAATTATTTGAATTCAAATTTGAATTGCATTTTGAAAATTCAAAACAGAAAGCAAATGTTACCAATGGGTAGAGAATTAAATTTAGATTAGTGCACATATTTTATTTTCTTTATTTGGAGTTATAAAACAAAAGTTATTAGCTTTTTAAGTTTAGGGACTAATCTGTTATTTAGAAGGATTTAGATTTAAATACAGAAATGTTGGAAAACAATTGTTACCGCACAGAGAGCTAGCCCTAGGCACTGCCAGGGTGTAACATCCCAAGTATGAAAATCTACCCCCTAGAATGTTTTGTTTCTTGTTTTAATTCAAGTATTGCATCATGTCATCATGTTTAATCATTTGTTTGCAATTGTTACTATCTGTTTTGCATATGTTTTATCTTGTTTTCATAATCAAACTCAAACAAATTCAAATGATTATTTTCATACTTGATCTTTTACAACTTTTGGAATAAAAATAACAAATGAAAACAACTATTTTATTCCATGTTGATCACTCATTAAATTGTTGGTTTTATTTCAATCAATTAATTCAAATCATCTACCATTTCAAATCACTTTCATCAAACATCACCCAAGATGAGTTAGCACAAGTTTATAAACATGATCAATTCAATCAACTATTTTTAATCTCTTAATCCATAGGGGCCACCCTATTAAAATACCTTGTTTTCATAATGTTTAAACAATATCAAAATTCCTTTAATTATGGTTTCAAGTACAAACAACAATTTTAAATCACCACTTTTGAAAACAAATCTTGGAAATTGGTTGCTATTGGTCTAACAAGTCTAACCTAATTTTTCTATAATTTTTACCAAGATAAAACCTACCTTTCTCTTCCAAAACCAAACAATACAAAAAAAAACAGAAAAGCTAAAAATAAAAAGAGAGAGAGAGGGGGGAAAGGCACCCAGCCCACTTGGGCCAGCCCAGTTGCCCAAGGCCTGGTACCCCCTCACGTGTTCTCCTACCTCCGTACGGTACGGAGCTCATCTATGGAGTCCACGTACGCATCGGAGGCAGGCAACGGCCATCCGAGCTCGACCCCTCCTATTTCTTGCCCTCTCCCCTCCTAACCCTAATTCCTCCACCCCTCTCTCCCTCGAGCGCCTCCATCTCCTTCTCCCTTGCGCTGCTCTCTCTCTCTCGCTTTCTGTACCCACCACCGAGAGCTCCTCACCGCCTTCCCTCTCCGGCTCGCCGCCGGCGCCCCGGTACCCGCCCGGCCGCGCTTGGGCCGGGAACGGAACCGGCACGCCGCCCTCTCCCTCGCCGTGCCCTCCATCTCCGCCGCCATCACCGGAATCGCCGCCGCCAACCGTTTTATCGCCACCGGCCGCACCTGACGACCACCATCGACTCCATCCGTCGTCAGTCGCTGTGAGTCGTCGCCTCACCCCTCGCTCCTTCTCCTCTCGGCCCTCGTGGCCCGCACGCACACCGAGCGCACAGCAGCCGCACACGGCCGGCCGCCCGCACGGCAGCGCCAGCGCCCGCGCGCACGGCCGCGATCCGCGGCGAGCAACCACCGCCTGTCGCTCTCTGTCCGCCATCGATCTGTGCCTGCACGCACAAGTTCAGTCAAAATTAACTGACGGAAACACACTATAACCACACACCGGCTCTGTATATTTCACGAATCGGTACACAGCCGCAGTGGCTAGCGCGCAACGTGCGCAACCGCGGGGTCGCGGGTTCGACTCCCCCCCCCCCCCGCGCGTTAGCCACAAAACTTTTATTTTTATTTACACACCCATCACAGCACCCTTATTTCGCACACAGGTCCTTGGATATTTATTCTAGGTCCCTGCAGATTTGTTTTAAGTCCCTAGCTGTGAAATAAATGGCAGATTAACCACCAAACTTTAAAATTGCCTAACTAATTAATTACAACTCCAAATTTAACATTTTTAATATGTTTTCAATACCAAATTTAATTATCTACCTAGTTATAACATTTGTTTTCTGTTTTGAATTTTCAAAATGCAATTCAAAATTGAATTCAAATAATTCAATTGCAATTTGATAAATTCCATAACTAATTCATTATTAATCCAAATCATGCAAATAAAATATGTTTTCCATACCATTTTGAACCACCAATTCAAATACAAATTTTGTTTCATGATTTGAATAAATTAAATTGCCTAAATAATTTAATACTTGTTTAATTCATTTAAATTTGATAAAATCATAACTTGCTCAAATAAAATTATTTTTGAACATGCAAATTATGTTTTCAACCTAGAAAAGTATAAAATTTTCAAAAAATGAATTTGAATTTATGTTTTGAACAAATAAAATTCAAATAAAATTCATGCTTGTCTTAAATTCATTTAAAACTTGTTTAATATTGTTTCAATCATAATAAATTCATCCTAACTCCTTTTTCAATATTTGAAACATGTAATCCAACTAAAATTTGGTGTTCCTTTCAAATATAAACTTTGTTATCTGTTTTGAACAATTCAACTTGGTGAAAACAACAAATACTTGTGTGACACCCGTAAGGAACCAAAATTTTCTAACTTAATAAATAAATTTCTAAAATTGGTAAACCCTATTTTAATTTGGTTCTATTGTTGTTATTTTGTCGTTTTCCTCATCCATGCATAATACTAATTCACCTTCATCTGTTGATTAGTTGGAAAACAAATAATCTAACCCAAAATTCATGGGCTTTTCATATGCAACTCAAAATTGCATATGTGTCCATTTAATTTGTGTTACCATGTCAACTAGTTTATTTTGATGCAACTATTAACATGACATGCATCATCCCCATGATTGTGCACTATGCCATGATATTGATTGTCTACCCTTTCTGCATTGTCTGTTTGCTTCTTCTCGGTTAGACGACGACGTTGAGACCGACGATCCTTACGACACCCCTTCAGAGGTTTTAGCTCAGTACCAGGCTACTGGGTTTGCAGGCAAGTTATCACTCACATGAACCACTGTGTTCCTTTCAACATTGGTTACCGATACTTTTCCGTTATCTATTTCTGCTAGCCATATGTATTGTTGCTTCTGTTACGATCCTATCACATGATACCCTGAAACCATGATATTGCCTCACCTCCAATCCTATAACCCCGTTGTTTGAGCCCGTGTCTTACTAGCATGCTTAGGGTTGTTTCTGCTCGAGTCTGTTACCCGTTACTTTCTGTTATCATATTTCTATTATGTTCTATGGGCTCGATGTTTAAACAACAACCTGTTAATGCTTGGGTAATAATAATTTGCTGTTAAGGCACCGGCAGGAGGCCCGGCGTGGTTTTGAGGCCTGCTAGTGTCGACCCTAATTAGGAAAAGGGTCTTGTCTACTGATCCATGATGAGCGTGCTCACCGCATCCGGGTGGTGGTATGGAACCCCCCTCGGCTTTGATCTGATCTGCAGTTTGTCCGAAGAGCCACACTTAGTTCGGGTGTTCCATTTGGCTCATACGCATAAATGGGTCGCTCCCATGGTTACTGATGATGATGATGACACACACATATAGGGCGAGGCCTGTAGTGCCGGGGTGTTGTGTCCTGCGGGAGTTTTGCACACCTGCGCTGAGTATTCGGCTGCGTGGCTGGGACCTTATAGCTCCGTGGCTGCTAGGACAGGCTGTAGAGATGGTTCGAGTCGTGTCGAGTCCACCTGAGTTTTAGTTGGTGGCTTGAGTGTGTACGGGTACTGGAGCACACCCTGCAGGGATGAATCTTCTCGAGAAGCCGTGTTGTCCGCGGTTATGTGACGACTTGGTGAAAGTACTGGCTAACAAGTACTCAGACAACTTACACCTAACTATAATAACTTGACTAGTAATAGGTTTATTGACACAATAACCTGAACCATCATTAATCCAACTGTGTGAGTTATCCTCGGATTGCTTCTTCGGATAAGGGGCGAGATCCATGATGGGTTTGTTTGGTGGTTAGCTGGTAGTTGGTTACGATACGCTATCTTATCTTCTTTCTGTTAGCCGGAAGTGGTAGTAACTCTGTAGTTGGTTAGAGCAGCCAGTTGCCGCATCTTTTATATCCCCTTTCTTCCGTTGAACCCAAAGCATCTGTGCTTGGTGTTGACGGGTTACACTTTGGTGAACTGTGAGTCTTGCTTGCCAGTACGTTTATGTACTGACCCCTTTGGGGCTGTGGTTTCCGCAGACGACGATTCCGAGGATCCCCATGGAGGCTACTACGTGGAGTACGACGACGCTGTTGACGAGTAGATAGCGGACCCGGGCAGGATCCGAGACTTCGTGGATGGGCTCCGTTTTCCTTTCATTGCCGGCCTCTTAGGCCTATTTGGATTTGTCTGTACTCAGACCTGTTGAATGCTTCCGCTGCTATGTAATGATGTTATGTTGGGACATGTGTCCTCTGGATGATTGTATTTGCTATTCTCTGCCTTAGTGAAGGCCATTTGCAACCTTATTTCAATCTTTTGTGTCTTAGAGATATGTTGTGGTATCATTCTGTTTAACGCTGTTGACGTACCATGTGTGATTGGTATGAAGTACGTCGACAGTAGTGCCTATGGTCTCTAGTGGATAGTTTACATCGACGGTGGAATAGCAGGGCTTGTGTTGTCGCGCATAAGCGCAGGCCTACCAGGAAGCTGGGACGTGGGAGCAGTTATGCCCCATAATCCAAGCATCTGCTATCCAGTTCGGCCCGATGAGTATCCCCTAGAAACCAGGGTGCGACACAGGGGGGGCCCAGGGCTCGCTGTGCGTGCGTGGCAAGAGTGGAGGGTGACAGGGCACCGCGGTCTATGACCAGTGGGCCCTGCTGCGCGGAAGAAAATCGAAAAAAAGAGGGGGTTGCGCCCGCGGGATTCGAACCCTGGATCGCTTGCTGCACGCCAAAGAACGGAGCCAGTGCGGTATCGCTTCGTTGCTGTCAGGTACGGGGTGCGCGCCAAGTTGTAGCTGCTGATGGAGGTTAACTGAATTTAGAACATGCTGCTATCTGAACCTGACGGTGATCGATCGGCAGGCCGCGGCCGGCGGTGATCTAACGTGCATCGGTGCTGTGCCCGGGGTGGTGGGCGTGTGCTTGCTGCTGCTTGGCGTGTGCAGTTGGAGGGGAAACAGGAGAGAGAGGCAGGGAGTAGCAGAGGGCTCACCTTGGTGCTCGAGGAGGTCGAGCTGCTGACGGACAGAAGCAGCGATGTCCCTCTCCGGCGATGGCGTGGCGTCCACGGCCGCTCCCAGCTAGCGTCGAGGGGATGGGGAGGTCCAGGAAGACGCCGCGGCTCCATTCCCGGGGAGAGGAGCTCCTCGAGGTGACCATGTCGTCCTCGCGACGAGGAGGCAGTGGTGGATGTTGGGGGGGGGGGAACAGGAGCAGAGAGTTTCAGAGGAACAGAAGATAGGGGAGACAGTGGAAGTTGGCGGCGCTAGGAGGGGGAAGGAGTAGGGCTAGGGGGTCTAGGGTAGAGGGGTGGCTGTTTTATGGGGGGAGAGACCTGGTACGGCAGGCAATCGGAGGAGTTGCAGAAAGATCACACGGAGGAGATGGAGTCGTACAGGTGACGACAGCCACGAGGGGGAAGACGACAGAAAGGAGGGCTAGTGGGCTGGGGTAGGTGGGCTTGGGCAGAAAAGAAGGGAGATGGGCTGTGGGAGAAGGAAAAGAAAGGAGTGGCCTGCCTCTCTCCTTTGCTCTTTTTTTCCCTTTTGATTTTTTTTTGTAAAGGAATGAAAGGGGGAGAGAGAAAGGATTTGGGGGTTTTGGGGTGGTTTATTTCATTAAATATTTTTATTACTTTTTCAAAACAGAAAATGAAAGCAATGTTAGCATTATCTTCACAAGGTGGAAATTTTAATTGAATTAAAGTTGTTATTTGAACTTTTCAAATAGAGTTTGGGGTTTTTATTTGATAAATAATTTCTATTAAGTTGCAAAACAATAAGCAAAGCAAAGGTTAGTTAATGATTTCAAAATTGGAAATATTAGTTTGATGTTTAAGTGGTTAGTGGAATTTCAAATAATGTTTGATTTGGGAAATTTGGAAAAGCAAATTCTAGTTAATAAGCTCAAGCAATTAAACAAACATTATTGAATTTAAATTTGTTTGCCAAATCTTAATATTTAAACCCATATTGAAATATGATAAATAAGATTGATTTGATTTGAATTTTTGGAATTTGCCATTAGGGTTTTAATAACAGGGAACATTTTATTAACAAGCAAGTTGATTAAAACAAATTCAACCAGTGAAAAACAATTGAGTGGTTTAGTTTGAAATTTTGAAATTGGAAATTTTGAGCAGGGGGTGAAAGTTTAAATTGTTTTGAATTTTCAGTTCTGATGCAAACATGGTGCAATGCAATGTGATGCATATGATGCAAGCAAAAAAGAAAACAAACAACTCTCTATTAGGGTAACACCCCAGGTGTTACAGACGACACCACTAACAAGGGATTGCGCCCTCGCAATCCACCTGCTAACCCGGGAGGGGAAAGAAGTTCGACTATCGATTCTTCGTGTTTCCAGCTAATCTCCTCGACACCACCAACAAGGGCTTCTCGACACCACTAACAAGAGATTCTTGCTCGGAGTGACGACGATGTTCTTCCACCAGGAACCTTCCGATGATCGAACCTATTAGGTTAAGGGCTCAGAAAACGTCCACCCACGTAGGATCCTAACACTTTGAAAGATTGAGTACGAGAGTAGACTCCAAAACAAATAAGATGGGAGGGGAAATAGAATAGGGATAAGGAGAAAAACAAGAATCCTATTGAGATGTTTTCCAAAATAGTTTAGCAGAAATAGTTTTTGACACTCTAGAAACAACGACCGTTAGCGAGGTTATCCTACAGGCTTTGCGGACCCGTTGCGTCGATAACCATTCGTATCGAAACAATCTCGGGAATCGGAACCAAGGCTCTGATACCATTTGTGACGCCCCGAGATCGGGCACTATGCAGATTTCAGCATTCCCGCCAAATCCGCATAATAACCGATTCCAGGTTGCCACTTATGATAACATTACAACAGTTCACGAATATTCCACAATTACAACAGAAACAGATAGATACAAGATGACTCAAACGAGTCAAGGATACAACTGATACAATACAAAGATCCAAATAACAGCGGAAGAAACAACATATCGTCCGTCTACGGACAAGATACAAATTGGACTAAGAGTCCTGAAGATAACCGAGAGCGTCCAATCCCTGCCCAGGCCAAGCCAGAGGGATTCCCAAGCTAACGTCGTCAGACTTCAAACCTGTTGACTGCAATATTGAATATGCAGCCACGAAAAAGATTCGTGGGTCAGTACGGTTAAGTACTGGCAAGTGGATAAACCATACTCACAAGATACCGGCGTAGCCAGTCATCACAAGATACAAATACTTTGGGATCAACGGAAAGGAAGGGGTTATTGCAAATAAGCGGCAAAGGGCTGCTCTAACCATCTACAGAGAGATACTACAACTTCCGGCTAACAGAAAGAAGATAAGATCGAGTATTGTAACCAACTGAAAGATAACTTCAAACAAACCCATCCTGGATCTCGCCCCTTATCCGAAGAAGCAATCCGAGGATAACTCACACAGTTGGATTAATGATGGTTCAGATTATTGTGTCAATAAGCCTATTACTAGTCAAATTGTTAATCATTGGGTGTAAGATTGTTAATCATTAGGTTTAAGTTGTCCTGAGTACTTGTTAGCCAGTACATTCACCAAGTAATCCATAACCGCGGAAAACACGGCTTCTCGAGAAGATTATCCCTGCAGGGTTGCACCAATTTAGCCGTACACGCAAGAATAACCCGCCAGATGGGAGATCACCCCACCAAGCGAGGTACTCTACACAACTCAACTCTTCTTCGCATCAAGCCCAAAGCACCTTGGGCGCACGGCTAATCGAGCCCAGAAGAAAATGGACCCTCATAGCACTCTAAGAACGTGTCCTCCTATATGCCGACTACGAAAGTTCCACCCGGGATCCAAGGGCTCGCAAGATCATGCATGCAGCAAATGGAAAACCCGAACTAAATGAGGCGATTTGGACGAGATGCGAATCGAGTCAAATTGAGGGGGGCGCCCATACTCGCTTCCCACATGCGGGTAGTGCGCTCATCATGGATCAGTAGACAAGACCCTTTTCCTATTAGGGTCGACACTAGTAGGCCTCAAAACCACAAGGGCCTCCTGCCGGTGCCTTATCATCAAATTATTATTTAACAATAACATTAGCATGATTGATTGATTAAACATCGAGCCCCCAGAACATAATAAAGATATAGTAACTGAAAGTAACGGGTAACAGACTCGAGCAGAACAACCTAAGCATGCTAGTAAGACACTGGCTCAATCAATAGGGTTGTAGGAGGGGTGGTGAGGCAATATCAGGGTTAAGGGATTCATGTGATAGGTTCGTAACAGAAACAACTACTACTATGACTTAGCAGAAATAGACAACGGAAAGTATCGGTAACAAGTGATGAAGGCAGCCATTTGGCAGCAAGTGAGTATACTTGCCTGAGATCCCGCAAGGTAGCAGAACTTGTCGTTGCTCACATCATCTCAACGTCCTATCCGGGAAGAAGCAACGAACCTCGAACAAACACCGGATGCAACAATTACTACTACGACAAAAGATCCAGCATGATCTAGATATGGATGCATGACAAGTTAAAGATGCATCAGAATAAACTAGTTGACAAGATAAACATATTTAAATGGACCCATATGCAATTTGAGTTGCATATGAAAAGCCCATGAATTATGGTTGAAACAATTGTTTTACAATTAATCAACAGGTGAAGGTGGATTAGCATGATGCATGTATGAGGAAAACAACAAAATAACAACAATAGAACCAATTGAAATAAGGTTTAACAAGTTTGGAAATTATTGGTTAAGTGTGGAAAGTTTGGTTACTTAAACATGTCACACAAGCAATTGTTGTTTTCATCAAGTTAAAGTGTTCAAAACAATTAACAAAATTTGTATTTGAAGAGAACATCAAATTTTAGTTGGATTACATGTTTCAAATATTGAAATTGGAATTAGGATAATTTAATTATGAATTAAACAATATTAAACAAGTTTTAAATGGATTTGAAACAAGTTTTAATTTAATTGAATTTTTATTTGTTCAAAACATAATTTCAAACTCACATTTGAAAAGTTCACACTTTGATGGTTTGAAAACATATTTTGCATGTTCAAGATTATTTTATTTTGAGCAAGTTATGATTTTATCAAATTTAAATGAATTAAACAAGTATTAAATTATTTAGGCAATTTAAATTATTCAAACCATGAAACAAAATTTATATTTGAAAAGGTTATTCAAAATGGTATAGAAAACATATTTTATTTGCCTTATTTGGAATTAGTATGAATTATTTATGAATTGTTGCAAATTACAATTGAATTATTTGAATTCAAATTTGAATTGCATTTTGAAAATTCAAAACAGAAAGCAAATGTTACCAATGGGTAGAGAATTAAATTTAGATTAGTGCACATATTTTATTTTCTTTATTTGGAGTTATAAAACAAAAGTTATTAGCTTTTTAAGTTTAGGGACTAATCTGTTATTTAGAAGGATTTAGATTTAAATACAGAAATGTTGGAAAACAATTGTTACCGCACAGAGAGCTAGCCTAGGCACTGCCAGGGGGGCCCAGGGCTCGCTGTGCGTGCGTGGCAAGAGTGGAGGGTGACAGGGCACCGCGGTCTATGACCAGTGGGCCCTGCTGCGCGGAAGAAAATCGAAAAAGGGGGGGGGGTTGCGCCCGCGGGATTCGTACCCTGGATCGCTTGCTGCACGCCAAAGAACGGAGCCAGTGCGGTATCGCTTCGTTGCTGTCAGGTACGGGGTGCGCGCCAAGTTGTAGCTGCTGATGGAGGTTAACTGAATTTAGGAAACAGGCTGCTATCTGAACCTGACGGTGATCGATCGGCAGGCCGCGGCCGGCGGTGATCTAACGTGCATCGGTGCTGTGCCCGGGGTGGTGGGCGTGTGCTTGCAGCTGCTTGGCGTGTGCAGTTGGAGGGGAAACAGGAGAGAGAGGCAGGGAGTAGCAGAGGGCTCACCTCGGTGCTCGAGGAGGTCGAGCTGCTGACGGACAGAAGCAGCGATGTCCCTCTCCGGCGATGGCGTGGCGTCCACGGCCGCTCCCAGCTAGCGTCGAGGGGATGGGGAGGTCCAGGAAGACGCCGCGGCTCCATTCCCGGGGAGAGGAGCTCCTCGAGGTGACCATGTCGTCCTCGCGACGAGGAGGCAGTGGTGGATGTTGGGGGGGGGGGGGGAACAGGAGCAGAGAGTTTCAGAGGAACAGAAGATAGGGGAGACAGTGGAAGTTGGCGGCGCTAGGAGGGGGAAGGAGTAGGGCTAGGGGGTCTAGGGTAGAGGGGTGGCTGTTTTATGGGGGGAGAGACCTGGTACGGCAGGCAATCGGAGGAGTTGCAGAAAGATCACACGGAGGAGATGGAGTCGTACAGGTGACGACAGCCACGAGGGGGAAGACGACAGAAAGGAGGGCTAGTGGGCTGGGGTAGGTGGGCTTGGGCAGAAAAGAAGGGAGATGGGCTGTGGGAGAAGGAAAAGAAAGGAGTGGCCTGCCTCTCTCCTTTGCTCTTTTTTTCCCTTTTGATTTTTTTTTTGTAAAGGAATGAAAGGGGGAGAGAGAAATGATTTGGGGGTTTTGGGGTGGTTTATTTCATTAAATATTTTTATTACTTTTTCAAAACAGAAAATGAAAGCAATGTTAGCATTATTTTCACAAGGTGGAAATTTTAATTGAATTAAAGTTGTTAGTTGAACTTTTCAAATAGAGTTTGGGGTTTTTATTTGATAAATAATTTCTATTAAGTTACAAAACAATAAGCAAAGCAAAGGTTAGTTAATGATTTCAAAATTGGAAATATTAGTTTGATGTTTAAATGGTTAGTGGAATTTCAAATAATGTTTGATTTGGGAAATTTGGAAAAGCAAATTCTAGTTAATAAGCTCAAGCAATTAAACAAACAGTATTGAATTTAAATTTGTTTGCCAAATCTTAATATTTAAACCCATATTGAAATATGATAAATAAGATTGATTTGATTTGAATTTTTGGAATTTGCCATTAGGGTTTTAATAACAGGGAACATTTTATTAACAAGCAAGTTGATTAAAACAAATTCAACCAGTGAAAAACAATTGAGTGGTTTAGTTTGAAATTTTGAAATTGGAAATTTTGAGCAGGGGGTGAAAGTTTAAATTGTTTTGAATTTTCAGTTGTGATGCAAACATGGTGCAATGCAATGTGATGCATATGATGCAAGCAAAAAAGAAAACAAACAACTCTCTATTAGGGTAACACCCCAGGTGTTACTAGTTGTCCTCACTATGTTTGAGAAAGGCGTTAGAAAATATTATTGTTGTTTACAGTATCAAATTATTTTTACATTTTATTGCGTACAAATATATTGTATCCAACATGTTGAACTTGTGATAACTCGTCCGTACAACCTTTTGGTGAAGAAGGGGGCAATGGCCCTCTAGTTATGTTAGTTCTACATTTGTGAATTATAAAAAACTTTTTCTCCCCACTTGAAGAGAATGGGGCATAAACGGTGGGCCTTCTTTTCAGATTCAATCTAAATCTTAAAAGAACTTAGACAAAGTTTTCTTAACTATTCCAATTTCTTTTGGAATATTAAGAAAACATAGCTTAATTATTGTCGATTCCTATGCAGAGACCAAGGAGCCACCCCGGCCGCCACTCCCTAACTACCCCCATGTGAAAATACCCTCCCGCCGGAGCGGGGATCATCTCTGCCCTCACCACTTCTTCGGAAAAAAAATCCTAACCGACGATGGCGAGAGCTCCAAGGGGCAGCGGACGTGGTGGGTGCAACGCCTCAATCCGGATGCCCCTGACAGTTTGGCTTGGAAGTGGACCACAGATGGCAATTTTTCTGTGTTTTATCCGTATGCACGATCCAGTTCGAAGGGCCAATCTATAGAGGACGACGTGGAACTCTCATGCAGAGCAGCCGACCGGATCTGGGCCAGGACCAGATGTGCCTTTGATGAACAGGGCCAAGGATCGTGCGAGACAAGGGAATGCGACGGCCAGCTTGTGTGCCAGCTGTCCGGCAAGCCGCCGGCGACGCTGGATGAATTTAGCCTGGCGAGCACCGACGGCGAAGACAACTACGCCATCTCCATCCAGGACGGCTTCAACGTCCCGCTTTCTTTCTCCTGCGACACATCAGGCTCTGACGGTCTCAATCCGAATGATAACTCCTCCGTACAACCTTTTGGTGAAGAAGGGGGCAATGGCCCTCTAGTTATGTTAGTTCTACATTTGTGAATTATAAAAAACTTTTTCTCCCCACTTGAAGAGAATGGGACACAAACGGTGGGCCTTCTTTTCAGATTTAATCTAAATCTTAAAAGATTTTAGACAAAGTTTACTTAACTATTCCAATTTCTTTTGGAAAATTAAGAAATGTAGCTTAATTATTGTTGATTCCTATGGAGAGACCGAGGAGCCACCACGGCCGCCACTCCCTAACTACCCCCATGTGAAAATACCCTCCCGCCGGAGCGGGGATCATTTCTACCCTCACCACTTCTTCGGAAAAAAATCCTAACCGACGATGGCGAGAGCTCCAAGGGGCAGCAGACGTGGTGGGTGCAGCGCCTCAATCCGGATGCCCCTGACAGTTTGGCTTGGAAGTGGACCACGAATGGTAATTTTCTTGTGTTTTCTCCGTATGCACGATCCAGTTCGAAGGGCCAATCTATAGAGCACGAAGTGGAACTCTGATGCAGAGCAGCCGACCGAATCTGGGCCAGGACCGGATGTGCCTTTGATGAACAGGGCCAAGGATCGTGCGAGACAGGGGAATGCGACGGCCAGCTTGTGTGCCAGCTGTCCAGCAAGCCGCCGGCGATGCTGGCTGAATTTAGCCTTGCGAGCACCGACGGCGGCGAAGACAACTCGCCATCTCCGTCCAGGACGGCTTCAACCTCCCGCTTTTTTTCCCCTGCGACACATTAGGCTCCGGCAGTCTCGTGTGTGTCGACGCAGGCTCCCTGATGGTGGAAGGTCTACACGTGCAAGGCCGGCAGTTTCCACCTCATCTTTTGCCCATGTCTGTCTTTCTAGTCCGAACTCCGAAGTGTGAACCCGGTCATGCACTGTGCCCGCGATGTAGGGCAGCTTCTTTTGTGCTTATGCTTATACATAAGCCGGCTTATGGATTTCGGTGGAGAGAAACCGTGGCTGGGAGAAGCTCCTAAAAACTGATGGGAGACTTCTTTTTGGTTTTTGAAGTTTCGGCTTAAGCAATGTGTTAAGTTGTGAGAATGACCGTAACATCCTTGGCTTTGGTATATGTAATTAATAAAGTTATAAAATATATTCCGTATGCTTATTTGTTGGGTTGTGTGTGAGAAAAAAAGAAATGTTATAATTATTTTAAAATTACAATAATAATATGGACCTTGCTTAAATCATATCCAAAATTAGTTAAACAAATCATAATACGATAATACTAAAAAAATACAGACGTATGCGATATGGATTCAGCTGCTTTCATCTCTAAAAAAAGGAACATAAGGCCACGACTGTCCTCTACTCGTCCTCACCACGACCACTCCTTGCTAGCTGATGAACACTGAAGTGAAAAAAAAAAGTGAAGATGCTATTTTGAACAGGGAGGGATTCCAGCATGGGGAGGTTAGGGTCGACCGCACAATGTGCTGCGGATCGCCTACGCTGACGCACCGAGGGCCGAGGGCGTGTGCCAGGGCGTCGTACAAGCCGACGAGCACGGGCAAGTGCCGTCGGCCCCGGTGCGGCCGGTGCCATGAACACCTAGTAACCAAGATCAAGGACAGGGCCAAGGGTGTGCCCGACGTCGCGCTCAACCATCGCCCCGTCTCCGGGCGCGTCGTTGACGGCGTCGGGGCATGCGCGACCGGGCGCGGGAATGCCGTACTACAAGGGCGCCTCAGCATGGGCCATGCTCCGCAACCTGGCCGGCGGCAACAGTTGGCACGAGGAGGACAGAGGGATCCGGCGGATGTGCTGCTAGATTCGGCGGTCGCGGGTGGACAAGCAGCGACGGGGTTGGTGGAGGTTGGGGCAGGAGTAGTCTGGGCGTCGGGTTCAGTCCGGTGGCAATCTTCACGTAATTTTTTCCGACGACATGTCCCTTTGTGGTAACGCTTCGGTTGTTTGAGTTCAGAAACTCGGGAATGTGCGGAGAAACTTCTTGGGAATGTGGCTTCTCGGTGGAAGTTGTCCTTAAGCTGGTTCTTTCGACTTTCTGCTGTCCACGGCCTCGAAGCCACTCTGGAAGCTCAAAAGAAATCACGCACGTATCTCCTATAGTCCTATATATCTCGCTTCTATGCCCGCGATGTAATCTGGCCAGCCGGTTGGAGCTTGGGATGTTCTATGAAATATGATACAAGGCATATCCTTGAAAAATACTATATGTTATGTCTGTGTGTGAAATATATTGAAAACGCCTATATGTATCCAGCATCTCAATCAGACACACAGCGAAATAGTAGACACAGTTGCAACAGTATACATCATCTCAATCGGATCTCACTATATTTTGTATAGTGAAGGTTTGCTAACAAAATTGATAATTGATCGGTTCATCGCAGGTCCACACCAATTTCTCAAGACATAAGAAACATTTAGCTTGTCTTTTGCTAAAGGTTATTTCTTTCTGAGATGAATAGCAAGTTCGCTAGCACTTTTGCTCATGTTATGTGCATTGCTAGTTTCCCATTTAGAAGGGAAAATATCAAGTTTTTTTGCAGCACCATCTTTATGGAGCCATTAGCTCCGAGCCAAGATTTTATTTATACCAATTTAAATATGTTCAGCTATATTAATTAAAGTACTCCCCTCCAATTCATAAAAAGTGTCACTCATTTTGTACTAAGTTAGTACCAACTTTGCAATAAGTGAGTGACAATTTTATGGATTGGAGGGAGTAGCTTTAATGCAATAAGGCGTATACAAGAAAAAAGTATTCTATTGACGGAAAATACAGGACATGAGAAACGTCGTTGTTTACCATTTTTTATTGCATAAAAGCATGTGGAATAATACTTTGGTTAACACGAGTTTAATTAACGGCAATTATTTCTTAACAAGTCCTGTCAACTGGTGCTCATAGGGTGTCCGAAATCAGATAGACAAGATGAGATACGATAGCTGGTTGGAGAGTAGACGTGTGGGAGCTTCCCGCGGTTTCTGCTCTTCTTCATATGTGCGCACAGAACCCGTTCTTTAACGCATGAAAGCAGGTGGAGCAATACTTTGGTTAACATCATGTAAACATCAATTGTTTCTTAGTAAGTCATGTCAAGAGGTGTAAAGAAAAAGTATCGTTGTATGGTGGCTCATAGGGACTCCGAAATTAGCCTTGTAAGATGAGATAATATTCCAGCGGGTGTGTACGCGCGTGTGCGTGTGTTTATTTTAGTGGGTGTCTGTGATGTTCTGTTCGTGCGGTAAATTATTTGCATATTTTAATCATCCTCACTATGTTTGAGAAAGACGTTAGAAAAATATTATTGTTGTTTACACTATCAAATTATTTTTACATTTTATTGCGCATAAATATATTGTATCCAAAATGTTGAACTTATGATAACTCCTCCGTATAACTTTTTGGTGAATAGGGGGGGGGGGGGGGGGGCAATGGCCCTCTAGTTATGTTAGTTCTACATTTGTGAATTATAAAAAAAAAATCTCCCCACTTGAAGAGAATGGGACACAAACGGTGGGCCTTCTTTTCAGATTTAATCTAAATCTTAAAAGAATTTAGACAAAGTTTTCTTAACTATTCCAATTTCTTTTGGAAAATTAAGAAAACATAGCTTAATTATAGTCGATTCCTATGCAGAGACCGAGGAGCCACCTCGGCCGCCACTCCCTGACTACCCCATGTGAAAATACCCTCCCGCCGGAGTGGGGATCATCTAGGCGAGACCTCCAAGGGGCAGCGGACGTGGTGGGTGCAGGGCCTCAATCCGGATGCCCCTCACAATTTGGCTTGGAAGTGGACCACGAATGGTAATTTTTCTTTGGTTTCTTCGTATGCACGATCCTGTTCGAAGGGTCAATCTATAGAGCACGACGTGGAACTCTGATGTAGAGCAGTCGACCGGATCTGGGCCAGGACCGGATGTGGCTTTGATGAACATGGCCAAGGATCGTGCAAGACGGGTGAATCCGACGGCCAGCTTGTGTGCCAGCTGTCTGGCAAGCCGCTGGTGGCGCTGGCTGAATTTAGCCTGGCGAGCACCGACGGCGGCGAAGACAACTACGCCATCTCCGTCTAGGACGGCTTCAACGTCCCGCTTTCTTTCTCCTGCGACACATCAGGCTCCGGCGGTCTCGTGTGTGTCGACACAAGTTTCCAGTTTCCTGATGGTGGAAGGTCTACACGTGCAAGGCCGGCAGTTTCCACCTGGTCTTTTGCCCATAGTCTGTCTTTCTAGTCCGAACTCCAAAGTTTGAACCAGGCCATGCAATAAGTCATGTTATGTCCGTGCCTGCGATGTAGGGAAACTTCTTTTGTGCTTATGCTTATACATAAGCAGGCTTATGGATTTCGGTGGAGAGAAATCATGGCGGGGAGAAGCTCCTAAAAACTGATGGGAGACTTCTTTTTGGTTTCTGAAGTTTCGTCTTAAGCAATGTGTTAAGTTGTGAGAATGACTGTAACGCCCTTGGCTTTTATATATGTAATCAATAAAGTTATAAAATATATTCTGTATGCCTATTTGTTGGGTTGTGTATGAAAAAATGTTAATTGCTTTAAAATTACAATAATAATACGGACCTTGCTTAAATCATATGCAAAATTAGTTGAACATATCATAATACGATAATACTAAAAAAATACAGACGTATACGATATGGATTCAACTGCTTTCATCTCTACAAAAAAAAGGAACATAAGGCCATGATTGTCCTCCACTCGTCCTCACCACGACCACTCCTTGCTAGCTCGACCACTGACGAGAAAATTGCATAGAACACCACTCTTTGTGGCACTTGTTGCACAAAACCCACAAAACAAAACATCTTTTACAGTAAACCACACATTTTTGTCTAATTAGTTGCACATAGCCCAAATAAATAGGTTAAGATTGATTTTAGTTAATTAGTTACAACTAACATGGTTTTGTGGTTCACAATATAACTTTTCCTAATTAGCTGCATCTAGCCTAATTAAACTTGTAAAGGACGCATCAATGGTTGACTTACACCGCAAGAGGTCAAGAAAATGACCGTGCATGTCTTTGAAAATTAAGGAAGGCGGGGAAAGCAGGAACCGGAGCTAGCTAGGTCCCCTCCCCCACCTACCGCCGCTCGCCACTCCGGCGACGGCGTCCACCTAGCCTCAGGCCGGCGGCTGCTCCGGCTCCGGCGTCCACATCTCCTCCGCTCCGCTCCCTCCCACCGCACCCCCCTCCCCTCCCCTTCCCCTCCCGGAGTCATGGCCTCCCCTGCTTCCTCGAGGCGCTGGGCCGACTACTCGGACGACGAAGACGAGGTGAGTTCGTGCAGGTCGTACAACGACGTCCTCCGGAGTGGGTCGCCGCTGGTGGCTTCCCCGACTCGCTCTCCCTCCCCGGCTCCGATCTCCTCCAAGGTGGCGGCCTCGCAGTCGGCTGGGGGACCGCGCGGGGCTCGGGCCTCCCCGTCTCCGCCGCCGACGGGCGCGAGTGCCGCCGCTCGGGCGGCTGGGCAGAACGTCGACCGGCAGGCGAGGTTCGCAGCTCCTGGCGCGGGTGGGAAGATGGTACGCCCGCCCCCACCCCTTCCTGCGGCCGCGGATGGTGGACCGAGGTCATGGCAGCATGTCGGGGGCCGGAAGCGCCGCTGGAAGCCGCAGCAGCTGCTGCCGGCGTGGGACATCAGGCCGGACTTGCCGCCCGACCTCGCGGGGCGGTGCTTCAACTGCACCTGCCCCGGCCATATCTCCAAGGACTGCAAGAAGGACACCGTGTGCCTCCGTTGTGGGGAAGAGGGTCACCACGCCAAGGAGTGTGCTCAGGCCAGGCCGCCGCGCCGTGGAGGTCTTCGGACCGTGGATGCACCGCAGGGGCGCCCCTTGCCTCTGCCGGTGTTGGACGTGACCGCGGCGCCGCCCCCACCACTGTCGCCGCCGGTGAGGAACGTCCACCAGCGGATTGGGCATGCGCTCGGGGTGCCCATCAAGGAGAGGCTCGGCACGCGCCAGCCGCCTGCGTCGCCGCCGTCGGGGGAGACGCGCGTGGAATCGGTGGCTTCTCGGGTGGCGCCGTCCGGTCGGTGGCGCGGAGAGCTGTCTCCCCCGCGGGAGCCACAATTCGAGGCGGCCTTGGCTGGGCGCGCTGACGCCGGTGGTGTTCGGCCCGCAGGTTCGGGTGCGGGCGCCGCCGCGGGCGGCAGGGGGAACTGGACCAGCACGGCCAACAAAAGAACAGATCGCTTCTCCACCCCCTCCACCGCCACCCCCCTCCCCCGGCAGATCGCTTCTTGGCCGCTGCTCGCCCGGAGGCGCGCGGAGGCGCCGTGGCTCCGTTGGAGAGGGTCTACATCCGCCGCTCTTCCGAGATCGCGGAGGCCGAGGAGTCCCTGCGTTGGGGGCTCGTTGCGTTCGTCTCGGGACCCAGGGAGCGCGTCACGCCGGCGGAGGCGGCGGTGGCCATTGGCGCGAAGGTCCCCCGTGCGGTCAACAACTTCTCCTTGCACTTCCACTGGCCGTCGGACTTTCTGGTGGTGTGCGGGAGCCGGCGTATTCGGGATGAGATCATGTCGGAGGGGGTCATCGACGGCAACAGCTTCGGTCTCCGTTTTTCGCCATGGAATCGGCAGCTGCAAGCCACTCGCTGTGCCATGCGCTACCGTGTCACTCTGGAGCTTACCGGCGTGCCCGCCCACGCATGGAACCTGTCCACGGCGACGACGCTGGTCGGATCGGTGGGATGGGTCGAGGGTCTGGGCGCGGCATCGGCCCGGCGCAAGGACTTGCGTGTCCTGCGCGTGTTTGCGTGGACGGACGACCTCGCCCTCATCCCCAAGGCGAAAGCGCTTCTGATTGAGGAACCAGGTGACCAGATGGAAGAGGACAAGGGTCTGGTTCTACCGGAGGACGCCCTGATCCCGCTTGAGAAGAATCTCCTGCGCTATGTCGTTTCAGTCTTGGTGGTGTGCTCCGACGATATGTTCGACGTGGTGGAGGCCGCACACCGGAGCGGCGCCAATGGTGGACGCGGCGACGCTGGTGGTCGGCCTGGGGAACCTGGCTCGGAGGGAGGCGATCGACCTGAGGGGCGCAGAAGGCGTGAGCGGGCCTCGTCACCACCTCGCGGCCGGGGCGGCTCTGTCCGGGACGGGCGCCGCCGTGCCGGCCTGTCCGTTGGAGACGACGGGCTCGGTGACGTGGCGGTCTCCGCTCCCGTGGACGTGGTCAAGATGGCCTCCGTTGGTGGGCCCGTGGCACTGGGCGGCCAGGAGGTGCGGCCGTTCGCTGGGTTCTACAGAAGGGACCCTATGCTGGACGAAGTGGAATTGGCCTCTTGGCTGCCACCACGTGGAAAGTTTGGGTCTGGCCAGGGCAGCTTTGACCCAACTTTGTCAGTTCCTGACCGGGTAGAGCCCCCTTTAATTCAAATCGTGGCCTCTCCTCTGATAGTTGACCAGTACGACGCGGGTATCTCCCCACCAGCTTCTCCTCTGGCGCCTGATCTTGTTTTCCAGCGCACATGGGAGCGTCCCCTAACTGCCACGCACGCGGACTCGCTTGGCCCATTCTTGGGTGGGGTTCGGAAGGCGCAGGGGGCGGAAGAGAACTGCCAGCTTTCGTCAGATGGACTGCTCACCCCCCTGCGGGTGGGGTCCCCGGGCTCCCTTTCCAGTGTTGGCCCTGGTTCCGAGGCTGGATCTCCTGTGGGCTCACCAGTGTCCGTTCTTGACACGTTCCTGGTGTCCCTCTCGTCTTCGGTCCGCAAGGCGGCAACGGCTGGTTCGTTGGAAGCGGCCCATGTCCACCAAACGTCGCCAGTTGGGCCGCAGGCCGAGTTGGTGCAGGACGTTGGGTCGGGCCGTACTCCTGACCTAGCTGCGCGGCGCCTAAGCTACAAGCACCACCTGTCGCAGATTCTCGCCAAGCCTTCGAGGAAGACCCGGGGCAAGCGCAAGTACACAGGCCCGGTGCGCTCGAGTGCCAGGCTGAGGGGTCGCTTCGCTGCTGGTACCCCAGTCAAGAGGCAACAAAGGGAGCTTATTCTGAAGTTGGGCATTTGTAACACCTGGGGTGTTTACCCTGAGTTAGAAAGTTGGTTGTTTTTCTTTTTGCTTTACATCACATGCACCATATGCATTGCACTAGGGCTGGAATTAAAACTCGGAACTCGCGAGTTAAACGAGTAGCTCGCAACTCGACTCGGCTCGGCTCGAACTCTTTGTCCAACAAGCCAAGTCGAGTTTTCGTTTTTTACGGTAAACGAGTTCAAGCTAAACGAGCCGAGTTTACCGAGTACTCGTTTAGCTCGTTTAACTCGGTCAAAATAGTTTTTAATGATATTTTTTTATTTGAATATATTTTTACTGATTATTGTAGTTTGTTTACTACAAATTGTTTGATGGTGACATATTTTTACTCATTATTGTGAAGATTTTATTATACACGACCCAAATAATAAAAATTAATTATATATACATTATATAATGTTGACTTTGTTAAGTTTTATAAAATTAGATAAGTTAAACGAGTAGCTCGTGAGCTACTCGCGAGTTCACCGAGTCGAGCCGAGTTTTAATTTTGAACTCGTTTGTTGAACGAGTCGAGCCGAGCTCGACTCGTCAGTTGACCGAGTTTGAGCGAGTCGAGCCGAGCGACTCGGCTCGGCTCGAATACCAGCCCTACATTGCACCTTGTTTTCAAAACAACTCAAAAGGTCAAACCAATTTAAACTTTCAAACATGTTCAAGTTTCCAATTAAAAATGGCAAACTAAATAACTCAAAATGTTTTCAATAATTTTGAGTTGAATCAATTAAAATGCTTGTTAATAAAACCCCTTTCTATTAACATCCTAATGGTAAATTCAAAATTTAAATTCAAATCCATTTCATACTTGGCATGTTCCAATGGTGGTTTACAATTAAAAATTTTGCAAACATTTAAATCCAATAAGTTTTCATATTTGGTTGAGCTCATTGACTAAAATTGGTTATTTCAAAAAATTAAAATCCTTGTGAAACACTACTTGAAAATACAAATAGCAAATTCAAAACAAATTAACATATCAAAATTCTGAAATTAATGTTAACATACTTTGCACTTGCTGTTTTGTAAATCCATAAAAAAATTAATTCATAAAATGATAACCCCAAAAACCCCTCTAATTCTCTCCTTTCCTTTCCTTTTCTTTTCAGCAAAAAAAAAAGAAAAAGAAAAACAAAACAGAGGGGAGAGGGCAGGCCAGTGGGCTGAGCCCACCACACCTTTCCCCCCTCCCCCAGGCCCAGCCACACCTCCTGTTGCCCCAGCCCACCACACCAGCTAAGCCCACCTCCTCCTTCTTCCTCGTACGGCAGCTCATCTGACGTATCCACGTCACAGAGAGCTCGATGGGACGGCCACAGCTGCTCCTTCCCCTCCTTAAAAAACCCTCGCCTCACCCCTGCTCACCCTAAGCTCTCTCCTCCTTCTTTCTCTCCGCCGCCACCTCCCTCTCTTCCCCTCGATCTCCTCCTTCTCTTCCGTTTTCTTTTCTGAAACTTCTGAACCTGTGCATCACTGAACCATGGCGGAACCTGGCAGCCCTGCACCCTCGCTGTGGTGGTGATCGAGCCATGGTTGCTGGAGGAATGGAAACGGGGCGGTGGTGCAGTTGCCCTCGTTTCCTCGAGGGGACTTGGGAGGCACCGTGGTCCTCGCGGCATCGACGGTCGTTCCGTGCCGCGCGGGCGTTCATGGCGGCAGCTGACGATCGCCTCCTTCCCTCCTCGCGTCAACGACCACGCGAGAAGCCCTCGGTGAGCACCCGAGCCCCCCCCCCCCTCTGATCCCCTCTGCTCTGTGAAACCCGCCGTCGCGCGGAGACCACCCGCCATCGAGCAGCCACGGCTGTCCGTCGTCGCCGTCTACGTCCGATGAGGTTCAGAAACTGAATTTCGTCAGTTTCAGTTATCTCCCGCACGTCCACCTCAACTCCCTTCGCTCTCCAGATCTGTCACCAAACATTCAGTAGCCTAGTGGCTCTGTTCCTTTGCGCGCGCTGGGGAGACCCAGGTTCGATCCCCCTCTGCCGCATAAAGGCCACCCTTTTCTTGATTTTTCCACCGCAGCACCCCGGCCCCACCTGTCATACACCATCATGCCACATCATCGCACACACGCGCCACACCATCCCGGCTGGCCCACTGTAAGCCTGTGTGGGTTCTCTCCCCTCCGTTGTAACAGTCCCAGCCCCTGTTTTCTTTTCCAGAAAATGCCCTTTAACCCTAAAACTTGTAAAAATCATATCTTCCCCATTTTGAATCAGTTTTGCACAAATAAAATATGTACACCAATCAAAATTAAATGCTCTACCCAAATATAAAATTTGTTTTCTGTTTTGAACCTTCCCAATGGTTTCAAAAAATTCAAATTCAAACACCTCTTTTGAATTTGATTAAATTCATAACTAATTCAAATTTAATTCAAATGGTCCATATAAAATATGTTTTCCATCCAAAATTTCATGCTCTTTCCAAATATAACAATTGTTTTCTGTTTTGGATAAATAAAACTAATGCAAATACTTAATGCTTTAATTAAATCATTTAAATGGTGAAATTCATAACTTGCTCAATTAAATTCCAATTTCAACAAATAAAATATGTTTTCCACTCAAAATAAAACCACCTTGCTGAATATCAACTTTGTTTTGCAATTTGGACAATTAAATTTAATGTCATTTAAAAATGCCTTAATTAATCAATTAAAAGTCCTAATTAATAACTTTCACATGCTTGCTCCAAATTGAAAACCCAAAACATGAAATCCATCCAAAATGAAATGCTACACTTGAATATAAACTTTGTTTTCTGTTTTGAATAATTTAAATAGCTGAAAACAACTGTTCCTTATTTAATGCAATTAAAATTGTCAAATTAATAACTTGCCCATCTAAAATCCAAATTCAACAAATGAAATATGTTTTCCATCTAAAATTTTGTGTTCTTTCCAAATATAATTTTTGTTATCTGTTTTGAACAATTAAAATGGGTGAAAACAACAAATGTTTGTGTATCATTTAAGAAGTCAAATTTCATAACTTAATAAATAAAATTCCAAACTTGGTAAACAACATATCAAACTGAAGCTATTGTTGTTTTCTTATTGTTTTCTTCATCCATGCATCAATCCAATCAACTTTCACATGATGGTTATTTGTAGAACATTTAATTCAACATTAATTCATGGGCTTTTCCATATGCAAACCAAATTGCATATGGGCCCATTTAAATATGTTTACCATGCCAACTAGTTTATCTTTGATGCATCCTTAAACTTGTCATGCATCCATATCTTGATCATGCTGGATCTTTTGCCGTAGTAGTAATTGTTGCATCCGGTGTTTGTTCTAGTTCGTTGCTTCTTCCCGGATAGGACGTTAAGATGATGTGAGCAACGACAAGTTCTTCGGATGTACCTCTACTTGCTGGATTCCACGCAAGTATACTCACTTGCTACCTATGGCTTCCTTTCATCACTTGTTACCGATTCTTCCAGTTGCCTTTATTCTAGCCTTATGATTCGATGCTTGTGTCTCGATCCTATCATATGTTTACCTTGCAGCCATGATATAGCCTTCCTTCCACTTCCTATTACCTGTTGCTTGTTTACCTTGTTGGCCCTCGTGTCGTAGTTGCATGCTTAGTGTTGTTTGCGCTCAAGTCTCGTTGTCCGTCTTATCACCTGTTTAGTCGATAGTTGGGTATCAATTCAATCAACAACATGTTAATGTTTTGGGTAATATTAATTTGATGATAAGGCACCGGCAGGAGGCCCGACGTGGTTTTGAGGCCTGCTAGTGTCGACCCTAATTAGGAAATGGGTCTTGTCCATTGATCCATGATGAGCGCACTAAACGCATGTGGGAAGTGAGTATGGGCGCCCCCCACAATTCTGATTCGATTCGCATCTCGTCCAAATCGCCTCATTTAGTTCGGGTTTTCCATTTGCCGCATGCATATGCAGGTGCGAACCCTTGGCGCCAGGGTGGAACTTTTGTAGTCGGCATTTAGGGAGACACGTTCTTAGAGTGCTATGAGGGTCCCCTTTTCTTTGTGGGGCTTGATTAGCCGTGCGCTCAACTGCACGGGGTTCTTTGGGCTTGATGCGAAGAAGAGTTGGGTTGTGTTGAGTGCCTCGCTTGGTGGAAGGGCCTTTCCATCTGGCGGGTCATTCTTACGTGTACGGCCAAATTGGTGCATCCCTGCAGGGTTAAATCTTCTCGAGAAGCCGTGTTGTCCGCGGTTATGGATGACTTGGTGAAAGTGCTGGCTAACAAGTACTCAGACAACTTACACTTAACGATGATAACTTGACTAGTAACATAGATTACCTCCACCATAAGAATGAATGTCACCTTAATCAACCGCGTGAGCTTCCTTGGGTTGCTTCCTTAGTAGGGGGTAACATTGGATGGGTATTGTTTGGTGAGTAGTTGTAGTTGGTTCTGATACGCTATCTTATCCCCCTTCTTTTAGCCGGATGTTGTAGCGAGTCTCTGTAGTTAGTTATTGCAGCCCGCTGCCGCTTCTTTGCAATAATCATTTCCTTTCCGTTGAACCCAAAGTATTTGTATCTTGTGTTGACTGCAATGTGGTATCTTGTGAGTATGGTTTATCCACTTGCCAGTACTTAACCGTACTGACCCACGAATCCATTTCGTGGCTGCATATTCCACATTGCAGTCAACAGGTTTGAAGTCTGACGACGTTAGCTTGGGAATCCCTCTGGCTTGGCCTGGGCAGGGATTGGACGCCATCGGTTATCTTCAGGACTCTTAGTCCAATTTGTATCTTGTCCGTAGTCGGACGCTATGTTGTTTCTTCCGCTGTCATTTGGATCTTTGTATTGTATCAGTTGTATCCTTGACTCGTTTGAGTCGTCTTATATATACCCCCTCTGTTGTTGTTGTGGATTATTCGTGAACTGTTGTAATGTTATCACAAGTGGCAACCTGGAATCGGTTATTATGTGGATTTTGGCGGAAATGCTGAAATCTGCATAGCGCCCGATCTCGGGGCGTCACAAATGGTATCAGAGCATGGTTTCCGATTCCCGATGTTGTTTCGATACGAATGGTTATCGAAGCAACGGGTCCGCAAAGCCTGTAGGATAACCTCGCTAACGGTCGTTGTTTCTAGAGTGTCAAAAACTATTTCTGCTAAACTATTTTGGAAACATCTCAATAGGATTCTTGTTTTCTCCTTATCTCTATTCTATTTCCCCTCCCATCTCATTTGTTTTGGAGTCTCTCTCCCTCTCAATCTTTCAAAGTTTTAGGATTCTACGTGGGTGGACGTTTTCTGAGCCTTTAACCTAATAGGTTCGATCATCGGAAGATTCCTGGTGGAAGAACATCGTCGTCACTCCGAGCAAGAATCTCTTGTTAGTGGTGTCGAGAAGCCCTTGTTAGTGGTGTCGAGGAGATCAACTGGAAGCATGAAGAATCGATAGTCGAACTTCTTTTCCCTCCCGGGTTAGTGGTGGATTGCGAGGGCGCAATCCCTTGTTAGTGGTGTCGTCTGTAACACCTGGGGTGTTTACCTTGAGTTAGAAAGTTGGTTGTTTTTCTTTTTTCTTTGCATCACATGCATCATATGCATTGCACCTTGTTTTCAAAACAACTCAAAAGGTCAAACCAATTTAAACTTTCAAACATGTTCAAGTTTCCAATTAAAAATGGCAAACTAAATAACTCAAAATGTTTTCAATAATTTTGAGTTGAATCAATTAAAATGCTTGTTAATAAAACCCCTTTCTATTAACACCCTAATGGTAAATTCAAAATTCAAATTCAAATCCATTTCATACTCTGCATGTTCCAATGGTGGTTTACAATTAAAATTTTTGCAAACATTTAAATCCAATAAGTTTTCATATTTGGTTGAGCTCATTGACTAAAATTGGTTATTTCCAAAAATTAAAATCCTTGTGAAACACTACTTGAAAATACAAATAGCAAATTCAAAACAAATTAACATATCAAAATTCTGAAATTAATGTTAACATACTTTGCACTTGCTGTTTTGTAAATCCATAAAAAAATTAATTCATAAAATGATAACCCCAAAAACCCCTCTAATTCTCTCCTTTCCTTTCCTTTTCTTTTCAGCAAAAAAAAGAAAAGAAAAGAAAAACAAAACAGAGGGGAGAGGGCAGGCCAGTGGGCTGAGCCCACCACACCTTCCCCCCCCCCCAGGCCCAGCCACACCTCCTGTTGCCCCAGCCCACCACACCAGCTAAGCCCACCTCCTCCTTCTTCCTCGTACGGCAGCTCATCTGACGTATCCACGTCACAGAGAGCTCGATGGGACGGCCACAGCTGCTCCTTCCCCTCCTTAAAAAACCCTCGCCTCGATGTTTAGGACTTGGTGATTGTTGTACTATTATTCTTCTTCATCCGTGTCGTGTCGTCTGCTATTTACCCGAATTCTTTTTGGGCATGAATCCTGATATCTCCATTGCTATTTGGAACGGGGGTGGGATAAACTCTGGAGCTCGTAGGGCGGCCATCTATCAAGTTCTGGCGCCAGTGAATGCCGCTGTGGTTTCCTTCCAAGAAACGAAAATGGCGATCATAAATGATCATGTGGTTAGGGAAAGTCTTGGTTCGTCCTATGACGGTTTCTTCTTCCTCCCGGTCGAGGGCACCCGGGGAGGCATCCTTCTGGCATGGCAATCCGCTTTGGTCTCGGTCTCCAACCCCACTTATCCCCCAACGCTATCACGGCCCGCATCTCGGTGGGGGGTGAGCAAGGATGGTGGTTCACCGGGGTCTACGGCCCCTCTCAGGGAGACGACGCTAAGAAGGCTTTCATGGACGAGTTGCAGGATATCCGAGACCTACACGTAGGCCCGTGGATGGTCGCCGGTGATTTCAACCTCATAGCCAGCCTAGAAGACAAAAACCGGGGCTCCTTCAACAGAGGAATGATGGGTCGGTTCAGGCGCACGCTCGCTCGCCTTGAGCTCAAAAACCTCTACCTCAATGGACGCCGCTTTACATGGTCCAACGAGCGGCAGACCCCAACGTTGGAGCGCCTTGACAGAGTGGTTACGTCCGTGGAATGGGATGACCTCTACCCGGACGCCTTCCTTACGGCTATCTCCTCTGGGCCTTCTGATCACTGCCCGTTAATTCTCAGGCTTGCCCCCAATCTTCACAGAGGGCGTAGATTCCACTTCCAGTCCTTTTGGACGAAGGTCGATGGGTTTCAGCAGGTGGTTGAAGAGGCGTGGAACTCGGTGGAGCACGAACCCAATCCCTTCAAACGCATCAACCTCAAGCTCAAAGCCACAGCTAAATGCCTCTCTCGATGGAGCGCGAAATTCATTGGGAATGTTAAGCTACAAATCCTAATGGCGAACGAGCTCATTCTTCGTTTGGACTCTGCGATGGACTCTAGGCAGCTCTCGGCGGCTGAGCGTGGACTCCGAATGCTCCTAAAGAAGAAGTTGTTGGGGCTGGCTTCGCTCGAACGGTCTATCGCCCGGCAGAGATCCCGTCTTCTTTGGCTTAAGGAGGGCGATGCTTGCACAAAATTCTTCCAGATGCATGCGAGCCACCGTCGGTGGCAGAACTTCATGGACCACCTTATGGTGGAGGGTGTTCGGGTAACCGAGCATGTGGATAAGGCGGTGGCTTTGGATGATTTTTTCGATGACCTTCTGGGAACAAGCCCAGAGCGCCCTTTCTCCCTGAACCTGGACGCTCTAGGCATGCCCACTCTAGATCTACATCACCTCGAGTCGGCTTTCTCGGCGGACGAAGTGTGGGCGACAATCAAGGAATTGCCCTTGGACAAGTGCCCCGGACCGGACGGCTTCTCCAACATGTTCTTTGTCTACTGTTGGGACGTGGTCAGAACGGACATCATGGCTGCCTTCGACTCACTCTCGAGGCTGGACACGCGTGGGTTCGGTTCGGTGAACGAGGCCCTGGTTACTCTGCTGCCGAAAAAACCAGGGGCGGAGGAGATCCGAGACTTCCGACCCATCAGCCTTATTCATGGATTTGCTAAGCTGGTGGCTAAAGTCTTGGCGCGTAGAATAACCCCTATCCTTCCCGAGCTAGTTGGACCACACCAAAGCGCCTTTGTTTGTAAGAGGTGCTTGCATGACAATTTCATGTTGGTCCAAGGGATGGCCCGCAAGCTCCATACTTCCTCCACACCGGCGGTGCTTCTCAAGCTTGACATAACGAAGGCCTTCGACTCGGTGGATCGGGCCTTCCTCATCGAGGTCCTTCGGAGATTTGGCTTTGGCGATCGTATGATCGCGTGGATATGTGCCTTGCTCGCCACCGCGTCGACACGTGTCCTCTTGAATGGCACGCCAGGGTGCCGCATTGCCAATAGGCGTGGCTTGAGGCAGGGAGACCCCCTCTCCCCGCAGCTCTTCATCCTCATCATGGAGGTGTTGCACTACCTGATTGAGTTGGCTTCCAGAGAGGGTCTCCTGTCCCCCCTTGCGGACTCTGGACTGTGAAGTCGGACGTCCCTTTATGCGGACGATGTGGTCACCTTCCTGCGTCCCTCCCGTCTGGACATTCGGACGCTTGCCGCGATCCTCTCTGATTTTGGCTCGGCTTCGGGTCTGCGGGTTAACTTGGCCAAAAGCTCTGCGCACCTCATTCGCTGTGATGAGCCAATGGAGGATTTGGTCACGCAGGAGCTCGGTTGCCCGATAAACCCCTTCCCATTCCACTACCTCGGACTTCCCCTGTCTCTCAGGAGGCTCACGGCCGCGCAGCTCCTATTTCTGGTGGATAAAGTGGCGGACCGGATGCCTGGCTGGCGCGCACACTTGATGAACAGAGGAGGGCGGCTCGAGCTGGTTAAAACCACCCTCTCAGCGGTCCTAGTTTTTGCCATGATGTCTCTTGACCTTCCCGCTAAAACCTTCACGGCGGTGGAGAAGATTATCAGGGGATTTTTGTGGAAAGGCCGGAGAGAAGTGCACGGTGGGCACTGCCTCGTGGCGTGGAACAGGGTCTGCATGCCTCGATCACTAGGGGGGCTTGGCATTCCCAACCTCCGTTTGATGAACACGGCTCTCAGGACGAGGTGGCTGTGGCTCACTAGGGTGGACCTGGCCAAGCCCTAGAAGGAATTCAACATCCAGGTTCCCCCGGTGGTCAGGCAGCTGTTCGAGGCGGCTACCACGTCCATACTCGGCGATGGAAGAAGCACCTTCTTCTGGACGGACAGATGGTTACCGGACGGCCGCATTAGAGATTTCGCACCCCATCTCTTGGCCAAGGTCTCCAGACGGGCGCTCAAGACACGCAAGGTCCACGACGCCCTGGCTGGCGGTTGGTTGGGGGACCTCTCGCCCGATCTAGGCGCTGTTGCTCTTGGAGAGGTGCTAGGCCTCGCGGAGAGGATCGCCGCGGTCACTCTGGCAGATGGCGTTGCTGACACCTTTCGGTGGAACTGGTCCACTGACGGTGGCTACTCGGCCCGCTCGGCTTATCTGGCCCTTTTTGAGGGCAACACAGCCATGGGAGGGGCGGATCAGATCTGGAAGTCAAGGGCCCCTGCCAAATGCAAATTCTTTGTGTGGCTGGCTATATGCGACAGATGCTGGACGGCGGACAGACTCGGCAGGCGTGGACTTCCTCGACCGCCGGCTTGCCCTTTCTGCGACCAACATGATGAAGCGATAGATCATCTGCTCTTGGATTGCTCCCTGTCGAGGGAGGTCTGGGCGGCGGTTCTCCGGCACTGGGGCCTCACGGAATGGATCCCCGCTTTCGACGACAGGCTGGCTGGCTGGTTGCCGGCGAGAGCGCGAGGGCAGGGCCACTCTCGTGACATGTGGACTGCTATTGCCCTGATCTGCTGGTGTCTTTGGCGCCACAGGAACAGTGTAGTTTTCGAGGGTGCCAGCCCCTCCCCGCTGGTAGTGATCAGGTCCATCCGGGACGAGGGGGAGCTTTGGAGGTTGGCCGGGCTCTTTAGGAGCAAGCTAGGTCTGGTGGATAGGTGGAGGTTTAGCGAGTAGTCCACCCTTGTAACACCCCAGTCGGTGGTTGGCGTTCTTGGCGTCTGAGCCTAGAAACGCGTTGTAACTTCGGCCTCTTGGCCCACCCCTTCTATGAATCCGATACGTCTTTCCATGACGTATCCTTAAAAAAGTAATTTTAAAAAATGTGGTGCGTTGAAAAAAATATAGTTATGTATTTCGTACAATAACTACCACAAAATTTGGTGTTAGCTGTAAATAAATGATCCTAAAAATATTAAATAGTTTATTTGGGCTGAGTGCAACTATTAGACAAAATTGTGTGGTTTGGTGCAAAACAATTTTTGTTTCTATGTTATGTGCAACAAGTGCCATAAAGTATGGTGTTTGCTGCAATTTTCTCGCCACCGACGGAAGGATGAACACTAAACTGAAAAATCTGAAGATACTATTTCGAACAGGGAGGGATTCCAGCCTGGGGAGGTTAGGGTCGACCGCACAATCTGCTGCGGATCGCTTACGATGACGCGCCGAGGCCCGAGGGCGTGTGCCAGGGCGTCCTCCAAGCCAACGAGCACGGGAAAGTGCCCTCGGCTCCGGTGCGGCCGGTGCCATGAGCACGTGGTAACCAAGATCCGGGACAAGGCCAAGGCGTGCAGGACGTCGCGCTCAACCATCGCCCTATCTCCTGGCGCGTCGTCGACGGCGTCGGGGCGTGCGCGACTGGCACGGAAATGCCGGACTACAAGAGCGCCTCAGCATCGGCCATGCACCGCAACCTGGCCGGCGGCAACAGTTGGCACGAGGAGGACAAAGGGATCCGGCGGTCGCGGGTGGACAAGCAGCGACGGGGTTGGTGGAGGTCGGGGCAGTAGTAGTCTGGGCGTCGGATTGGCCTAAGAGATGGCCCCGATTCGGAGAGATGCCTTCGGGGTAGTGCGGTGGCAATTTTCACGTAATTGCTTTGAACAACATGTCCCTTTGTGGTAACGCTTCGGTTGCTGAGTTCAGAAGCTCAGGAATATGCGGAGAAACTGCTCGGGAATGTGGCTTCTTAGTGGAAGCTGTAGAGTTCTTTTGACATTCTGCTGTCCACGGCCTCGAAGCCACTCTTGAAGTTCAAAAGAAATCACTCGCTTCTATGCCCGCGATTTAATCTGGCTAGCGGGTTGGAGTTTGGATGTTCTATGAAATATGATCCAAGGCATATCCTTGAAAAATACTATATGTTATGTCTGTGTGTGAAATATATTGAAAACTCCTATATGTATCCAGCATCTCAATCAGACACACAGCGAAACAGTAGACACAGTTGCAACAGTATACAACATCTCAATCGGATCTCACTATATTTCGTATAGTGAAGGTTTGCTAACAAATTTGATAATTGATCGGTTCATCGCAGGTACATACCAATTTCTCAATGCATAAGAAACATATAGCTTGTCTTTTGCTTAAGGTTAATTCTTTCTGAGATGTATAGCAAGTTTGCTAGCACTTTTGTTCATGTTGTGTGCATTGCTAGTTTCCTATTTAGAAGGGGAAATATCAAGTTTTTTTGCAGCACCATCTGTATGGAGCCATTAGCTCCGAGCCAAGATTTTATTTATACCAATTTAAATATGTTCAGCTATATTAATTAAAGTACTCTCTCCATTCATAAAAAGTGGCACTCATTTTGTACTAAGTTAATTAGTACCAACTTTGTACTAAGTGAGCGACACTTTTATGGATCGGAGGGAGTAGCTTTAATGCAATAAGGCGTATACAAGAAAAAAGTATTCTATTGACGGAAAATACAGGACATGAGAAACGTTGTTGTTTACTATTTTTTAGTGCATAAAAGCATGTGGAATACTACTTTGGTTAACACGAGTTTAATTAACGGCAATTATTTCTTCGCAAGTCCTGTCAACTGGTGCTCATAGGGTGTCCGAAATCAGCTGGACAAGATGAGATACGATAGCTGGTTGGAGAGTAGACTTGAGGGAGCTTCCCGCGGGTTTTGCTCTTCTTCATTTTTGTGCACAAAACCCGTTCTTTAACGCATGAAAGCAGGTGGAGCAATACTTTGGTTAACATCATGTAAACAACAATTGTTTCTTAGTAAGTCATGTCAAGAGGTGTAAAGAAAAAGTATCGTTGTATGGTGGCTCATAGGGAGTCCGAAATTAACTTTGTAAGATGAGATAAGATTCAATAGATCTCCGTGCATTATTGTGAAGAAAATGACCAAATGACACTAGGAACAGGCACATCATGATGATTTATGAGAACACTGACTAAAATAGAATTCTCTCATTTCGTAATTGAGCTTCATCTTCTTGACCAACATATTTCAAGGTGTCGGTTTTTCTCAACCTAAGCTAAATTACTAATTCTCCACAAACTATCGAAATGACTATGCCGATTGGTCTACATATCTAATCGCATCGAGTAAGAAAACTGAAACTATATACGGAGGTAATCAGGGCTAGTCATAGTTAAGCTTAGGTTTTGCCGTGGTAAACACCCACCAACCTCATCATGTTTATATAGCCCCAGTAGGGATAAGATCAATACAAATACAAAGGTGTTAATCTGTCATATGCATGACGTGCAGAATAAGCTAGAGTATAGTGAACCCTCCGGTGGAGTGCCGATCATCCGCACTGCCGGCCCAATCTGCATCGGCGAAAACAATAAGCAACATAGAGGAGGACTTGCGCAGCCGTAGCCCTGTGTCAACTGTCCCTTTCACATAACGTAATATTCTTTATTGCTTCCCAGTGCACCGTAATAGGAACTGACAAACCTTGTTGACAACGAACGAAATGTCGGGCCGGGTGAGGGTCAGATATTGGAGTCGGCCAACAGTGCTCCGGTAATCAAACACTGCATCGCGAGTGAGTGGAGTTCCTTGATCAGCTGCAAGCTTGTCTTGGACAGACATAGGAGTGGACACAGCCTTGGACTTATCCATCTTTGTGCAGCGAAGAAGATCCATGGCGTACTTGCTTTGCGATAGGTTCATTCCCCCGGGTCACGAGACGCCTCAATGCCAAGAAAGTAGTGAAGGGGGCCCAAGTCCTTGACCACCAAGGCGTTGAATAAGTTTGGCCTGTGCAGCTGTGCGCGAACTGACAACGACGATATCGTCGACATAGATGAGCATGTAAATGGTGATGCCGGCATGCGAGAACACGAATAGACATGTGTCGGTCTTGGCAGCAAGAAACCCAAGCTGTTGTCGCATATCACTGAGCCGGGAGTAGCAGGCACGAGGAGACTGTTTGAGCTCATATATCGACTTGTGCAGCTTGCAAATATAGTCAGGATGCTTGGAATCTTCAAATCCTGGGGGCCGCATATAAGCTGTCTCTTGCAACACACCGTGCAGAAATGCATTGCTCACATCGAGTTGCCGAACACTTCAATTACGAGACATGACAATGGCGAGCACGAGAGGGACCGTGGCCGGCTTGACGACAGGGTTGTATGTGTCAAGGTAATCAATGTCGTAGCGTTGAGTAAACCCCTGGGCTACGAGTCGAGTTTTTTTTGTTGAAATGGGTAACCCCAGCTTCTGCATCGATTGATGCACACAGTTGTTTATTTCTTATTAATCATCCATCGAACATAATAGCAGCGTATTGTATTGTATTGTATTACAGACGAGGTAAAATATCGAATAGAGGCACAGCTGAAACCCCGAGAACAGACAACAACATCGAACTCCCATATTGTATTCGACTAATATACTACCAGGAAGCCCGGCTGAAAAACTCCCGAGCGACCGTCAGGAGCTGTGAAGACCCGGTAGCCATAAGCTCTCGCTGATCCACCGGTAGGAGAAGAGCCCACTGCTAAATCCAGTTTACCGCCATGAGGATAACCTGCAAGACATTAATATTTGTGCACCGGTTAAACACAATATTATTCCGACAGTTCCAGATTGACCAACACAAAGCTGAAACACCAATTCGGATTCGTGGTTTTGTCTTTTTATCAACACCATTTAACCAATTACCAAACATATTGGATACACTGGTCGGTGGTGTAATGTTATAAGCAGTAAAAATAACTCTCCAAACAAGCTTAGCAAAAGGACAAGAGATAAACAGATGTTCTATACTTTCCTCAGAATCACAGAAAGAACATTTAGTACATCCTTGCCATTTTCTCCTTTTCAGACTATCTTTAGTGAGCAAGACCTTATTGTTAAGAAACCACATGAACACCTTAATTTTAAGTGAGATTTTAAGTTTCCATAGATATTTTTGAAGATATCTAGTATGGCCATTCATCAAATCTTCATACATAGACTTAAGCGATAAAACCCCATTACTAGTTAATTTCCACACAAAAGAGTCCACTTCTTGTGATAAATTAACCTCCATCAGTTTTTGGCACAAATGAGACCAGTAATCGCACAAGTTACCTGTCATATGCCTCCTAAAACTCAAATTAATAGGAGGTGTACTTGGCATAACATCATGAACTGAAGCATTCTTCATTCGAACAATGTTATATAATGAAGGATACTGTTCTTTAAGAGGTTTATCTACTAACCAAATATCATCCCAGAAACTAATCGCAGTGCCACAACCTAACTTAAAAAAAACGTCTCTGTAAGAAGTCTTTTTTGACTCCCATAAGCCCTCTCCAATAGGGTGAGTCATTTGGTTTAGCCTCAACCTGCCCTAAGGTTTTGTTCTTGAGGTATTTATTAGTAAGCAGTTTTTGCCACACACCCTCTTCGTTTAACAATCTAAACAACCATTTGCTTAGAAGGCAGTGATTTTTCAATTCAAGAACTTCAATACCTAACCCCCCTTGATCTTTAGGCCTATAGATTATATTCCATTTAGTCAATCTATATTTTCTTTTATTATCATCACTTTGCCAAAAAAAAAACGCGATCTATAAAAGTCTAATCTTTTTCTTACCCCTTTGTGTATTTCAAGAAAAGATAACATAAACATAGGAAGACTAGTTAATACCAAATTAATCAAGACAAGACGATCACCATATGATAATAACTTGCCTTGCCAACAGCTCAACTTGTTTTCAAAACGAGTCTCTACTGGATACCACTCGGCATTACGAAGAGTTCTATGATGGATTGGTATCCCCACATATTTAAAAAGTAACGAACCAAACTCACAACCAAAGATTTGCTTATAGATCTGTTCGTTATCTTTTGCCTTTCCAAAACAGAAAATCCCACTCTTATGGAAATTAATCTTTAAACCCGACAATTGCTCAAAAAAACATAGTAAAAGCTTCATATTAACAGCTTTGGCACAATCATGTTCCATGAACAAAATGGTGTCATCCGCGTATTGTAGGATAGAGACTCCTCCATCAACTAGATGATGGATTCGTCCCCCTATTTGACCATCTTCCTTTGCCCGAGCAACGAGAATGGCCAACATATCAGCTACTATGTTAAAAAGTATGGGCGACAAAGGACACCTTGACGTAATCCTTTTCTGGTTTGGAAATAATGACATATATCATCATTTAGACGGACCCCCACACTACCCCCTTGTATAAATTGCATAATCCAATGACACCACAAAGGATCAAAACCCTTCATACGTAGAGCTTGTAGCAGGAACGTCCAATTAACCTTATCATAAGCCTTTTCAAAATCGATTTTGAATAAAACACCATCCATTTTCCTCCGTTTGAGTTCATGAATAGTCCCGTGTAGAACAACCACAGCCTCCAAGATGTGTCTCCCTGGCATAAACGCAGACTGCGTTGGTCTCATGATTTTACTAGCAGTTGTCGAGATTCTATTAGTAGCCACCTTAGTGAAGATTTTGAAACCTACATTAAGGAGACAAATAGGCCTATATTGCTGAATTTGAGACGCGTTCTCTTTCTTGGGTAACAAAGTAATAGCCCCAAAATTTAATTTAAACAAGGGCAAATTTCCATGCTTAAACTGAGAGAACAAAGCCATGAGATCGTTTTTAATAACCTCCCAAAAAGTTTGGTAGAATTCAGCTGGGAACCTGTCTGGTCCCGGAGCTTTTTTCTTTTCCATTTGAAAAATAGCATCATGCACTTCAACTAAAGAGAAGTCAGAAGTAAGAATCTCATTCTCATGTGCTGACAACTTAGGAATATCGTGCATAAACGTCTCGTCCAAAGAGAAATTATTCGGTGTCGGTGCTCCAAATAAATTCTTATAATATTCGGTAATATAAGTCTTCAGATTATCATGACCCACTATGGTTCCTTCTTCTTGCTCCAACTGAAAAATTAATTTCTTCCTATGTCTACCATTAGCCATAAGATGAAAATATTTAGTATTATTCCCTCCTTCCTGCACATATTTAACCTTTGCCCGCTGCGCCCACTTGGTCTCCTCGACCCTTCGCAGATTGCAAAGTTTGTCATTGGCCTCCCTCAAAGCATCTCTCTCAGAAGCAAGCAAATGACCAGTTTCAGACTTAATGTCAAGTCTCTCAATAATCTCAATTAGCCTCTCTTTTTCTTTCCTATATTTACCAATTTGATTCTTCGCCCATCCCTTAAGATAGAGACGGACATGTCTTAACTTATTAAGCCACACATCCATAGGAGATTTACCCTCGCTAATAGCGCTCCACTCCGAAGCCACCATTTCATAAAACCCCTCTTGTTTCAACCAAGAAAGCTCAAAAGAGAACCTAGCCGCATTGCCAAGATGGGCCCCCCACCCGTGTCCAATAATAGAGGAGTGTGATCCGACCCTGATCTAGGTAGAGTTCTTACCGTAGCTAGTGGATATTTCTGTTCCCGCTCTACGTTTGTAAGGATCCTATCTAGTTTTTCGAAAGTCTGGTTTTGCCTCCTATTACCCCAAGTATATTGTCTTCCAGAAAACTCTATTTCTTTCAAACTTAGACTTTGGATAATAGCATTGAAGATGAAAGGCCATCGAGGACAAAATTTGTCATTATTTTTCTCCTCTGGCTTTCTAATAATATTGAAATCGCCACCTAACAACATAGGCAACGTCTCATTCTCACAAATTCTAACCAGCTCAGACAGAAATTCATGTTTGTGACCCTCTTGAGCAGCCCCATACCCCGCAATCAAAGCCCATTGAAAACCATCGAACTTAGATGTTACATGAAACTTGACACAGAAATTCGCAGCATCCACGTTTTGAATAGACAGGGTTGCGGCATTCAAACCAATAAGCATCCCACCCGACCTCCCATGAGGTGGTAGACAAAACCAGTAGAAGTCCATCCCTCCTACCAAATGGTTTAAAAAGTGATTTGCAAAATTAGATCTCCCTGTCTCCGACAAGGCAATGAAATCTAATTTTTGCTCCCTAACCACCTCTTGCACAAAAAAAAAAATGTTTTCCAGGGTCTCTAAAACCTTCGCTATTCCAAAAACAGCCTCTTAATCCTTGCGACATTTTTAATACTAACAAAATTGTTTAAGTAATCTAGCACTTCTTCTTTTTTAGAGTTCGAAACCACCTTCTTTTTCCGTGGTTTTTTAACTTTTTCTACAAGAACAGGATCATCCGTTTGATTTTCCATGTCCTCATCATCTACTAAATCCTCCGAGAGGCTAGATGCCTTCGTTAACACTAAAATCTTATGACCATCATCAATTTGTCCAGAATTAACGTTATTATGCAAAATAGTAGCAGCCCGAAAGGACTCGGTATGCTAAATATCATGAGCAATCTCTAATTTTTTCCGTTTCAGATTGTCCCATAGTAACACCTAAACTAACAACAGTATCCACAATATGCTTCTTAGAAAAGGATAATAAGGACAGAGATGAGTTCGTGACGGTACCTGAAGTAGGGTCTCGTTTAGACGCTATCGCCATCGCCCTCTCCATAGAGTGATCATGAGCATTCGGTTGCGCTCGTATCCTTTCACTGGACCGTATGCCACTTGAAGGATCATCAATGCCACCGAACTCAATCACTCGACGTCTCATGTCGTGGTTGGGCAGCTCCGCCGTCTGCAGTGTCGCCCCCGAGTCGAAGAAAACCACCCGAGAGTTCTCGTTAGAAGACAGATGACTCCCGGTTGTACTACGCTGATGCAGCCTAGCACCAACGGTACCAATATCAGCTTGATCAGCAAAGGAAACCGGCGAAGAAAAGGTTGCCGTGTGGTTCACCACCACCCGCATTGTCTCCTTGTCGATGGCCTGAAGACCTGCAGCAGGTGAGTTCAGACCGACAGAGACAGTGGATGGCTCGGCCTACTGCCCAGCCGCAGCAACCGAGTGTAGGCAGTGAGCATGCGGAACCGCCATAGCAGTCTCGGTCCCCTCGGCGAGCACAGCATCACGACGCACAGAAGATGGACTTGCTGAATGCCCCGTGGCACCCGTCTCCGTCCCCTTTTCCGCCACCGGTGAGGAAAACGACTCCATAGCCTTCTGAAAGAATTGCTTAACCATCGGGGAGAACACAACACCCGTCAGTGGTAGCTTGTTTGTGGTACGAGGAACCTCCGCTGATCCATCATGCGTATCCATAGGAGCCACACCAATGTTTGTCTCCGTAGTAGTCTCATTTAGACCCTGTTCCACCAAAGCATCCTTGAAGTCATCTCCCAGCCCCTGATCATCGAACTCATCATCATCACCCTTCCTCGAAATAGCCATGATCTCATCCGAAATGTACCCCTCCTGATCTTCCACATAGAAAGACAGTCTATAAAAAGCACCTTTGATGAGCAAAGGAAAACTTCGTGGAATTTTAGTGTAGTCCAAGAAACCTATAAGTATCCTGAGCACCCCATGTCTCCTGGTGTATTTCATGTCAATCTTGAGAGTCTTCCCAAACATGAACCCAGTAGTCCATAGAGCTAGAAAATCCCCCAGGTGCTGCCTTGGAATACCCTTCACAGGAACCCAAATTTCAGGAAGTGTTTCCTCAGGCTCCTCATCATTAGCCCAATTGTCCACCGTAAGTTCACATGTACTAAAAGGAATTCTGCAGGTGCCAAAAATCTTGAGCCTCTCTTAACTCATTTTTTGAAGGAAACTGCACTTTGAATCAATTTCCCTCCACATGCAAAACCTCCCAGCGAAAAGAAGCAGTAGGTACAAGCCTCTGGAGCTGAACCACAATCTCCTCTGTAGTCATGACACCACCCGTGACCACTACAGATGCTAAACGAACATTCTCAAGCTTTGGCCTGTAATTATCAGAACATAACATCTCGAAGATAATTAATTTTTCATGAGCATAACCATACATCATAAGCTGGGGTTTTGTGCTGTCAGAAGAGGACAATTGCCATCGTCGTTTGCGTGCTCTGGTCCTTCACAAACATCACAGAGTATCGCCGTACAATCCGCAGAGAGATGCCCAGCTAGCCCACAGGTGAAACACTTCTTCTTCGATGCTGCCGTGGCCACCGCTGCAGCCAGTTGTTCTGCAGAAACCTTCTGCCCTTGGTTCGCGAGAACACCTCCAGCTTGAGCTTGTCCTTGCACCGAAGTAGGCACGGCAACAGGCGCAACCACAGCAGGTGCAGTCTGCCTAGCAACAGCCGGTAAGTTCTGTGTCACCGCGACGAGTCCATTCTACCCGGCTGCAACAGCGGGCTGTCCCACAGCGCGGCCAACACCTGCCCCGTAGGCACCAGCAAAATGGCCGCGGACACCCCTGCTAGGGTCCTCGACGACCAGTTCCCCTTGATCCCTTCGTCTACCACGGCCTAGATCATGCCCATTGCCATTCTCATTGCGGCCACGTCCAAGGAAATTCGGCCGGCCTCGATACCCTCTGAAGCCACCACGATAGCCGCCGCGGCGACCAGCATTGAAACCGGTTCCGGCATGGAAAGTGGGATTACCACCGTTCGCATCAATCGCCACCGCGCCGGCTGCAGTCCCGCTTGGACCACCGACTTTGAAGTTGCCAAAACGGGGGCCATTGTACCCACCACGAGCAGGGGGATGAGCAGCACCCCGTCCACGATTCGCAGCACCGCCGGCGCCGTTGCCAACCCCTTCGGCGCCATTATCCGCCATGTAGCCGCCACTAGCAGAGGTTCGCGAGCCAGCCACCTTACGCCAGGTGTGACCTAGGAGTCCACGAAATGACGAAACCCTTGTACGCCTCCGTATGAGACAACTCTCCTATGCGGGCCCGAATCGTTGACAGTATTTTTAAAGCCCGTTTGGCCTTTTTATCTGTTAAGTCGAGGCTTACGATCCGTTTGATCATAGCGATTGATTTGAAAATTAGATCTCAAAGAACCCTGACAACGTACCTTGGCCGGAGAACGCCGTCTCCGCGACACCAAAGTCCAACTGGCGTCGAGGTCTTCGTCGACGAACACAGTTGGAGGTAGCGCTGGTAGCTTTGGCACCCGTATGCTCTTGCGCGGCATCAATGGCGAAACCAGAGCCCGACAACGTTCCGCGGATCAACGTAGCCGACTTGATCTGTAGCATTCTCTTGGCGATTCTCTTCCGAATCCTCGAAGAGGCCTCGATAAGATCCGTATTTTGCAATGGCGAGGGTGTACGGCACTCCAAAAGATACCGATCGGCCGATCCAACCCCGTCATCAAGTTCATCCTCACTCGGAAGATCCTCCTCATCTTCCTGCAGAGATAAGACCCAAAATCGGCCACCAACGCTATCATTCCCAATTACCTTAGTAAGTTCGTCATCCGCAGAATCACAGACGTTCTCTGCGTTCATCCGAGAGCAGGATGGGTGATCTGCATAATGGACACCACCAGAGGATTCCGCCCTCGTGATCCCACCCTCCGGCGTCGCCTCCTTGACCGCCGTCGCGCTGCCAGTGGTCGTCTGGACGGATGTATCCCCGGCCGGCAGGGTAGTCGCCCGATGATGGCAACAAACCTTGGGCTCCTCGTAACCCGCAGAAACACAGACATTCTCTGTGTTTGAACGTGGGCAAGATCCACCTGCATCATCTGCGAAACAACGACAATCAGAAAACGCCGCCTTCGAGATCCCACCCAACTGCGTGATCCCCTTACCACTGTAGCGGCTGCCAGAGAAGGCGCCGCCCGCGGATGCGCCACCAGCTGCGTGGACGGAGGCCTCCCCGGCCGCGATGGCAGTCGCCCCACCGGGCGCCCCAACGGTCGCCTCACTCATTCAGAGCTGCTCAGCTTCGTATTTCTCGATGGAGCCATCTGCTTTATGCTTCACCTTGAACACCCAGCGACTCCTGATCACGTTCTGACCGGGTGGACGAGGCACGAGAGACCACGTGATGTTGCGGAGAAGTGGCTTGTGCTCATGCTCTATGGCAGAGCGCCACTGAGAATCGGCAAGGGCACGCTGATAGCAAGCAGGTTCTGCAGCGAAGGCCTTCCGCTTGTAGTCGTAGCGGATGGTGCCGTCCGTGGGGACGAGAGGCTTGACGGTGGCATCGTGGGTTCGCATCAGCATGCACAAGTTAAAATCGTTAGGAAGGGACAAACAAAAAAGTTCTGGAGAAACCTGCTGCCTGGTATCGCTTGGAAAAATAGTTGCAGAACCGTATCGCTGCCATCCAAACACGGATAGAACGTGATGTACAAGCTTGGAGAAACCTTCTCAAGATTGTCGACAATTTAATGTGGATGCTAGCTTTATGTGGCAGCTGACATGTGGTGCCTCGGGCGTGATCTTCAGGAATGAGAATGGCCAGGTCATTAACTCGGCTTGGGGTTTCAATCAACTTGTACCCCAGCGTGGCTAAAAAAAAGCTCCAACATGCTGATACAGGTGAAGCAATAAGGTCCCTTGAAATGTGCGATCAACTGTAACCTGGTGGTCGAGATGGACTGCTCCAATATTTTTAAATCAATTGGAAAATTCAGTGAGGATAAATCAGTGCTTGGAGTCATTGCTAAGAAACTTCATTTGGTGAGGCGCATGTCCGCCAGATTGTTGTGTCAAAAGTCAATAAGTGGCCTCATTGCAGATGGCCTAAAAGAAGGAAAAACTTCTAATGGAAGTGGACTAAGAATTTACCATCCATGCCACTTCGGTCCAATTAACTGAATTAATTGGTTGCTTTGAGACAATAGTGGAGTACATCAATTGGTTGCCTATCCTACGATGTTAAGATTAATCCTTATGATCTTCACCTGTCGTGCTTATCTATTTCTGTGAAAGCATTAGCCACTTCTGTATGCTCTTCACCGGTAGGTGTCCTTAATTTTAGATCTATATTTAATTTCTTTTTAGAAGAATAATAAAACACTCGGTTAACTACTTGGAAGTGAGATGATAATTGCTTATTTTATTTAATGTTAGCCCATGCAATGATTTAATAATAAATAGCTTTGCATTATATTTTCATACTTTTAATTATATATGCATGATGCAAACAAAAAAAGATCAAAAGTATATAGTGTATTTCTTTGTAACATTAAGAGGGTTGCTGTATATTTAAACATAGCATAGGACACTGGTAGAAAATAGGCATATAGTCCTGGTTCGCTAGAGCCAAAAGTCCCGACCGAGCAACCGGGACTAGCTGTGCGCGACTAAATACCCCCCCCCCCCTATAGTCGCGCCTCTTACGAACCGGGACTAAAGGCCCGGCCACGTGGGCGGGTGGCGGAGCCGGGGGGCGGAGGAGCTTTAGTCCCGGTTGGCCACCTGAACCGGGACTAGACTTTATTTCGTTATTTCCATAATTCATTTGGGTTTCTAATTATTTTTCACACCAATTTTTCTCTCCCTTTTTTTCACTCCTTTTTTTTCCAGAATTTGTATTATTTGCTTACCGTCTAACTACAATGATCTCTAGTCGAATTACTTACTCATGGTCAAACTTCCCGCTCGGTCACCCATTCTCCCACTGCTCTAGCACTAGCACGCTTAACTTCCGAGTTCCATACCGTCCCGCATCCAAGCGTTTTGCACGAATGTATGTGATAGTAGTATCATATCAATCTTATTAACATGTTGGTCGATGCCACATTTCTTTATTGTTTGAATTTCAAATAAATCTTTTAATAAACAAAAGTAATGATGTAATTAATAATTTTGAATAAATAAATAAACATTAACTTTTTAATTTGTATTATTTCTAAAAATACTATTAATATATCAAAATATTAAGAAAAATAATACTAATTTATTTTAAATTCTTAAAAATACAAATAATATATCAAAAAATTAAGAAAAATAATACTAATTCATTTTAAATTCTTAAAAATACAAATAATATATCAAAAAATTAAGAACAATAATACTAATTCATTTTAAAATCTTATAAATACAAATAATATATCAAAAAATTAAGAAAAATAATACTAATTCATTTTAATACTGGATGAACAGATATATAGACACTGTAGTTTTTCTGTTTTGTTTTCTTGATGTGTTTTTGTTTATTTTCTTGATGTGTTTTTGTTTTTGCTTGTTTGTTTTCTTGATGTGTTTTTGTTTGTTTTCTTGATGTGTTTTTGTTTTTGCTTGTTTGTTTTCTTGATGTGTTTTTGTTTGTTTTCTTGATGTGTTTTTGCTAGGAATTAATATAGAATACAACAGAATCACACATTCATAACATAGTCTTACGATCACACATAACACACAAACATAAGTCAATACTAAGATATCCATTACTTATATATACTAAGATACCCATTACATGCATATATATCGAACGC
Source organism: Alopecurus myosuroides (assembly GCA_028641055.1). NCBI lineage: Eukaryota > Viridiplantae > Streptophyta > Magnoliopsida > Poales > Poaceae > Alopecurus > Alopecurus myosuroides. Next base: position 389,709,275 of record CM054058.1, read on the forward strand.
CTACATCTATGGCTCCGTCGAGTAGATGTGGAACAACTCGTAGGAGACATATGCATCTATGGCTGCATACTTGACGTTCGTCATGTCCAGTGGGGTCTTCTCCCAATAGAAGTGATTGCTTCGGGGGAAACCAGACTTCATGGATTCGTAGCCCTCGTGGATGAGGGCAGTTGCCATGCGAGCCATCCCGGTCTTTGGCCCGTTCAATTGGATAAGATCCTGAAGATCAATGTAGTGATCTTCAGGTATCACAATACCCAAGCGCCTCAACTTCGGACGGTCTTGCGTAATGTCAACGCTGCAAAAGTCATATCCCTTGTTGACAAGAAAATCAACAAGGGCCGGAGAATGATTTGAACTACTGCAACAACAAAAATATCAATGTGTTAGATATGTTGCAACACATGTATTCTTCACATGCAACAAACAAATCGAAGATGCATGCAAGATTGGACGTGTGCGTTACCTTGACCATTGGAAGATCAAAACCGACACCTTGTACGCAATCTGGATGACGGCAACATCCCGTTGATCCGCCGTATATTCCAGATCAAGCCCGAAGAACCGGTGTTCATCGGGAGAGGAGGAGTAGAGATTGGTCAAATAACCAAGAGCACCGGCCAGCCGATCGCAACTGTTGGTGTAGCACACGTTCAGAAGCTTGCCGCATGGTGTAGGACCACGGTATGTCTCCCAAACTTCAGCCATGGTGGTGTGCTTGGAGAAGATCGAAGAGATGGAAGACACAGAGAAGAGAGGAGGAAGAAACAGAGAGGCTCCGACGCGCACTGTGGAATGGCGCCCTTCTGCCTCGCTCGCGAAATAAAAACCGCCGCGCAGGAGGCGAGCAGTTTGATCTTTAGTCCCGGTTGGCCACGCCAACCGGGACTAAAGGACCAATAGTCCCGGGCGGCCAGGTCAACCGGAATTAATGCCCTCCACGCGCCTCAACGCGCTTCCCAACCCGCGACGTATGACCTTCTGTCGCGGGTCTCCTCCCGACCCGGGACTAAAGACTCATTAGTCACGGTGCGCAACGTTTGGGGACTGATGGGGGCGTATGGAAGGCCTTTTTTCTACCAGTGGGATGAAAGTTTGCGGAGCCCAAAATAGCACAGGCACTATGCAGGGGCGAACTAAGGCCCTATGCATGGTTACATGAATTAGTCAATTTTGTGGCAAAGGTTGGGTCGCTCGAATGTTAATGCTTCAAAAGTTGAATTTTTTTTGTTTCCTGTTGCAACGCATGAGCACGTTAACTAGTTATTACGAGAGAGGAAAACATGGTTGTACAAATTTTCATGTTACTAAAATACCCTCTTTATGTTGGAACTATTGAAGTTGTTCTTGTTTTTCCCTCCTAAGCTAGTTTCTTTGTGCTTTTTTTATTTATTTCTTTACAATATTCCAATGCATAGGAAATGGGTTAGACTTAAATGTGTCTCATGTTTGATTTTTTTATGCTCTTATTTGCCTCAACTACTATTTCTTATGTGAGCCTCTTTGAAAATTGATGAGCATATCTTAATGGCTATAAAGAAAGAGCTCTTGGGATACAACCCTTGTTATTTTTTTTTTCAGTTTTTAAGTTCCTTTTTCTATCAGCTTTGAGTTGTTTTCTATCTGCTTTATTGGTAGGGAACACGAATTATAAAAAAAAAAGTTGTACTTTTTATCTAAAACTTTCAAAAACAGAACCAAATAAGAAGGCGAGCATTCATGAAATAGGGGGTCGACCTTGAACACTTCTGTTCATGCACATGGAAACAATGTAAACCTTCTCAGCTAAAAAATATGTTTTTATCGTGGTTTCTTCCATTGTATCGTAAAAATAAAGTATTCCTTAAAATAAAATTCCTAGCTTAAAGGCGTTAAAGAAAAGCACTTGTGGGAGGCAAACCACTTTGTTTCCTTTCGTCATTTCTTTGGTTTTTTTGTGTGTGTCTTGAAAGTTGTTACCTCTGTAACAACCGCTCCTTATCCTTTTTATTTCTTTTTTGTGCCAAGAGTAACCTCTAATTAAGAGGTAGTGCGATTTCGGAAAGTTGTTTTTCTTAAATAGATTTCTGGGCTCTTACCAAACACAAATTTCATATCTCTCGGTCAAAATGTTGAATTGATTTGAAAAATAATAGACACATGACCCAGGTTTTTATCTAACATTGTTTAGTTTTGCACGTTTTCGTTTGCTAAACAAAATATTTTCGAAAAAAACCATCTTTACTGACTGTTCTGTTTTGGCAGATTTATGCCAATATTTGCATTTGCGTCTTAATCTCTTTCCTTTGGTGTTCTTTTGAGAGGAAGAGTTTTAAAAGAAGTTTTGAAAGTAGTTAATGTTTTAAATTTATTGTTATACTTGTGTTGAAACTGAACCAAGTGGATTTATTATTTTGATTACACCAACGTTGCTAATGAAGATTCTGAGAAGTTTTAGGTGGAGGAAGTTTTTAAGTGTAGGGAGAGAAGTATGATGTGATGGGATGAAGGATGGACAAAATATCAAGATTGTGGATGCCCATGTCACCCCAAGTCATATCCAAGAAGTACAAGGTTCAAATCTTGGTGATGCCCAAGGCATCCTGTTCTTCATCAACAAAAATATCAGGTTTCTTTCAAAACACTATATTTTTATTGCTTCACATGATATGTGTTATTCTTGGAGCATCATTTTATTTTGCTTTCAGTTTTCTTTTCTTTTCTGTATTAAATGGTTGGATCCTAGCATATTTTAGTTTTGAGAGAGACATGCTTCGTTTTCATTGTCTAGAACACTCTAGTTTTCACTCTTATTGTTCTGTGAGTGTTCAGTTTTAGCTACTACTGCGTTTAGCTCTTGTTTTGCATTCTTATTTTTTAGTAGCTTGTTGCTTTTCTTAGTAGATATATTATTATCTCTCTAGTGTTTTTTTTGAATATTTTCTATGTGAGTTATTTCAAACAAGTTAGTTGGTGTTGTAAAAGAGTAACTTGTTTCATGCTTATAGTTGTAAAAAAGGAAGCTTGCATTGATTGTGGCTTAGAATTTGGCATGTTATGTTAGATGTTATTTTAATTTTGTGCTTACTTATTTATGATGTATCATGACTAGTCTCAAATATCTTAGAGTGCTTAATGTGTCATTGAATTTAATCATGTGTTGTTTCGTCATATTGAAGCATGGTATTGTGGCATTCTCCTTTAAATGATTGACTTGGATTGACTTGGCGCATGCTCACACCATGTTATGACTATAAACAAAGTCACCTCTAGCCTTGATGATCATTTAGTTTTTGACTTCTAATATTACTTCATGCTTTGATTAATGATGTTTTGTCGCTATGCATGATTATGGCCGTTATTGCTCCCTTAGTTGGTCGCTCCCAGTCTTTTGCTAGCCTACACCTTGTAAAGAATATGAGCTCTACTCGTGCATCCAACTCCCAAAAACCAAAGTTTGCCAAATGTGTCCACGATACCAACCTATATGTGGTATTTCACCGCCACTCCAAGTAAATTTCTCATGTACTACCTTTAAATCTTCAAAATTATTACATGTTTTGTGTTCGTGTTATAGCTCATGAGGGAGTACTTTAAATTTTATTGTGGTTTGTCCCAAGAAAGGTTTTAATCCCTTATTCCACATGATGAGTATAGAATCTATTCTCATCCTAATTTGCCGAGAGCTGGTGCCAAATAATATGAACTTAAAAAATATTTAAAAAGGCACTTCCCCATGGTTTGATGAATGCTGGTGGGGACCCGTGGATACAGCTAGCTCTGGTTTGTGAAAGAAAAGGTGGGGGGAAGTGCCAACCAAAGAAAAAAATGCTAATGGAAACCGCTCAAAAAACTATAAACACCTTGCTTCACAGGGATTATGATAAGTTTTTCATTACCATTCGTTGACATAGACATACACCTCTCTCTTCAATCTCTATTTTATTAATAAAAAGCTCTAGCACATGAGTAATCCCTTCTTCCCTTCACGAAGGGTCTTTATTTTACTTTTATGTTGAGTCTTCATCTTCTTACTTTATGCAGACATAGTTTTTATTCTGAGTATAATGTGCATAGTCAATTTATTATTGATTGATTCATGAATGTGTTATTGCTTGTTCTTAAATTATCCGTATCTAGTCATCATTTAAACTTTTAAGGTGTCCTGGCTTTTATGTTTTGCTATTCCACGAAGGAAAAGCGGGATACCACGTTATTATGTTTTTCTTTATGATTGAAACAAACTTATCGTTTTCATTGTTTCATTATTCATTGTCTTTTGTTTGTGTTACTTTTCATGTGCAACATGGTTGCTAAGTTTACATTAGTTGAAATAATATTTAACATGCGTTTGTTAAAGTACTTTGATCTCAGCTTGCAATGCTTTTACGTAACGTTGACCAAGATTTGTGTTGGCTTCATGTCACCTCAAAAAATAATTTTTTTATCACTTACGTACTCAAGGACGAGCAGGCGTTAAGCTTGGGGTTGCTGATACTTTGCAAACATATGTATAATTTTTTATGGTCCATGCTTGTTTTCTTTCCAATACCCTATGTTATTTTCATGTTTTCCTTTGTTTTCCAGATGTTTTAATCGACTAACCTATTAACAAGATGCCTCAGGTGAGTTGTTGTTTTTCTATTCATAAAAGTTCTGAAGGAAATATTCTCGAAAACGGGTTGAAAATCCACGAAAGGCATTTTTTACGCGGAATGAAGACGGAGTCCAAAGGGGACTCGGAGGGGAGCCATGGCGCCTCCAGGAGGGTGCCAGACGTGGCCTCCCTAGGCCGCGCCTGGTGGGCCAGCAGGACCCTGGCCACCGCCTCAAGCCACCTCTTCACCTATAAGATGTTATTAACCCTAAAAACATCGGGGACAGAGTTATTTTCCACGAAACATACAGAGAGGCGTTTTCACCTCGAAATTCCAATCTAGGACTTCTGCAGCCCTATTCCTGCATACTGCCGGAGGGGTGAATCGTCACCGGAGGCCTCTTCATCGACATGATTGCCTCCGGACAGATGCTTGAGTAGTTCATCTCGGGACTATGGGTCCTTAGAAGTAGCTAGATGGTTTTTCTCTCCCCTATTCCTCCATGTTTAGAGTCTCGTGAGCTGCCTCACATGATCTAGACCATCGTTATGTAATTATGTATGTTGTGTTTGTTGGGATCCGATGAACCATGAAATTATGATTATTTGTTCATGTCAATCTGATATGCTTCACTTATATTTGTAGAGAGTTGTCGCACCCGGACTTCTAAAGGACACTCGCCGTTCCGTTGAACAGTAGTAGATTGGATTACGGGGCTTACCGGCACCCGCGTCCTCTTACGAGTAGGCCAACACACGTATGTGTGACAACCAACCCCTATCTGTTCAGCGTCGACGTAAACTATCCCATAGAAATCAGGATACTTCCATTGACGTACTTCATACCATACACACATGGTACGTCAACGGCTTGTAACAGAATGATAGCACAACATATCTCTAATACACAAAAGATTGAAATAAGTTGCAAATAGCTCTCACTAGAGCAGAGATAGCAAATACAATCATCCAGAGGACACATGTACCAACATAACATCATTAAATCTCAGCGGAAGCATTCAAAGGGTCTGAGTACAGACAAATCCAAATAGGCTTAAGAAGCCGGGAATTGAAAGAAAGACGGAGCCCATCCACGTAGTCTCGGATCCTGCCAGGGTCCGCTACCTACTCGTAAGCAGCCTCGTCAAACTTCACGTAGTAGCCGTCACTGGGATCCTCGTAAGCGTAGTCTGCGGAAACCACAGCCCCAAAGGGGTCAGTACATAAACGTACTGGCAAGCAAGACTCACAGTTCACCAAAGTGTAGCCCGTCAACACCAAGCACAGATGCCTTGGGTTCAACGGAAGAAAGGGGATATAAAAGATGCTGCAACTGGCTGCGCTAACCAACTACAGAACGTACTACAACTTCCGGCTAACAGAAAGAAGATAAGATAGCGTATCGTAAACAACTATAACTAACCACCAAACAAAACCCATCCTGGATCTCGCCCCTTATCCAAAGAAGCAATCCGAGGATAAACTCACACAGTTGGATTAATGAGTAGTGGATCAAGTTGTTGTGTCAATAAGCCTATTACTAGTCAGGTAGCATTAGTTAGGTGTAAGTTGTTCTGAGTACTTGTTAGCCAGTACTTTCACCAAGTCAACCATAACCGCGGAAAACACGGCTTCTCGAGAAGATTTATCCCTGCAGGGGTGCACCAATTTGGCCGGACACGTAAGAATAACCCGCCAGATGGGATGCCTCCCACCAAGCGGGGCACTCAACACAACTCAACTCTTCTTCGCATCAAGCCCAAAGCACCTTGGGCGCACGGCTAATCGAGCCCCGAAGAAAAGGGACCCTCATGGCACTCTAAGAACGTGTCCCCCTACATGCATGCGGCAAATGGAAAACACGAACTAAATGAGGCGATTTGGACGAGATGCGAATCGAATCAAATTGAGGGGGGCGCCCATACACGCTTCCCACATGCGGATAGTGCACTCATCATGGATCAGTAGACAAGACCCTTTTCCTATTAGGGTCGACACTAGCAGGCCTCAAAACCACACAGGGCCTCCTGCCGGTGCCTTATCAGCATATTATTAATAACAGGTTGATTGATTAACATCGAGCCCCCAGAACGTAAAAGAATAATATAACAGAAGGTAACGGGTAACAGACTCGAGCAGAACAACCTAAGCATGCTAGTAAGACACTGGCTCAAACAATGGGGTTGTAGGAGTGGAGGTGAGGCAATATCAGGGTTAAGGGATTCATGTGATAGGTTCGTAACAGAAGCAACGATACATATGGCTAGCATAAATAGACAACAGAAAGTATCGGTAACCAATGTTGAAAGGAACACAGTGGTTCATGTGAGTGATAACTTGCTTGCAAACTCAGCAGCCTGGTACTGAGCTAGATCCTCAGAAGGGGTGTCTTAAGTATCGTCTGTCTCAACGTTGTCGTCTATCCGAGAAGAAGCAAACAAACAATGCAGAAAGATAAACAATCAATATCATGGCATAGTGCACAATCATGGGATGATGCAGGTCAATTTAACTGGTGCATCAAAATAAAATAGTTGACATGGGAAACAATACATGATTAAATGGACCCACATGCAATTTTGAGTTGCATATGAAAAGCCCATGAATTTTGGTTGAAACAATTGTTTTCCAATTAACCAACAGGTGAAAGTGGATTAGTATGATGCATGGATGAGGAAAACAACAAAATAACAACAATAGAACCAATTGGAAATAAAGTTTACCAATTTAGAAATTTATTTATTAAGTTAGGGAATTTTTGGTTCCTTAAAGGGATTACACAAATAGTTGTTGTTTTCACCAATTTAAATTGTGCAAAATAAATAACAAAATTCATATTTGAAAAGAATACAAAATTTAGTTGGATTACATGTTTTAAATATTGAAAAAGGAATTACAATGATTTAATTATGAATTAAACAAGTTAAACAAGATTTAATTGGATTTAAATCAAGTTGGAATTTTAGTTGAATTTTACTTGTTCAAAACATTAAATAAAATTCATATTTGAAAAGATTATGTTTTTCTGGTTTGAAAACATATTCTACATGTTCACAAATAATTTAAATTGAGCAAGTTATGATTTTAGCAATTTTAAATGATTTAAACAAAGTTTAAATTATTTAGGCAATTTTAATTATTCAAAACATGAAAAAAATAATATATTTGAATAGGTGGTTTGAAATTGCATGGAAAACATATTTTATTTGAATTATTTGGATTAAGTATGAATTAGTTATGGATTTTATCAAATTACAAATGAATTGTTTGAATTCAAATTTGGAATGCATTTGGAAAATTCAAAACAGAAAACAAATGTTATAAATAGGTAGATAATTGAATTTGGGGCAGTGCACATATTTTACTTTTATTATTTGAGTTTATAAAACAAAAGTTATTAGCAAATTAGTTTCAGGGACCATTCTGTAAAATTTAGGACTTAAACAGAAAAAGAAAACTGGAAAATTGTCCACACCGTGCAGTGACCTAGCCAGGGTCACTGCCAGTGGGCCTCAGGGGGCCAACGTGGCCCGCGTGCTGGCGTGGTAGCAGCAGTGGCTGACAGGGGGGCCACCCTGTCAGCGCGCTGCGGAAAAAAGACGGGTTTTTCCCGTGCGAGAGCCAGGGATCGAACCCTGGGCTCGGGGGTGCGCGCGCTGTGGCGTTGCCACTGATGTGAGCGAATGGTTCTTGTTAGCATACGCGTCGCGAAAAGGTTAAGGTTCAGTTAGATCTAGTTATCTGAAACTGACGAAACGTTTCTGAAACTTGGACAGAAACGTGGACGGCGGCCGGCGGCGATCAACGACGCGTTGCTGTGCCGTGGTGCTTGCGTGTGGACGTGCACGGGTGCGTGCGTGTGCTTGTGCTCGTGCAAGGCAGAGAGGAGGAGGTGGAGGCACGGTGGCTCACCGGCGATGTAGAAGTGGCAGAGGGTCGAGGCAGACGGTGGCCGGAGAGGTTCAAGACAGCGACGGTGATCCAGACGGCGTCGAGCTCAGCGAAGATGTCCACCAGCTCAAGGGGACTATGGGGATTTCGTTCCCGTAGTTATCTAGGGTGGAGGAGGACGGCAGAGACGGTGGGCTTCATGGGTTCAGGCACGGCGGCGCTCGGTTGCAGTGGCAGAGGTGGTGAAATTTGCCGGGGAGAGGGCGAAAAACGGCGGCGCGAGGGTATAGAGTAGATGGCTAGGTTAGGGCGGCGCCAGGGGAGCCTAGGGTTCCTTATATAGGGCTTAGGGGCGCGCGCGGCCGTCGGAGCGCTACGGTGCCGCCGTGGCACCGCTAGGATGCTCGCCGTACAGAAGAAAGAAGAAGGAGGGGAGCGCGAAGCGGTACGCGGGCCGTGCGGGTAAGGTAAGTGGGCTGGGCTGCGGGCTGCTCCCTCTGCTGCGCGCGTTTTCCTTTTTTTTAATTTTATTCTTCTGTTTTTTTTTGCAGCAAATAGAAATAGGAAGAAATTGGGGTTTTTAAGTTAGTAAAAATTAGGGAAAAATTTGTGTGAGTTTGTTAGGTCAAAAGCAATCAATTGCCAAGCTTGGATTTTTAAAAGTTCAAATTCTTCTGCTGTTTGCAAATTGATTCAATTTTGAATGAATTTGATAATTAAGTGATGATTAATGAAAACCATATTTTTAATAGGGTGAACCCTATTGGTGAAATTGAACAAATGATTAGGGTTATTTTGTTGATTTTCATAAGTTGAAATTGGGTACTGTTTGTGGTTTGATTTGAATTTTGAATAACATTGGAAGTAATTTATTGATTAAAACCATCATTTTAATAGTTGATCATTATGGAATAATTGGAAACAATTAAGGTTTTGATTTGAACTTTTTATTTGAAAAGATTGTAACAGAGCAAGTATGAAATAAATGTTTGAATAAAGTTTGAATTTGAATTGTGGAAACAGAGAAAACAGATGCAAACAAAAAGAAAACAAAGCAATGAGTATGATGACATGATGCAAAACTTTAATTAAAGCAAGAAACAAACATTCTAGGGGTATTTTCATACTTGGGATGTTACAAAACGCCCCCCCTTGAAGGAATCGCGCCCCGAGATTCCTTACTGAGAAGAGAAAAGGTCCGGATACTTCTTGCGAAGATCCTCTTCGGTCTCCCACATTGACTCTTTATCGGAATGATGGGACCACTGCACTTTCAAGAACTTGGTGCTCTTGTTGCGAGTCTTACGCTCGGTCTCATCGAGAATACGAACAGGGTGCTCCTCATAAGATAGATCATCTTGCAGTTCAATGGAATCATGATCAACTGCACGATCTGGACCTTTGAAACACTTCTTGAGCTGTGACACGTGAAACACATCGTGCACCTTTGATAGTTTTTCTGGAAGTTCAAGACGATAGGCATTTTCCGCACGCCTTGAGAGGATGTTGAAAGGACCAATGTATCTTGGTGCAAGCTTTCCTTTCACACCAAAACGATGAGTGCCTCTGAGGGGAGTTACACGGAGATATGCTTTGTCACCAGGTGCATAGACCATATCACGGTGCTTGCTGTCATAGTAGCTCTTCTGACGAGACTGAGCAATCTTGAGATTGTCACGAATGATGCGAACTTTCTCTTCGGCTTCCTTCACAATGTCAGGGCCTAAGAGCGAACGTTCACCAGCTCCAGACCAATTGATTGTACTCCTGCATCTGCGGCCATAGAGTGCTTCAAATGGTGCCATGCCTAGGCTTGCCTGGAAGCTGTTGTTGTAGGAGAATTCAGCATATGGAAGGCAATCCTCCCATTTCATGCCAAAGGAGAGACCACATGCTCTGAGCATATCCTCGAGAATCTGATTGACTCTTTCGACTTGCCCCTGAGACTGAGGGTGATAAGCTGTGCTGAACAGAAGTTTGGTGCCCAATGCATCTTGGAAACTCTTCCAGAAATGAGAAGTGAATATGCTTCCACGGTCTGAGCTTATTTCCAATGGAACACCATGAAGGGGAACAATCTTTGTTGTGTAGAGCTCTGCTAACTGGCTAGCTGAGATTGTCTCTTTGACATGAAAGAAGTGAGCTACTTTAGTGAGACGATCAATGACAACGAAGATTGCATCGTTGCCCTTCTTGGACTTTGGAAAACCAGTGACGAAGTCCATTTCAATCATGTCCCACTTCCACTCAGGAATTTTCAGAGGTTGTAGAAGACCTGCTGTTTTCTGATGGACTGCCTTAACACGTTGAGAAACGTCGCATTCAGAAACGTATTGATCAATTTCACGTTTCATGCCAGGCCACCAATACAGTGTCTTAAGATCCTGGTACATCTTTGTACTTCCAGGGTGTATGGAGAGAGGAGTTTCATGAGCCTCCTTGAGAATGACATCTTTGAGACTTTGAATTTGAGGAACTGCAATGCGTCCTTCAAAGAACACAGTTCCCTTGTCATCAATTGAGAAGGACTTGAATTTATCGTTGCCTTCTTTGATGTGCTCTACAATCTTCTTGATTTCAGCATCACGAAGTTGTTCAGAACGAATCTTGTCCTCGAGAGTTGGACTGGCTGTCAAGCTAGCAAGATAACCTTGAGGAACAAGACCAAGGTTCAACTTCTGGAATTGTTCATGAAGTGGAGGTTGGCTTTCCATGATCATGAGATTATTGCAATACGACTTGCGACTGAGAGCATCAGCCATAACATTAGCCTTGCCTGGAGTGTAAGAAATTGTAAGATCGAAGTCTTTGATCTTTTCAATCCATCTCCTTTGCCTGAGGTTCAGATCTGGTTGAGTGAATATGTATTTCAGACTCTTATGATCGGAGAAGATTTCAGTACGGTTACCCAACAAGTATTGTCTCCATTTCTTAAGGGCAAACACAACTGCTGCAAGCTCTAGGTCATGTGTGGGATAATTTTGCTCATGTGGGTTCAACTGACGTGAAGCATAAGCCACAACTTGACGTTCTTGCATAAGAACTGCACCTAGACCTTGGAGAGAAGCATCACAGAATATCTGGAAAGGTTTGGTAGTATCTGGGCCAACCAGAACTGGTGTAGAAGTGAGTTTAGTCTTCAGGAGATTGAAACTCTCATCACATTATGGAGACCAAACGAACTTCTTGTCCTTCTTTGTGAGATCAGTCAGAGGTTTAGCAATCTTGGAGAAGTTTTGGACGAAACGACGGCAATAGCTAGCCAAGCCAAGAAAGCTTCTTACTTGCTTTACCGTCTTAGGAGGTTTCCAATCAACAATTGCTTTAACCTTTTCTGGATCAATGGCTATGCCCTTGGCAGAGATGATATGACCAAGGTAGGCAACTTCTGAAATCCAGAACTCACATTTTGAGAACTTGGCATATAGACGATGCTCGCGAAGTTTCATGAGAGTGAGACGAAGATGTTCTCCATGCTCTTCCTCAGATTTTGAGTAGACGAGGATGTCATCAAGATATACCACAACAAACTTGTCGAGGTATTCATGGAAGACAGAATTCATGAGTCTAGAGAATGTCGCCGGTGCATTGGTGAGACCAAAGGACATGACGGTGTATTCATATAGACCGTACCGAGTGGTGAAGGCTGTTTTTCGAATATCTTCCTTTCTGATCTTTATTTGATGGTAACCCATCCTCAAGTCCAACTTGGAGAATATTGAGGCTCCAGCAAGTTGATCAAAAAGATCATCGATACGAGGAATTGGATACTTGTTTTTGATGGTTTTCTCGTTGAGGGGACGATAGTCCACCACGAGTCTCTTTGTTTGATCCTTCTTGGCTACGAAGAGAGTTGGGCAACCCCAAGCCGAAGAACTAGGCTGAATGTACCCTTTCTCCATGTACATATCGATTTTCTCCTTTAACAATTTCAGTTCAGGAGGAGCTATCTTGTATGGATGCTTAGAGATTGGAGCAGTACCTGGCTCAAGCTCGATCACGAACTCAACTGCTCTTTCCGGAGGCATCCCTGGCAACTCTTCTGGAAAGATGTCAGGGAATTCACAAACTACCGGAACATTTTCAATTGCAGGAAGAGGTTTTGCATCCAGGGTGCATAGCTGAATAGACCTTGATCCATATGGAGAATAGACTATCTGGCCAGAAGGGTGGGAGAGAGTTATTGACTTTTGAGCACAGTCAATTTTAGCTTCGTTGGTCTTCAACCAATCCATACCCAGAATGACATCAATGTCAGAATTTCCCAGCAACATGAGTGAAGCAAGGAATATGCGACCTCCAATTAGGATTTGATTGTCCATACTTATCTTGGAAGTCAACATTTGAGATCCCGGAGAGTGAACAGTGATTTGATTGCTTAGTGGAACCACAACTAGGTTGTACGTTGTTGCAAAGATCTTTGACACAAAAGAATGCGATGCTCCGGTATCAAACAACACTTTAGCTGGAAAAGAGTTTACGGGTAATATACCGAGAACGACGTCAGCAGCTTCCTCAGCTTTGTCGGCCTTGATATGATTCACCCTCGCGGTCCTCCCGACAGGCCTGTTGTTGGAGTTGAAGGCTTTAGCCGGGGGAGCATGCACCATTGCCTGGTTGGTGTTGGGGCGAGGTGGTGGAGGTAGCTGCCTCTAAGTGCACTTGTCAGCGTAGTGCCCCGTCTCCTTGCACTTGAAGCAAGTGACGACACGAGGAGGACCTGGCCTTGGCTGCCCCATTGGAACCCTCTGACCATGCATCTGAGATGGGTTGGGTGGGCGGGGAGCAAAGCCTGGGGAAGCTTGGGCATATGGAGCCCGAGTGACAGCACCATTTGGCACCCAGATGCGGCGCTTCTGCGGAGGGGTGGTCATGTTGGAGGAGGAACCACCCTCACGCGAGTGCTTGCGAGACTCCTCGAACGCCTTGCGCCCATTTTCCTCATTGAGCGCGGTGTTAACGAGCTCCTCGAAGTCTTTGGTCTTGATGTTGGTGAGTGCGTACTTGAGTTCCGGGTTAAAACCTCTGCGGAACCTTGCCATCTTCTTGGCCTCAGTGGACACCTCGTCTCCAGCGTATCGAGCGAGACGATTGAACTCGTTCTGATAGCCGATGACGTCCAGCTTGCCTTGCTTAAGAGAGCAAAACTCTTCACGCATCCTTTCCATGAGACCATCTGGGATGTGGTGCTTCAGGAAGGCATCCTTGAAACAACCCCAGGTGATTGGGTATCCAGCTCTCATGGTCTGGTAGTTCTCCCACCAAGTGGCTGCCTGACCCTTCAGTAGGTAGGAGGCATACTTGACCTTGTCTTCCTCGGCAACGTGAGCAATGTCCAGAGCCCTGGCCATCTCACGGATCCAGTCATCAGCATCCAGAGGCTCGCGTGTTTCCACGAAAGCTCTCGGCCCCAGACTCAGAAACTCCTTGATACTGACTCGTGGAGCGTTCTGGTTGTTGTGCTGATTAGCCTGGAACTGGGCCATCTGCGTCACGACCTGAGTCATCTGAGTCAACAGCTCCGTGATCTAAGGTGGCTCAGGCGGGGTGTTCCTTGTTGGCGGCATCCTGAATTGAAACGCATTTTAGCACAACAAAAAGAAAAGGATAGACTTGGTAACCGAAAGAGAGATTATTCCGATGCATGAAATAGATAACCAACAGGTACATCATCACATGTTCAAATAAATCAGAATATCCAACACACCATAAATGGTTCGAATACGAAAGGGTAACTAAACATAGCTAGGAATGGATACATCGGTACTCCCATGCTCGTCACGCAGGACGGCGGTGAGTAGTACGACGAGAGGTACGGTGAGGAGCACGCCCACGAAAATAGGTAGAACGACGATCCACATAGATCTGACGTGGTCTGAGAGCGACTCTAGGTGTGGTGAAGTACATAGCGTCGACTCCCTGTGCTCCAAAGCGGGGAATCCCTGTGTATCCAGCACCAAGGTTGAGGAGTGGACCTCTGACCGGCTCGTAACCTCCAGCATCTGGTAGAGGACGACCCACTGGCTGCTCGAAACATGCAAAGCGCTCGTCTCCAACAAAGTCTGTGGTGTAAGTCGCCAGACGAGTCAAAGCAAGGTAGAGCTGCTCCCTGACTGAAGCCAACTCCTGAGAAAGTGTGCTGGCAACTGCGTCACTGTGGCTCACAAACTGAGCGGTGGTGTGCAGCCTGGTGTTATCATGCTCGTAGACATCCAAGTTATCGTAGAGAGTGAAGTGAGCTCCCTCCGAGGTGATGTAACCACGGGGGATGTGGCGATAGATAGAATCGTCAAATCCCCAGTAGTCAGCACGAAGGACGGTGAGACTCACATAAGCTGCCTGCTGCACAGCCATATCCACTGTGGAACCTACTGCCTCATAGCGGTGGACAACGCTCATGCCATCATCTGACAGAATGTAGACGATAGCCTGGTAGTAGGTCTGGTCAAACTCTCGCTGCTGCTCGTAGACCTGGTACTCTGGTGCCCAACGGAACCCCAGATAAGTGACCATGTCCCTCAGCATCTCCGGATAACCAGCGGTGCTCTCACAACGAGTCATCCGAACCACCTGCGGGTAGAACCTGAGATCCGTCTGCAGATGATCGGGGAAGTTTTTATTAGACGCCGTTAGAAGATCTGAAGTGGAAAGCAACAACAAGGTTTCAACGGACGAAAAGGATGTTGAGAAGAACAGGATATCGAAGCAACATCGGGAAACACGAGACCAAAACTCCTGAGGTACTATGGAAAACCCATCTGGGCTTCTAAAGGATCAATATCTACTGCTTAAGGAATAGAGGATTTTGCTTCCGGGGCTTAGACGCTTCCGTTCTCAATCGGGAGTAGGCAACATGATAAATCATGTCACAACCCCCTCCATTCCTATGGTCTAGTAGATATAGCTATCCTAGAGAAACCAGGATTCGTGAAAACCTAACTTGAAAGTTTGGGTGAGAAAAGAAAACAACGTTGCACTTCCTTACCAGAAAAGGGTGGGTGGGTGGGGAAAGAAGAAAAATGGCAGAATTCCTACTCTCACGTTTCATTTTTCCTATATAGCTACAAAATAGTTTCTAGACTCAAACTGCGACCAGTAAAAGGGATCCTACAGGCAGACAGGCTCTGATACCATTTGTCGCACCCGGACTTCTAAAGGACACTCGCCGTTCCATTGAACAGTAGTAGATTGGATTACGGGGCTTACCGGCACCCGCGTCCTCTTACGAGTAGGCCAACACACGTATGTGTGACAACCAACCCCTATCTGTTCAGCGTCGACGTAAACTATCCCATAGAAATCAGGATACTTCCATTGACGTACTTCATACCATACACACATGGTACCTCAACGGCTTGTAACAGAATGATTGCACAACATATCTCTAAGACACAAAAGATTGAAATAAGTTGCAAATAGCTCTCACTAGAGAAGAGATAGCAAATACAATCATCCAGAGGACACATGTCCCAACATAACATCATTACATCTCAGCGGAAGCATTCAAAGGGTCTGAGTACAGACAAATCCAAATAGGCTTAAGAAGCCGGGAATTGAAAGAAAGACGGAGCCCATCCACGAAGTCTCGGATCCTGCCAGGGTCCGCTACCTACTCGTCAGCAGCCTCGTCAAACTCCACGTAGTAGCCGCACTGGGATCCTCGTAAGCGTAGTCTGCGGAAACCACAGCCCCAAAGGGGTCAGTACATAAACGTACTGGCAAGAAAGACTCACAGTTCACCAAAGTGTAGCCCGTCAACACCAAGCACAGATGCCTTGGGTTCAACGGAAGAAAGGGGATATAAAAGATGCTGCAACTGGCTGCGCTAACCAACTACAGAACGTACTACAACTTCCGGCTAACAGAAAGAAGATAAGATAGCGTATCGTAACCAACTATAACTAACCACCAAACAAAACCCATCCTGGATCTCGCCCCTTATCCAAAGAAGCAATCCGAGGATAAACTCACACAGTTGGATTAATGAGTAGTGGATCAAGTTGTTGTGTCAATAAGCCTATTACTAGTCAGGTAGCATTAGTTAGGTGTAAGTTGTTCTGAGTACTTGTTAGCCAGTACTTTCACCAAGTCAGCCATAACCGCGGAAAACACGGCTTCTCGAGAAGATTTATCCCTGCAGGGGTGCACCAATTTGGCCGGACACGTAAGAATAACCCGCCAGATGGGATGCCTCCCATCAAGCGGGGCACTCAACACAACTCAAGTCTTCTTCGCATCAAGCCCAAAGCACCTTGGGCGCACGGCTAATCGAGCCCCGAAGAAAAGGGACCCTCATAGCACTCTAAGAACGTGTCCCCCTATATGCCGACTACAAAAGTTCCACCCTGCGCTGGGCTCGCAAAAACATGCATGCGGCAAATGGAAAACACGAACTAAATGAGGCGATTTGGACGAGATGCGAATCGAATCAAATTGAGGGGGGCGCCCATACACGCTTCCCACATGCGGATAGTGCGCTCATCATGGATCAGTAGACAAGACCCTTTTCCTATTAGGGTCGACACTAGCAGGCCTCAAAACCACACAGGGCCTCCTGCCGGTGCCTTATCAGCATATTATTAATAACAGGTTGATTGATTAACATCGAGCCCCCAGAACGTAAAAGAATAATATAACAGAAGGTAACGGGTAACAGACTCGAGCAGAACAACCTAAGCATGCTAGTAAGACACTGGCTCAAACAATGGGGTTGTAGGAGTGGAGGTGAGGCAATATCAGGGTTAAGGGATTCATGTGATAGGTTCGTAACAGAAGCAACGATACATATGGCTAGCATAAATAGACAACGGAAAGTATCGGTAACCAATGTTGAAAGGAACACAGTGGTTCATGTGAGTGATAACTTGCCTGCAAACTCAGCAGCCTGGTACTGAGCTAGATCCTCAGAAGGGGTGTCGTAAGTATCGTCTGTCTCAACGTCGTCGTCTATCCGAGAAGAAGCAAACAAACAATGCAGAAAGATAAACAATCAATATCATGGCATAGTGCACAATCATGGGATGATGCAGGTCAATTTAACTGGTGCATCAAAATAAAATAGTTGACATGGGAAACAATACATGATTAAATGGACCCACATGCAATTTTGAGTTGCATATGAAAAGCCCATGAATTTTGGTTGAAACAATTGTTTTCCAATTAACCAACATATGAAAGTGGATTAGTATGATGCATGGATGAGGAAAACAACAAAATAACAACAATATAACCAATTGGAAATAAAGTTTACCAATTTAGAATTTTATTTATTAAGTTAGGGAATTTTTGGTTCCTTAAAGGGATTACACAAATAGTTGTTGTTTTCACCAATTTAAATTGTGCAAAATAAATAACAAAATTCATATTTGAAAAGAATACAAAATTTTAGTTGGATTACATGTTTCAAATATTGAAAAAGGAATTACAATGATTTAAGTATGAATTAAACAAGTTAAACAAGATTTAATTGGATTTAAATCAAGTTGGAATTTTAGTTGAATTTTACTTGTTCAAAACATTAAATAAAATTCATATTTGAAAAGATTATGTTTTTCTGGTTTGAAAACATATTCTACATGTTCACAAATAATTTAAATTGAGCAAGTTATGATTTTAGCAATTTTAAATGATTTAAACAAAGTTTAAATTATTTAGGCAATTTTAATTATTCAAAACATGAAACAAAATTTATATTTGAATAGGTGGTTTGAAATTGCATGGAAAACATATTTTATTTGAATTATTTGGATTAAGTATGAATTAGTTATGGATTTTATCAAATTACAAATGAATTGTTTGAATTCAAATTTGGAATGCATTTGGAAAATTCAAAACAGAAAACAAATGTTATAAATAGGTAGATAATTGAATTTGGGGCAGTGCACATATTTTACTTTTATTATTTGAGTTTATAAAACAAAAGTTATTAGCAAATTAGTTTCAGGGACCATTCTGTAAAATTTAGGACTTAAACAGAAAAAGAAAACTGGAAAATTGTCCACACCGTGCAGTGACCTAGCCAGGGTCACTGCCAGTGGGCCTCAGGGGGCCAACGTGGCGCGCGTGCTGGCGTGTCAGCAGCAGTGGCTGACAGGGGGGCCACCCTGTCAGCGCGCTGCGGAAAAAAGACGGGTTTTTCCCGTGCGAGAGCCAGGGATCGAACCCTGGGCTCGGGGGTGCGCGCGCTGTGGCGTTGCCACTGATGTGAGCGAATGGTTCTTGTTAGCATACGCGTCGCGAAAAGGTTAAGGTTCAGTTAGATCTAGTTATCTGAAACTGACGAAACGTTTCTGAAACTTGGACAGAAACGTGGACGGCGGCCGGCGGCGATCAACGACGCGTTGCTGTGCCGTGGTGCTTGCGTGTGGACGTGCACGGGTGCGTGCGTGTGCTTGTGCTCGTGCAAGGCAGAGAGGAGGAGGTGGAGGCACGGTGGCTCACCGGCGATGTAGAAGTGGCAGAGGGTCGAGGCAGACGGTGGCCGGAGAGGTTCAAGACGGCGACGGCGATCCAGACGGCGTCGAGCTCTGCGAAGATGTCCACCAGCTCGAGGGGACTATGGGGATTTCGGTCCCGTAGTTAGCTAGGGTGGAGGAGGACGGCAGAGACGGTGGGCTTCATGGGTTCAGGCACGGCGGCGCTCGGTTGCAGTGGCAGAGGTGGTGAAATTCGCCAGGGAGAGGGAGAAAAACGGCGGCGCGAGGGTATAGAGTAGATGGCTAGGTTAGGGCGGCGCCAGGGGAGCCTAGGGTTCCTTATATAGGGCTTAGGGGCGCGCGCGACCGTCGGAGCGCTACGGTGCCGCCGTGGCACCGCTAGGATGCTCGCCGTATAGAAGAAAGAAGAAGGAGGGGAGCGCGAAGCGGTACGCGGGCCGTGCGGGTAAGGTAAGTGGGCTGGGCTGCGGGCTGCTCCCTCTGCTGCGCGCGTTTTCCTTTTTTTTAATTTTATTCTTCTGTTTTTTTTTTGCAGCAAATAGAAATAGGAAGAAATTGGGGTTTTTAAGTTAGTAAAAATTAGGGAAAAATTTGTGTGAGTTTGTTAGGTCAAAAGCAATCAATTGCCAAGCTTGGATTTTTAAAAGTTCAAATTCTTCTGCTGTTTGCAAATTGATTCAATTTTGAATGAATTTGATAATTAAGTGATGATTAATGAAAACCATATTTTTAATAGGGTGAACCCTATTGGTGAAATAGAACAAATGATTAGGGTTATTTTGTTGATTTTCATAAGTTGAAATTGGGTACTGTTTGTGGTTTGATTTGAATTTTGAATAACATTGGAAGTAATTGATTGATTAAAACCATCATTTTAATAGTTGATCATTATGGAATAATTGGAAACAATTAAGGTTTTGATTTGAATTTTTTATTTGAAAAGATTGTAACAGAGCAAGTATGAAATAAATGTTTGAATAAAGTTTGAATTTGAATTGTGGAAACAGAGAAAACAGATGCAAACAAAAAGAAAACAAAGCAATGAGTATGATGACATGATGCAAAACTTTAATTAAAGCAAGAAACAAACATTCTAGGGGTATTTTCATACTTGGGATGTTACAAGAGTTTTAATCTTTTCTTACAATGCGCTTAGGTGCTTATGATTACCTTAGACACGTAATTTTTTTCACCTCCAAGAGAGGGTTTATATCCTAGATAGTGGGTTCATGCCTCCTTGTTGCCTGCGCTCGAGTGACAGAAACGTGCGGGGGGGGGGGGGGGGGGAGGATGTGCTATTGCCACTAGATAGAAAATAGTAGTGCTCTTGTCTATAGAGGGAACCACTGCTTACATACATATTGATATTAATGCATTTGTCTGTTGCACCCATAGAAATCACTTCTTTGTTGTAACTTAATACAAATGGATTTGGTGGATAGCTTTCTTGAGATGGACCTTTAGATATGGATGCATGCTGGATAACGTTCCATATGCCTTGACGTAATTCCTACAATGTTAGGACCCCTGAACTTTATCTCGTCATAATAGTATTATCATATGTTCATGATTATTCAATTGGCCAGTTGTAATTCGTTCACCCAAAATGTTTGTTTTCTTTGGAGAGACACCACTCGTGAACCTATGGTCCCCGGTCCTATTTTCCTCATAAGTACAACCTTTCATTCAGCATTTTCATCATTATTTACTTATTTTACCATTTTAACTATAATTACTTTCGAAGACTCTATACGTTTAATTCTCCCGTTTTCAGCAAGACTGGAAGATTGACAACCTTCCGGAAAGTTGGGTCAAGAGAGATTATGTGCTTGTGTGCAGGTTCCATGCTTGATCAGCATCGATAAACAGAACCGTCGATACAAGTAACCTTCTTCGAGACTTAAAACTCGTACTGGTTCGATAAACTCTGGTTCCGTACTAGGGGGAAACTTACACTAGACTACATCATACCTTTCGCTTGGGGTCTCCCAACGAGTGTGCGATCACGTTAGCATAAATCAACTCTCAAAGAAAATAATCATTAAAGATCAGAGAGATAATCATATATAACTGAAGCAAAACAACAAGCTTTGAACCAAATTGTCGTTAAAAACAAGAGCTAAACACAGTACTAGCAAAAAGTGAACACTCACAGACCAATAGGAGTGAAAACTGGAGTGTTCTATGTAATGAAAACGGAGCGTCCCTCTCTCCAAATTAATATATGATAGGATCCGACCGTTTATTACAACAAAGCAAAAAACACTAAAAGAAAAATAAAATGATGCTCCAAGAATGATGGATGGAGGATCTAGTATCAACATCATGTACTTAAGTACATTGAAGAAATTACGAATCTCAAAGACCCATCTCAATCATAGAAACATATGTTTCCACGGCATCGTTCCCGGTAGACAAGCACAATCCATAGGAGAAATTTCCCTAGATGCAACCTTTGGAAAAAGAGAACACTTCCGCTAGGAAAAGATCTCATTCGAGGTGGTTCCGTTTGAAAGTGTCTACCACACAATACTCGGACGTCCAACTTTCACCAAATTACGGCAAGATCATGTTATATCTATAACAAGCTGAAGATGCCAGGCCCAAAAGGAGGAGTAATCACCATATCGGGAGACTTAAAATTGGCGAACGAGCTAGAAAAAGGTAACGCCCTTTGCGTTGAACAACTGATTGCAAAGGAAGAACTGAAAAATATGGCAAAGGAAGTATCGCCGATAGAAATGCCAGCAGGAAGAGAAAGCCAGAAGCCAGCAAATAGCTTCAAAGCATCAGAGAACACAAGACAAGTTATCCTATATCCCAAAGATTCGACAAAGTTTGTCGTTGTAGGAACCGGGATGACGGACGCATAGGAAAGCGCGCTCATCAAGTTCCTCTGTGAGAACTGGCATATATTTGCCTGGTGTCCTACGGACATGCCGTGTGTACCCAGGGAACTTGTTGAGCATCAATTGATGGTGATTCCCGGATCAAAACCCGCCAAGCAAGGTCTTCGTCGTTTTGACGGAAGAAGACGAAAGGCTATTGGCAAGGAAATTATCCGGCTTCTAGCAGCTGATTTTATCCGGGAAGTAATACATACTGATTGGTCTGCGAACCCAGTATTAGTATCGAAGAAGGATAGTACTATTCTTATGATGTGTATAGATTACACGGGATTGAACAAACTGTGTCCAAAAGATAGGTTCCCGTTACCACGGATCGATGAAATAATAGATGCCACTGCTGGCTCTGAGCTTTTATGCTTTTTGGACGCTTATTACGGGTACCATCAAATACGCATGAAAGAAGAAGATCAAATCAAAACCTCTTTCATAACACCCTACGGAACATACTATTACATAACCATGCCTTTTGGCTTGAAGAACACGGGTGCAACATACCAGTGTTGCATGCAATGTTGTTTGCATAGTCAAATTGGCAAAAACGTGCACGTTTACGTGGACGACATTGCCATCGTTTCCATGGAAAAGGATACACTCCTTGAAGATCTACGAGAAACTTTCAAAAATTTGCGCACTTATAAAATGAAGTTGAACCCATTAAAGTGCGTATTCGGGGTTCCCTCAGGAAAACTTCTGGGTTTCATCGTTTCTCATAGAGGAATAGAAGTAAACCCGAAAAAGATCAAAGCAATCTTAAACATCAAAAGGCCCACGTGTCTAAAAGATGTCCAAAGATTGACGGGTTCTGCAGCCGTCGTAAGAAGGTTTATAAGCCGGCTCGGGGATAAAGCTCTGCCATTATACAAATTGTTGAAGAAATCCAACAAATTTGAATGGACAGAAGAGGCGGACAAAGCATTAACCTAGTTGAAGGAAACTTTGACGAAAGCTCCGGTTTTGGCATCGCCAAGAGACGAAGAACCCATGTTACTGTACCTAACAGCAACTAACAGGATTATCAGCGCAGTGATAATTGTGGAAAGACGTAAATATGAACATAGCATACCATATCAGTATCCAGTATACTATACAAGTGAAGTATTCTATGAATACAAGCAAAAGGTACCCACATTATAAAACTCGCATATGGCCTGTTTTTCGCATCTCAGAAACTCCGTCATTATTTCCAAGGACATTCCAAAACAGTGGTAAGCAAAGCACCACTAGGGGATATCATCAACAATGCGTACGCAACAGGCAGAGTCGCCAAATGGGGCATTGAATTGACTGTGTTCGACATTAAGTACCAACCCAGGACGGCAATTAAGTCCTAGGTTTTGGCAGATTTTATCGCTGATTGGACAGAAGCAATGAAAACACACCAATACCGGAGTCGGAATATGGAGACATGCATTTTAACGGATCCACGATGAAAGAAGGCGTTGGAGCTGGTGTAGTGCTAAACTCACCAAAAGGATACATTATGGAATATGTATTACAAATACACTTCAACGCCAACAACAATGTGGCAGAATACGAAGCATTGCTTCATGGCTTACATATTGCAAAAGAAATAGGAGTTAAGCGTATACTATGCTATGGTGACTCGGATTTGGTACAACATCAGCTAAACCAAACATGGGATATCAAAAGTCCCATCATGGCCGAATATCGGAGAATGGTGGACGAGTTTGTCATTTTCTTCCTGTGACTTGAAGTACTTCATATCAAAAGGGAAGAAAATTGGAACGTGGATGCTTTAGCCCGCATGGGCTCGAAAAGGGTTTAAATTCTACCACCTGGTGTGTTTATCCAACACTTGCACGAACCATCAATAAAAGGCGGAGATATTGACTATCCTCTAGTTTCCGGGTCAATAGAAGTTCTGCTCGTTAACCCGGACTGGACAATTCCATACTTAAACTTCTTATTTGATTAGAAGTTTCCGGATGGAGCAGACGAGGTCTTGCAAAGGCAGATACAAGGCCGATGCAAAGGATATACACTAATTAATGGTTGCTTGTATAAACGCAGCACTATCGGAATTTTTCAGCGATGTATTTCGCCAGAGGAAGGACGAGAAATCTTGGAAGAAATCCACGCAGGAGATTGCGGACATCATGCTCAATCAAAAAGCATAGTGAAAAAAGCATTCCGTGCAGGGTTTTTCTGGCTCATAGCCAAGACAGACGCGGAACACATAGTAAACACATGTGCCGGATGTCAGTATTACACCAAGCAGACGAATATGCAAGCCCAAGAACTCAAAACTATTCCCACTATCCCCATTACATGGCCATTTGCGGTCTGGGTGCTAGATATGATGGGACCACTCAAAACTTCAAGAGGTGGACTTACACATCTACTCATTGCAGTGAATAAATACACCAAGTTGGTGGAGGAAAAACCCATAAAAATACTTGACGGTGGAACAGCCTGAAATTTCATCATTGACATAGTCATGCGGTACGGAGTTCCACACAGCGCAATCACGGATAACGGGACAAATTTCTCCATTGGGGAGTTGGCAAAATATTGCCGAGAAACGGAAATTCGCCCTGATATCGCATCCGGGGCACACCCGCAATCTAATGGGCAGGTTGAAAGAATGAATAGCTCAATCTTGCAAGGAATACACCCAAGACTCGAAACTCCTCTTCACAGATCAAATGGTGCATGGGTAGAAAAATTACCTTCTCTAATTTGGAGTATTCAACGACACCGAATAGATCAACAGGGTAAACACCGTTTTTCCTAGTTTATGGTGCAGAAGCAGTGCTTCCTACAGGATGCCGAAAGCGCACGACAGGATGCCGTCGATCTCTTAGAAGAAGAACAAGAACTTGGGCTACAAAGATCCGCCATTTATCAGCAAGGATTACAAAGATATCATCGTCGGAAAATCAAACTTTGTTCTTTGAAAGAAGGTGATTTGGTGCTAAGATTGGTACAACAAAGGAAGCACAAATTAGCCCTAGTTTGGGAGGGTGTAACACCTGGGGTGTTACCTGTTTGTTTTTCTTGCATCATATGCATCACATTGCATTGCACCATGTTTGCATCACAACTGGAAATTTCAAAACAATTTAAACTTCCACCCCTTGCTCAAAACTTCCAATTTCAAACTTGCAACCAAAACCCCTCCATTGTTTTTCAATGATTGAATTTGTTTTAATCAATTGCCTGTTAATCAAAATTTCTTCCCTTTTGTTAAAAACCCTAATGGCAATTTCCAAGCATTCAAATCCAATCAATCTTAATTATCATGTTTCAATATGGGTTTAAATATTAAAATTTTGCAAACCAATTAAATTGAATAATGTTTGTAATTGCTTGAACTTATTAAATAAAATTTGCTTATTTCCAAAACTCCCCAAATCAAACATTATTTGAAATTCCACTAACCACTTAAACATCAAACTAATATTCCAATTTTGAAAATCATTACCTAACCTTTGCTTTTGGTTATTGTTTTGCAACTTAATAAAATTAATTATCAAAATACAAACCTCAAACCCTATTTGGAAATTTTCAACTAAACAACTTTAATTCAATTAAAATTTCCACCTTGTGAACATTATGCTAACATTGCTTTCTTTTTCCTGTTTTGGAAAAGTAATAAAATTATTTGATGCAAAAAACCACCCCAAAACCCCTACCCTTTCTATCTCTTCCTTTTATTTCTTTTTACAAAAAAAATAATAAAAAGGAAATCCCAAGGAGAAGAACCAGCCCACCCCATCCTCTCCTTTTCTTCCCCTAAGCCCACCAACCTCCTAGCCCAATACCCCCTCTCTTTTCTGTCTTCTTCCTTCCTGTCGCTGTCACCTGTACGAACTCGTTCAGAACCGCATGATCATCCTTCCCCCCCTCCAGATGCTTGCCGTACAGGGCTTCCTCCTCCTTAAGAACCTACCCCCTACCCCCTCAGCTGCAAACCCTAGCTAGCCCCTCCTTCCCATCGCCGCCATTCTCCTCTCTGCTAGTTCTTCATCCTCTGAACCCTGCTCCTCTGTCGTTCTCCTGTTTCTGAACCGAAAAACATCCTCACCACCGAGACCACCTTCCTCCCCTCACCGCCGGTAGCCTGTCCACCTCGAGGAGCACCCGATGGCGGGAATGAGACCGGGGCGTTCCCCTGCATCTCCCCGTCCCGCCACCGTTTGCTGGGAGGGCCTGTGGTGGCCGCGCCGTCGCCGGCCACCGTCGCCCTTACCTCCATCGACAGCGCCTCGACAGCAGAACCCGGTGAGCCCCGATCGCCTCCTCCTTCCCCTGTTCGCCTCCACCCCTCACCCCATCGCACAGCCACGCACCGCACGCCCACCGCGAGGGCTAGTCCCCGTCGTGCCCCACCGGAGGCCCGCCGTCGAATCGAACCTCCTCTCTGTAACCTGACGAGATTCGGTCTTCTGAATCCAACATTCAGTTAACACCTGGAACGACACCTCTTGTTTCGTCAGTCTTCCATTGCATCACAACCACACGAGCACCCCACTGGTGCTGTTCCATCCGCGCGAGCAGCGCGTCCCGGGGTCGAATCCCGCGGGCGCAAATATTTCCCTTTTGCGTTTCCTTCCGCGCGCAAGGGGCAGGGGCCCACGGGTCAGTCACACCTGTGGCCACCTCACCACGCACACGCCCGCGTGGCTGCCACGCTGGGCCTGGCCCGCAGGTCAGTGGCACGGGCTGGCCTGCAGCGCAGTAACACCGTTTCCTGCACGTTTTTATCTAATCAAAGTCCCTCAAAAATGACAGATTGGTCCTCTAATTCAATATGCAAATAACTTTCAAATTATAACTCCAAAAATTAAAAGTAAAATATGTACACTGATCCAAATTAAATTATCTATCTTTTGGTACCTTTTGTTTCCTGTTTTGAATTTTCAAAATGCAATTTCAATTTGAATTCAAATAATCCAATTGTAATTTGCTAAAATCCATAACTAATTCGTACTAATTCCAAATAATGCAAATAAAATATGTTTTCCATACCATTTTGAATAACCTTTTCAAATATAATTTTTGTTTTCTGTTTTGAATAATTAAAATTGCCTAAACAATTTAAATCTTGTTTAATTCAATTAAAACTTGTTTAATATTGTTTAATTCATAATTAAATAATCCTAAGCCCAATTTCAAAATGTGAAACATGTAATCCAACTAAAATTTGATAACCTTTTCAAATATCAACTTTTCCTTTTGTTTTGAGCAATTTAACTTGATGAAAACAACCACTACTTGTTTAACCCCATTAAGTGACAATAATTTCCAAACTTGATAAATGTTTTCTAAAATTGTTAACTATCATTCCAATGGCATTTAATATTGTTGTCTTATTGTTCCTCATCATGCATGCATCATGATAAACCACTTACACATGTTAACTAATGGTAGATCATTGTTTCCACCTTAACATGTGCATCCATATGCAACTCACATTGCATATGGGTCCATTTAAATATGTTTATCTTGTCAACTAGTTTACCCTGATGCATCTTTAAACTTGTCATGCATCCATACCTTGATCATGCTGGATCTTTTGCCGTAGTAGTAATTGTTGCATCCGGTGTTTGTTCGAGGTTCATTGCTTCTTCCCGGATAGGACGTTGAGATGATGTGAGCAACGACAAGTTCTGCTACCTTGCGGGATCTCAGGCAAGTATACTCACTTGCTGCCATATGGCTGCCTTTCATCACTTGTTACCGGTTCTTTCCGTTGTTCTTTTCTGCTAGCCTTAGTGGTAGTTGTTTCTGTTACGAACCCATCACATGAATCCCTTAACCTTGATATTGCCTCACCTCCATACCTATAACCATTGCTTGTTGCCCGTGTCTTACTATCCTGCTTAGGTTGTTTTGCTCGAGTCTGTTACCCGTTACCTTCTGTTACTACTCTTTTATGTTCTGGGGGCTCGATGTTTAATCAATCAATCCATCATGCTACTGTTATTACTTAATAATAAATTTGATGATAAGGCACCGGCAGGAGGCCCTTTGTGGTTTTGAGGCCTGCTAGTGTCGACCCTAATAGGAAAAGGGTCTTGTCTACTGATCCATGATGAGCGCACTAACCGCATGTGGGAAGCGAGTATGGGCGCCCCCCTCAACTGACTCGATTCGCATCTCGTCCAAATCGCCGTACTAGTTCGGGTGTTCCATTTGCTGCATCATATGCAGGTACGAACCCTTGGCGCCAGGGTGGAACTTTTGTAGTCGGCATTTAGGGCGGCGTGGTCTTCCAGTGCTATGAGGGTCCTCCTTTTCTTCGGGGGGCTCGATTAGCCGCGCACGCACAGCACGCGGTGCTTTGGGCTTGAAGCGAAGAAGGGTTGGTTGTGTAGAGTACCCCGCTTGGTGGAAGTGCATTTCCATCTGGCGGGATATTCTTGCGTGTACGGCCAAATTGGTGCAACCCTGCAGGGATAATCTTCTCGAGAAGCCGTGTTTTCCGCGGTTATGGATTACTTGGTGAAAGTACTGGCTAACAAGTACTCAGGACAATTTAAACCTAATGATTAACAACCTTTCACCCAATGATTAACAACTTGACTAGTAATAGGCTTATTGACACAATAATCTGAACCATCATTAATCCAACTGTGTGAGTTATCCTCGGATTGCTTCTTTGGATAAGGGGCGAGATCCAGGATGGGTTTGTTTGCAGTTATCTTTCAGTTGGTTACCATACTCGATCTTATCTCCCTTCTGATAGCCGGAAGTTGTAGAATCTCTCTGTAGTTGGTTAGTGCAGCCTGCTGTCGCTTATTTGCAATAACCCCTTCCTTTCCATTGATCCTAAAGCATTTGTATCTTGTGATGACTGGCTACGCCGGTATCTTGTGTGTATGGGTTTTAACCCCCTTGCCAGTACTTAACCGTACTGACCCACGAATCTCTTTCGTGGCTGCAAATTCCAACTTGCAGTCAACAGGTTTGAAGTCTGACGACGTTAGCTTGGGAATCCCTCCGGCTTGGCCTGGGCAGGGATTGGACGCTCTCGGTTATCTTCAGGACTCTTAGTCCAATTTGGATCTTGTCCGTAGCCGGACGCTATGTTGTTTTCTTCCGCTGATATCTGGATCTTTGTAAGGTATCAGTTGTAACCCTGGCTCGTTTGAGTCATCTTGTATCTATCTGTTTCTGTTGTAATTGTGGATCATTCGTGAACTATTGTAATGTTATCACAAGTGGCAACCTGGAATCGGTTATTATGTAGATTTTGGCGGGAATGCTGAAATCTGCATAGTGCCCGATCCTGGGGCGTCATAGAGGGACCGTTTGTCATTAGCAAGGATATGAAAAATGGATCATATTACCTTGTAGATATTCGAGATACGGGAGATGATCCTAAAAACTCAAATCGCAAGAGAAAAACAAATATAGATGTCAAACTGGGAGAGACAAAGAGACCCTAGAGCATCCAACAGTTACGTACCTTCTACACTAAGTTCAATTTCTATGTAAACATCTTTGAGATCATGAAATAAAGTTGTCGGAATTCATGTATTCCTGTTTACTTGGTTATTTACTTTCAAAGTATAAGTTCGTCTTATCTATTTCCCAATGATCTTTCAAAATGCTTCAATGTTAACCTGAATTGTGCCTGTGTGCTCGGTGTTAAAAAATTGAATGATTTTACAGCCTAAAAAGGACTAAGGAAACCATATTGTGCCTGCGTGCCTGAGTTTCATAATTTTCAAAATTCCTTATTATTTCCTAAGTATTATCTGCTTGTATGTTGGGTCACTGGAATTAGTAAGTAAAAGTGCCTAAGTATTATCCATGTCTCCGAGTTTCTACTGATTGGTTATACCCGGTCACTTGGCGTGAAGATGAAATACTTTTGAGCTACTTCAAACACTAAGGAAAGTTAAAGCATACAAAACAGAGAACTTAGAAGAAAAAGGAGTCAAAACCCAGAAACACTTGCAAAACATAAACTTTACTACAAAATGGGGAATACTTGTTTCATACAAAGATAGATATAATTACAATAGATGCTACATTGAAAGAACATTAATGCTTCTATTTTTCTCGGACGGCTACTCAGGAAATAGGCGGCATCAGAAGAATCCGAGTCTTCCTCTTTGTTGTCGCTCTCGGGAGTTGCCGGAATCTCTTCCTCTGGGTAGAAGGTCGAAATGGACACCATTTGAGCTATCTTGGTGGCGTGCCCCTTGACAGACTAAAAAATGTCGGCTATTTGCGACTCGGTGTACCCTTGCGGGATACCGGTCGCAACACGCCAAGATTTCGCGGTGGTATAATGCATACGCATTAGCCCAAGGGCCATGCGCGCACCACCGTGAGCAGCTGAGCGAAACCAGGACTCCTTCTGGTTCTCCACCTCTTCGGTTTCTTCCGGAAGTTTGCTTACTTACGAGATTTCTTCAGCTTTGTCGGGAATGTACTTGTTTACAAGTAACATCCACGCAGTCTTCAAAGCCAAAAAGACTCTCCCGAAAGCCCGGATTCTGTCAATCTGGGTAAGCAAGGGGTTCCCTTCTGTGTAAATCAACAAGGAAAAGTTAGAAAAAACATAGAAGGAGAAAGAAAACATACTGTAAAAAGTATAAGGGAAAATTCGTTAAAAGAGTTAAAGCTTACCGAGAATTTTGTCCATTTCAACGCCTTCTTCAAGGCGTTGATTCAGAGCATTCTCCAGGTCTACGATGGTGGCTTTGTCCTTCTCAACCTGGGCGGAAGCCTTAGTATCGGCAATGCCAACAGCTAGTTGGCTAGCCTCCATCTCCTTCCGCAGCTTTACCGTCAATTGGTAAAGTTTGGAATTCTCCTTTTGGAGATTCATCTTCAGAAATTTGCTTGGCTTTCGCCAAAGAACATGAAAAGAACAAAGATGGAGAAATCAATACTCGGAAAAAGACTTAGAAAAATTAAACAGTTGAAATGATAAAAGAATTTACCTTCCGAGTCCTTCAGCTCTTGCTGAACTGAGGCTAACTCCGAGTTTTTGTACTCAAGAGTACTAAGGAGAGTTTTCACCTCCTTATTCTTGATGGTAAGTTTGTTAAAAACTTCCGTGTTAATCGTCTGCGCAGTTTACTGAAACATGAACAAGATAAGTATCGCTTAAGTCAAAAAACAAGCAAGAATAAAAGGAAAGCATTCAGTAAAAAAGAATAAAAATGGCTAAATAATTGGGGGCTAGAAATAGTACCTGGCTCATTTTCTGAACACTTGCCAAATTGTCGTTAAATTCCTTTGCATACTCGGCAAAGAGGATTCCGACATGTCAAAGGCCGTCTTGCATGACTTGCCGAGGCGAGAACACGTAATTTTTCCTAACTATAAGACCGCCTTGTGGCCAGGGACAGATTAAGGGAGCTCGAGCAAAGTATTTTTTCCGCCCACGGATGAATATATCCGTGTTCGTCAAAATGTTCTTCTTTTACCTTGAAGTCTTTGTCGAAATTCGGGATGGGCTCCTCCTTTGGGATGTTTGAAGGGCCTCCCCCATCCGGCACCGCCCTTTCCCTCGCATCCGAGTTGGATGCGATGGGCTGGCTAGACGAAAAAGGGTGCTCGTCCTCCCGAGCAGCCAAGTTTTCCTCCCCCGCCTCTGTCAGAGTATCCGGCGCTGCAGCAGGAGATGGTTTTGCTCCTCTGTGAGCAGCGGCCTTGTGCTTTTTGCGGCCTTTTTCCTTCAATGTGGTAGGGAAAAGGCTAGAAATATAAATAAGAGGGAAATTACGAGAAATGAGATTCTGAGAATCAAAAATCATGCAACAAAAAGCATAGAAATGTAAAGACCCGGGATTTTTTCCTGGAAGTTGCGACGGCCACGCCGTCAAGGTTGATAACCTCCTGAGTGTTGGATGGCTTCTTGCGTTTCCTTCCTCCAGATTGGAATTGAGCACGAAGTGCGTCCAACTCGGCGTCAGTCGCCAGCTCAGCTTCAGGAAGGTCGACAAGCTGTGGAAAAAACAAAGTCTAAGTAAGGTAAAAATCCGAGAAAGAGGAAAAACCAAGAAAGTACCCAAAGAGAAAAAACTACAACTTTGGAGCTGGATTACCAGCATGATACATTTGCCGGCTTTCTTCATACTGGTCCCGGGTGGAAACCAGTTGGTTTAGCCGCTTCTTGAAGTCCTTCTTTGTTAGGGCCTCGTTGGTTGCCTTCATCGCGTCGTCAGGGCCCGTGTAAATACACAGAAGCCGAGTTCCGCGATGAGCCAAATGCTAAATCTTCCTTCCAAGCCAGCACAAGACAGTATCCGTGCCAGCCAGAGGAGGAGTGGCGGAAACAAGCTTGGTGATGCGCCTCTTAATCCTCGTCAGATCTGGAGGCAGAGTCTGGATCGCGTCCACCGCCCAATTATCTTGGGGAGTGGCCACGGAATTGACGAAAGACGGAATGCCCGATTCCTTTCCGGAAACGGGAAATACGCATGATAGAAAAAGGAGCCCGTCCAAAACTTGACGGACTCCGAGGTTTTGATTTTTGGGAACCAATCTTCCCTAAACCTACGTAAGGTAAAGGAGATGGTTCCGCATGTTGGGAGGGCGCCCTCGGAAGGGTTGTGTTTCACCCCAAAGAAATACTGCCAGAAATCTAACCTAGGTTCTATTCCTAGATACCCCTCGAGCAGGGCTTGAAACTCGGCTAGATAAAGAATGGAATTGGGAGGGAGATTATGTGGCTGGATCTTGTAATGGTCTAAGACCTGAAGGAAGAAGGCGGACGGTGGAAATTCCATACCTCTATTGATGTGAGAGACGAGGAGGACCCGTTCGCCGGCTTTTGGGGACGGCTCAGTGTCTTCCTCGTCGTACCGCCATTTCTCTTCAAGGACAAACCCTTCTTTTTCCATGGCCGGAAGGAGGGAAGGAACCATGTTGCAGTGGCTCCAATTCCCAGTACTCTCTTCCTCTTCGTCTTCACCACCGGCAGTGGCGGAAGCAGTGACCTCCTCGCCGCCGGGAGTGACGTTTTCCTCCGAGGGTGCGGAGAAGAGGGCGGAGGAGGAGCAGTAGAGGTGGACGACGGAGTAGTTCCAGCCGCGCGAGGCAGATCCCCGCGGGCTGGGTCATAGGAGGTTCCCTCCGGCGTGGTCGACGCTGCGCGGACCTGCGAATCGAGCTGCGGTTCCATGTTGTTGATGATGGAATCGATGTCCACGGCAGCGCTCTCCATGACCGAGGTCCGGGGAGAATCTCCGGTGGCCATATGCGGGCGGCGCAGTCGTGAGGTTGATCCTCCGATGGTTATCTCCGGGGAAGGCTAGGGGCTCGGTTTCTCTCTGCTCGAACTTACACTCGGGGACGGGCTCTGATTGCACTGGCGCTGGAGGCTCGAGGAGGAAGATGGAACGGAAGAGGAGCCGGAGACCCCGAGGTGGCTATTTATAGCCGGATGCGTGGAGATTAGCTCCAACGGCTATTTTGACCGTTGGATGATCGACGCGTGTAGCACCCGTAATTTTCGGGAAATGAGGGGACGGGGTGATAATTGCCATCTCCTCGTTTCCCGCAAGAATCTGTCAGAGGATACATTTCAGGGTTTTGACTGAACCCAAAAGTCCGTGATGTCGGCAGGATTTCATCGCTGACGTCACAAAGTTCCTTCTCCACGAAGGCTTGTGGAAGAAAAGGCCGGATTTTGGAAAAGTCCGAGTTATCTGTAATAAGTTTCTGGGAAAAGAAGAATTAAGACAAAACGCCAACATCTCTCGGAAAAGAATGCTAATCGACGAAAGGTGGCAGAACGAAGTCTCAATCCTCTTGGCGGCTATTGTCGGATATATACCGAATGGGGGTATGTCCGGCATTGGTCTAAAGAGCTAGATTACCCGGGTGGCCTGTTGGTAATGGATCACAGTCCATTGGGCGGCCCAGTAAGCTGATGCGCAGGAAGCCGGATTCTAGAAGAACCCGGACCACGGCCCAAAGTGGTGCGGCTTGAAGGAGAAGACAGATTCCTTACTTTCCAAGTTAGATACTTTTCGTAGTCTTCTATATTTCCTTTATGTAAGTCCTAAACCGGCTATCTACATAAAGCCGGACAAGAGATAAGAAAGAGACAGACAATTAGCTAGAAGCCAACTCGCCGAGAAGTTGATCCTCGTCGAGTTAGCGAGACCCTACTCACATTGTACTTTGTATACTTCAGGCTTAAGCCCTGATTTAGTGAGATTGCAGGAGTAGGAGCGCCGTCTAGTTGAGTCGTACTGAACTTGGGTAAAACTTGGTGTTCTCGATTGTCGTACTACCACGTCCCCCACGTCTCTACCCGTAGGCTCATGGCACCCCCGTCTATGATCATTAGTACAATGTCTCGACACTGTTGCTAAGTGTTTCTCTGTTGAAGATCAAGGCATTGTTTACTTCAAAAACCGTTTGGTTGTGGCTAAGAACCAAAATCTAAGAAAGCTAATACTCCAGGAGGCTCATGAAACACCTCTTTCTATTCATCCTGGTAGCACCAAAATGTATCAAGATCTACGTCAAAGGTTTTGGTGGACCCGAATGAAGCGATAAATCGCTCAGTATGTTTCTGAATGCGATGTTAGTCGTCATGTGAAAGCGGAACATCAAAGACCCGCCGGTGTTCTTCAACCCTTACCTATTCCTGAATGGAAGTGGGGTGAGATTGGTATGGATTTCATTACCGGCCTTCCCAACACCAAGAAGGTTCAGAACGATATTTGGGTAGTGGTTGATCGTTTGTCAAAAGTTTCTCATTTCCTTCCTGTTCGTGAGAGTATTCGAGTCCCTGAACTGGCAGATATATATATCTCACGAATAGTCAGTCTTCGTGGAGTTCCAAAAAGGATTGTCTGAGACTGTGGAAGCCTGTTCATCTCCAGGTTCTGGGAAGTCTTCAGGAAGCCATGGGAAATCGTCTATCCTTTAGCACCGCCTACCATCCACAAACCGGTGGTCAAACAGAAAGAGTCAATCAAATTCTTGAGGACATGCTCCGAGCTTGTGTTATATCATTTGGTAAGGATTGGGAGAAGTTCCTTCCATTTGCCGAGTTCACCTACAACAACAGTTATCAGTCTAGCCTAGGTAAGGCTCCTTTTGAAGTTCTGTATGGCCGTAAATGCCGAACTCCTCTGAATTGGTCTGAAACCGGTGAAATATCATTCTTTAGACCGAATACAATAAAGGAAGCATAAGAAACCGTTCGCGTCATTCGTGAACGACTGAAAACATCTCAATTCCGTCAGAAGAGTTATTATGATCATCATCATCAAGATGTTCATTACGAAATTGGCGAGAAAGCTTATCTTCGAGTCACACCTCTGAAAGGTGGAAAACGTTTCGGGATCAAAGGAAAACTGGCTCCTCGGTACATTGGTCCATTCCCCATCAATTGAAAACAAGGTCAAGTTTCATATCAGTTGCAGTTGCCTCCAGGATTTCCTGATGTTCATGATGTCTTCCATGTCTCCCAACTCAAATGTTGCTTCAAAGATCCCATCCGTGGTGTGGACCACGGGACTCTTAAGCTCAAGGATGATCTCTCTTACAAAGAGGCTCCTATACGCATTCTTGATGAGGCCGAACGAAGAACCCGCAGCCAAACCATCAAGTTCCTCAAAGTTCAATGGTCACATCATTCCGAGAACGAAGCAACCTGGGAACGAGAGGATCGTTCACGATCTAAGTACCCCGACTTCTTTTCTAAAACCTACGAATCTCGGGATGAGATTCTTGTAAGGGGGGTAGACTTGTAACATCCCTACTTTTATTTAATTCAAAGTGAGGTGTTGTGTACATGGCATACATCCTTGAAAATGTGGGTCAAAATTTGTATTTTAAAAATAACAAGTGAATTGGTAAAAATCACTTAATATAGCCACCCACAAAGTTGTTCTACAAAGTTTTTCAAATTGAACAAACCAAGTGATGGAAATGTGGTTTTTTTAAGAGCTTTCCACAGGTTATTTTGTGTAATTTTTTACTTTCCAAAAAGGTCCTAAAACGTTAAAAAAAACTGTGAGTTTTCAGCCACAGAGGGACCTTCTGGTAATTCCCATAACATCCAGGGGTTTTCATAAAAATGGTTTCTTTTTCCCTTTCTCCTTATTCTCCGGCCAGAAGGACGAGGGAGGTGACGCGGTGGCCCCTGCCACCTCCTGCTTCCAGCGCGACCGAGGAGGATAAGGACACCTGGGTGCCGTCCCGATCGAGCTCTCCCTCGCAGAACCCCCTAATCTTGAGCTCTCTATGTCTCTCTGCCCGAACGAAACCGAAACCCTAGCCCAGCCGGAATTCATCGCCGCCATTGTTCCGTCAGCTCCCGCGCCTCCCCGGGAAGCTCCAACGCCCCGTCGTCTCTCCCTGCACTTCCTTGCCCACGGAATCGAGTCGAGATGGCCTAGGCGAGGAGATCGCCGCCGTATTCTTCCGCAGCGGCCACCGGTAGTCAAGCAAGCGCGTCGGCATTCCTGTTCCTCCCCGGCCCCGCTGACCCCCTCTTCGCATTCACGGTGAGCTCAGCTCCCTCCACATCCTCTCTGTTGTCCTCCCCGTGGCCGAGCCCGTCGTTTCGCCGGAGACCCAAGAGCGTCGCCACTCTCCGAGCACGGCGGCTCGCCGTCGTTGACCATACGCGGGCAGCTCCGCCTCCAGTAGATGCGCCTCGATGAGAAGAGTCGAACGAGCCCTCCCTTATGAGCCAACTCCGCCGGAATCGCCGCCAGCGACCGTGGCCGCCCACGGCCAGCCATCGGCTGACGTGGGGGTGACGTCAGCATGACGTCACCTGGCCACGTGTCTCCTCCCGTTTATTCGGAGATTAAAATTAATAAGATTTTATACTGACACGTGGGCCCCACTTTAATAGAATTACAGAAAATGATTAAATCTTATAAATGAAATAACTTTTAATATGTAAGTCCAAAAATCATGAAAAAAATATCCAAAATGTTCAGAAAAGTACACTCTACCTATTTATGTTATTTTCAACGATGTTTGACAAAGTTCAAAATGAGGCCATGTGTGAATTTGAATTAAATTCATTAAAATAATAAAAATAATGTTGTAATTCAATAAAATCAGAAAATTAAGTGTAATATACCAAAATGATCAGGAAGAAAAATTCAACCTAGGTATGGGGTTCTCCAAGTAAATGGAACAATTTATTTTGGACACAACTCTAAAGTAAGGAGTTCCCCCTCACATGATCATCGTTTCATAACTTAAACCCTAGCAATCTGTTCTACCTCCTTATGGCTTACATACATGCATACATATTGTGAATTGCATGGTTACCATGTATTGAATGTTTGTCTTCTTTTTGGTGTTTGCTCGTTATCGGTAGACCGTGTTCCGGAGGTTGATCCTGCCTTCTACGACAACCCCGGTTTCACCTTCAACGAGCATGGCAAGCACAACCTCATGGCTTTACCCATGTTTTGAGTATTTTAAACCTCTTACTCATGCATGCGATTCAACTAAGTTTTGAGTCTTATTTAGAGTCATCCTATCCAATGCATGATCCCCCTTTATGTCACCTTCATACCTGTTTACCCTCCTAGTATGACTAAGGTTGATTGAGTATCGCTAGAGCCTTAAGTGTTATATGCTTAGCCATGCTTAGTATTATGATCTACTTCATCCGGTTGATGAATTGGGTCACTTCGATAATCTTTTATGTTGAGATGTTTATGAGTGTTGAGCATGTGAATTGACTAAAGCTTGCACGGGAGGCCACTTGGGAATTGGTTATTCGTTCCGTACTCGCCAACCCTAGGAATTAAGGTCTCACCACGGAAGCCAAGACTGAGCGTGCATCCAAGCGCGGGGCCTAACAAATCGCGCTCGGCTAACTAACTTGTCTAGCCACTTCCATGGGTCACGTAGATTGAGATTTCCATTTCCGGGTGTGTCATAAAATGTTTTGGAGAAAACTAGGGCGTGACCGGGACCAGTGATGGACGTACACCGATATTGTCCCAACTCAAAGAACAGGTGCCGTCAGGAGGTGCCCAACTCGCTGTTGACAGGGTGGCCCTGTTTGGGTTGGCTCATGGATATGGTTAAGCATGGTAAAGGCCATGGTCAACCACCCTCTGCCGCACTCTTAGAGAGGAGCGTTACCGCGTGGAATTTAGAGTCGGTTGATACGTGCCGTCAGGAGGTGCCCAACTTGCAGGGATAAATCTTTCGGAAAGCCGTGTCCATGGTTAAGGACGACTTGGCGAAAGACACGAGGTCATTGATAACTCGAACGGAATGATTAAAACTTGTTGACAACGAATGAAGCCTCCTCGACTATGTCGAGAGGGGTGATCCTTGTAGCATGAGATAGTCTGGGAATAAGAAAGAATTGGTGGAACAAAAGAAGATGATGATCTCAGTAGTTGAGTAGCTTTCTCCTGTGTTTTAGAAATGCTCTATTAGACGTGCTTCTTCTTCCTCATCTTCGGAAAACAAAAGTGGCTTTACGCAAATAACTTAGAAGCCAAGTCTTGCTGAGTACCTTTTGTACTCAACCTTGCCTCGTTGTTGTTTTGTTACAAACTTCGGTGCCGTAGCTGAAGAAGGTTTCTACCTTGATGTCAATGAGTAGTTCGGGGTTCCCAGGTGGCAGCCTCTGTAGTATGGGTTTGACTATGTTGCTTATGTTCGGACTCTTAGTCCTTTTGCAGTCTTGTTGTATAGCAATATAATTTTCTTTCGTTGTTTGGTGCACTATTGGGTTACCTGACCTGTGTTGGTCGTGTAGCCTCTGCGTGTAATGCTATACTCTAGTAAGACTTGTTTAATACATTTCCATGTCTAGAGTGCTGCTTTGCTCGTTTGTTGGTTTCGAGCTCATAGTTATACAATTTTGGCTATGCCTGTGTAGTTGTCGCAATCGAGGGGTTGTGGAGCCGATGATCCATGTCCGAGCCCGCCTTCCGATGTGATTCGGCCTAGGGCTTGGTAACCCCAGTAACCCTCGATTGTTGTTGCACTTCCTGGACACATAGCAGCTCTGTATAGCTTTGGTCCCATTCCTTCAGTTTCATACGACTCGTGAACGCTTGGTTATGCATAATTGGTTATGACTAGCATGGACACAAGGAGTAGTAGAACTGTGGTGATCCGGCCTACGTGCCGATGAATCTGGTCCGCTTACCGTTGTTTGTTGCGGCCGGGGCTGGTAACCCTAAAGCCTTTGTGGGTCCATGACTAGGAGCACATAACAGTATGTATATCTCTGGGTCCGGCGTCTGACACTGTTCCATAGCTAAACGTATTGCCAGAGGGCCAGTGGACTCATGACACTAGTGATGTCGGTGATCAAGACGCGCTCAAGTAGCGCTTGATGTAGTGTGTGATGTTTCCTGCGACATCTAGGGATTAGCGCGAAGAGGTCCAGTGATATCTTCATGATTGGTTCCCATCCAGCCATCGGTCCTCCCAGAAGAGAGTTGAGGTACCATCCCCGACAACCATTTATGTGGAAGCGTCAAAGACGCCTCTCTCCTCTTTGTAGAACTGCATATCGAACCTGCGTCAGGGTCGCAGGGGGTTGGCGCGCATCCTCCATAACCATCGGACCCTTAGACTAATGGAGGTGCGGTCTAGGTCGGGGACTCCTAGCATACCAAACTACAGTGGGTGGCATACTCTGGACCAGTTAACACGGAAGTATCCGCCATTGGCGTCAAACCTGCCTGCCCAAAAGAATCCACGCAAAATCTTAGTAACCTGCTACAACACTTTCTTCTTAAGACTTGTTACAACGATCCGGCGTAGCGGAATCGCCGCAAGCACCGAATGGATGAGCGCCAGGAACCCCTCCCTTGGCATCGTGTATGCCATTTAGATCGGCAACTTGTCGGCCAACCGATGCGCCAAAGGGTGAAGAGCCCTTGCCCGAGAGCCTCCCAGTAGAGAGGGGGATGCCAAGATATTGGACAGGAAAGGGTGAAAGACCATTTCTTAATCCCTTTGGTCTTTTTGTGTTAGGTAACAACACTATCAATGATTTAACAATGTGTTAAGTGGTGCTGCTTTTAAAGAAAAACATTACAAGTATCTTTCATCAAATGGTCAGAGAAAAGGTCATGTGATGCTCTCTACCAAGGCCGGAATATTTGGCCTAGGGACGGATATTCCGGTGGGACATATTTTGGCTAAGAATCACAAAAAATCGTCTAAATACCAACTTGTGATGCTCCCTGGTCAGGCCGAAATATTTGACCGGAATATTTGGCATAGGGACGGATATTCCGGGGTAAAGACATAAATTCGGCTAAGGACCAAATTGTGCCACTCCATGGTGTGTCCGGAATATTTGTCCTAGGACCGGATATTCCGGGGTAAATATGGAGAAGTGGCCAAGAACTTTGTGCGTTGCTCTCAGATGCCACCGTAAGATTAGCCGGAATATTGCAAAATAGGCCGGATATTCGGGGGGGGGGGGGAGGGGGATATTCCGCGCCCACTTGGGGCAGATATTCCGTCCCTAATTTTTCAGTCAACGATACTAAAACGGATACATTTCAAGAGAGGGTATAAATACCCCTATCCTTATTCAATCTCAATTTGGCTCGTCTCGAATTCAAGTCCACCATTGTTGAGCTCACCCAAAGAAAGAGATCTCCCAATCACTCCACCCAAACTCGTTGATCTTTGGAAGATTGAAGGAGAAGGCCCCGATCTACATCTTCACCAAGTCGTTCTTCATTCCCCCTCATTCACTTTAGGGATTTGAGCTCAGGGTTTCCTTGTGGAAAACCTAGGCTTCTTGTTGCTCACTTGTGTTTCTTGTAACATATTCTTGGTGATTTTGGGAGTCCCCAATTCAGTTGTGGGTATGTGCTCCAAACAGATTGTAAAGGCACTGAATTCCACCTTGAAGGAT
This sequence comes from Alopecurus myosuroides, assembly GCA_028641055.1. Classification (NCBI taxonomy): domain Eukaryota; kingdom Viridiplantae; phylum Streptophyta; class Magnoliopsida; order Poales; family Poaceae; genus Alopecurus; species Alopecurus myosuroides. The sequence continues at coordinate 389,749,916 of CM054058.1, forward strand.
TCCAATAGTGGAAGGTGAACTAGGCCGTTGTGGCAAGGTTAGGGTGAGGCCTTTGTGGCAAAAGTCACACCCCTCCAACGAGACGTACTCCCCGAAAAAGGAGAAACGCGGGAATACATCCTTGTCTCCGCGTGCTTCCATTTTGGCTCCTTCAATCCTTTAACTTTACTTTGTGGTTGTTTCTTGATTAGTATAATCTTTGTCATATAGGTAAATTCACCTTAGTTGCCTATTTAGAGAATTTACCTTTGTGCCAAGCCTAAATAAAAAGAAGTTTTAAAATTTGGTGGTACCACCTATTCACCCCCCCCTCTAGGTGCCCATAGAATCCTTTCAATTGGTATCAGAGCCTCGGCTATTATTTCGGGCTTAACCGCCTAGAGAAAGTGTGGCCATTGATGAGGAAACTGCCATGCCCGGGGCTACAACTACCATGGATGACCTAAAAAAGATGGAAACATCCTTGACCTCCTCCATGGATGCCCAAATGAATGGTTTGCGTGAAATAATAGCCCAAGTCATGAAAGCCAAGGACACTGCTCCTTCTTCTTTGACGTCTCTGAAGAATACCTCTCCGATTAACAACAAGGAGAAGGAAGGGGGTGGAGAATATAAAAATTAGGAGCCCCTTAAAACTAGGAACGTGAAGGGTCTTCAATAAAACTAAGATGTATGAGTTGAGTTTTTATTAAAAGTAGGTTTTTAAATAGATTAAGTTAGGGTTATGTTAGTTGTCTTCTTAATAAATGGAGATGATTTCACATGCATTAAGTGATCTTTGGCCCACTATTCGATGTCGAGATTTCCCCCCGACTTTGTTAATGGTGTTGGAAGATTTAGTTTGTCCAGGCCTGGTTCTTCAGATTTAGCTTCGCCGGATTGAGTTTGAATCCTTTCTCATGGTTGCCTCGAGGAGGATTGTCCTTGCAATATTTGTCTCGGGTGCTACTTTCTCGACAATGGTGATTCGTACTCTCGGCTCCAAATCGATCAGGCTATTCAGTTGTTTTTTCCTACAATACTGATATTGGTACTCCTGCCGATGTTGGTTGATTACTTTAATGATCACATGCATGCTTGCGGCCTTGGCATTGTGGCTCAAGAAAATTATGGGAGAACTCTTGTTAGTATTTACAAATTTGTCATTTGGTTTCTATGTTCTGCGGCTGCCTCCAGAAAAGTATAAGATTATGTCATGAAAGAAAAAAGAGTGTGAAGATCCAAAAAAATTTGATGTAGCCCACCGTATTCCACCAAGCACAACATCGATACGCAACAAGGTGAACTCACTCCTACCTCCGTACGTTTCCGGTGACTTGGTGAACGGTGCTCTACCTCATGAAATACCCCTCTACATGCATAGGTGGGATCACCACATGGAGACCCAAGATGGTGCCCAAGATGCTCAAGAACACATCCAAGAAGGTGCACACGAAGCTAGGAAAAACGTGGGTGAAGACGGCATCAAGATCGGAGTTCCGAGGAGGAAGAACGGAGGGAAAAGGGGTCTCCCGGCCTACCCCCTTCCCAGGCCGGCCCCCTGCCCGAGCAGGCCGGCCTCCCTCACCCCCACCCCGGCCTCATGCTGGACTCCCAGGCCGGCCCCCTACCCGAGTGCCCCGGCCTCCAGGCCGGCCTGGCTTCCCCCACCCCGGCCCCAGGCCGGGCACCCAACAGAAGGGGCCGGCCTGCCTCCTTCCCACCCCGGCCCCAGGCCGGCCACCCCTCCAGGCCGGCCTCTGCGCCCCCCAGGCCGTCCAGGCCGGCTCCCAGGCCGGCGTGGCCCCAAAATACACGGGAATTGCCCGTTTTTGCACCGTTTTGACCCCCGTTTCGACCCCGAGCTATATAAGGGACCCCGGTGGCTAGATCTAGGGTTTAGGGATGATTTGAGAACTTAGGGCTTTGCCCTTGTATCCCTCTTGTGAGGTGACTCCTCTTATGAGGCTACTCCTATGTTGATGATGTTCATCTAGGACCGTATCAAGATCTCTCCAAGGAGCTACTCTCTCACATAGTGATTCTAGTAGCGCTTGCCAACCTTCCCCTTTGGGCTTCTGTTGGATCGGTGGACCGACCGATGAGAGGAATCGGTTTCAATTAGCGTGTTGTTGACTTGGGTTTGCGATCCCTCGTAGGCTTCACGAGTTATCTTCCCCCTTTTGTGTTTCCACGCGTTTGCCCTCGATTCCCCCTCTCGTGTTCATCGCGTTCTTCGTGTTCTTCGTGCGTTCTTCGTTCGTTCTTGTCGATTCGTGAAGATCGGGCCAGCTTAGAGGTCAACACTTCATCATCTGGTATCCAGAGCTAGATTGACACGAATCCGACACCCCACCCCCTCCCCTACCACCAATTTTTCTTCTATCCACCATAAATTCGAAAATTTGACCAAAAATAGCCGAAAGGGATTTCGACCGATCTCTTGATTCTTTGAGTTTTTAGTGGTTTTGTTTCATAGATTTGTTGCTAAAAACCATTCCCCATCTTCCTATTCAGCCACAAGTCTTGAATTTGTCCAAAAATTATCTTGATTTGGGAGAAATTTCGAATTTGAGCAAAAATTTTAGAAAAATCCTGCTCTTCGATTCTTGGACATATTTTGAAACTTGTTTTTCTTTGTCGTTTTTTATCCGAATTGAGCGCAACAAAGTGCTACCGACGCCCACGACATCACCTACACTTCCACATCAACGTATCGCCACGACATCGACTCTCCCACGGCCGCAAGTCCGTGATCATCAATAAAAGAGGTATAACTTGCTTCCGCTTGAACCACCCCATCCTTTGTGTACCTTACCTACTTGGACTAGTTCTTTTACACCGCTTGGCATCGCATTGTGGCACCGAGAGTGTGAGTTTTGCGCTTGTGAGAGAATAGCTTCGAGTAGGCATTGGCATTTGGGAATCATCTCCGCATCATCATCATCAAAAAGCTAAAATTCAAAAAAAAAGAGTGGAGAAAGAGCAAGAAGCAAAAAGAGCCAAAAGAAGCAAAGATCAATGCCAATTGCTATCATTTGTAGGAATGCCTAGCTTCGAGTTGCGAGAGAGAAGAGAGTGACCGGTTGCCACATTGTGAATCTTGTTGCCTCTTGTTAATTGTGGTTTGAGCTAGCGTCCTCCTTGCGTTGGTGTTGCATTGAGCTTAGTCTTCGATAAGTACATTTCGTCTCCGCTCGTCCATTGGCCGCACTAACCCCATTTATCATTTGTGTGTGTGTGTTTTTTCGTTTCCACCATATCATTTTCCTCCACTAGGTTTGGTTTTCGTGCTAACTTTTCTTTGATTCTTCTCCACGTTTTACAATATACTTTTCTTTGGATTTGTCATTTTCTCGCCACATTTCTAACCCATTGCCATCCACCCATAAGCCCTGTGTGTTTTGGAGCGTGTTTTTGGGATCTTTCGAACTCAAGTCACTTCATTCTTTTTGTTGTCGGTTTCTCTTGGCTTGGTCCACTAGTTTCCAACATTTGCTAAAAGGTGAGGGTTGAGCTCTTAGGTCCTCACACTCTATATATACACTTGCGCTTGTCACTAACCATGTATAGCGAGAGCGAAGAATTTGGAGGCCATGATGATCATGATGAGTCCATGATGGACCACTACGACTACAACGAGCTAGACATGGACCTCCACTCCTATGAGCACGACGTGGTGGACGACTACGAGCATGACATGGTGGATCACCACCACCACTACGACCACGACGTCGAGCTCTACACCGAATACTCCTTCCCAAGCATCATCGACACGGAGGAGTACCACAACCACCACGCCACCTTCGACTCCATGAGCTACATCGACATGAACCACTACTACAACAATGACGCCCAAGCTTGGATGACGAGATGGAGCCCTACTACACCGACAACGCATCCTCGAGCATGGCGGAGTTCTACACCGACAATGACTCCGACATGGACGAGCTCACCTACAAGCGCTTCCTCGCCAAGCTTCGGTGGCCAAGACATCACATGTACGATGGTTCATGCTCACCACCATGGAACTTCAAGGAGAATGCCAAGGCCAACACAAGACAAATACCTTCAACCTCAAGATGGCGCCACGACAAGAAATCCGACAAGTTGGCAACGTCAAGATGGTCTCCTTCAACATCAAGATGGCGTCACAAGAAGGACATCATCGAGGCTCCATCAAGCGAGAAGGCCAAGAAGCCAAGGCATCCGAATGACTTGCGGAGTCATCCCACACATGAAGTGCGGGAGCGCCGCAAGCTTCGTCATCAACCACGCTATCATCACCAAGCTCATCACCAAGATCGTCGCCATGATCATCATCGACATATGGAAGAGAGTGGTACACCCACCTCACCGCATCTTCCACCACAAGTTCCGCGACGACATTGGTTTGAGCATCGCTCGCCATCACCACTACCTCGACCTCGACACCGACAAGGCCGTGGTGACCCTCTTCAAGATCACCCTCTACGACCGGATATTCTTCATCACCCACCTTCCCCAAGCTCGACTCATGACTATGGTCTACATGGCTTCGTGGATGGTGCTTGCCCACATTCAAGGCTTCCAAGGAAAAATGTGTGTCACCACCACAATGACCATCAAGACCAAAGCCATTATCAAGAAGGTGCCTTCGACATGACTTCTAGTGAATGCCTCCCCCAACTCCACCACAATGACCACCGGCGCCGTCCTCTCCATCATGATCGCCATCGCCAAACCAACGAGGATGACACACATGAGCTTCCACTGCCCATCTTTGATGAAGACCCAAATGAGAGCCCTTATCAACATCAATCGAGTGCGAATGCTCCCTATGGCTTGTCTTTCCCCATCTTCGAGGAAGACCACATTGAGCGCCACCATCGACAACAATCAAGTGGGATTGCTCAACATGCTACTTCACTTCCCATCTTTGATGAAGACCCTTATGAGCGCCCACTTCGACCACCACTAGGCACGGATGCTATGAGCCTACTTTCCCCTCTCCTTCAAGATGAAGACCTCTTATGCCCTATTTGCAAGGGCCATGGTCACATAATGTGGGATTGCCAAGGCGGCGACCAAGATGGTGCGTCCAATGGAGATGCTATCCATCATGCTTCTTCTCCCATATTGGATGAACCACCACATCACCTAGGCCATGAAGACAATAACTTGAGCGCCGTTTGCCTCAATGTTACAAGGTGCAAGGACCATGAGAGTCACCATCCATATGAGGAATGGGAGCCTCCACCTCATCTTCACCAAGATTGTGCTTTCTATTCGCACCCCGCCTTCGACAAGGATCAAGAACATCCTCGCCATGGACACTATGATACCACTACCTCGTCAAGGCAAGAGGCGAGAGATACTTCTCCACCAACACCCAACCACAACTTCCATGAGCGACCAACTTTGAGGAAGGACAATGACCTTCATGATCAAGAGCATGAGTTTCCTACATCTCCACAAGCGCAACACCACCATCAAGAGTGTGAAGCTATTCCTCCCATGACACAAGATCAACATCACCATATGCATGAGGAGACCACTCTACCACTCTATGATGAAGACGTTGATGCATGTGACATTGTCAAAGAGGCTCATCCCTTGCCATCATCTCTAAGGCATTCTTCTTCTTCGTCTCCAATGACACAAGTGACAACTACGACCATCCACAAGAGAGCTCCCAATGCTATCAACGAGATGATCATGGTTGCCAACCAAAAGGGTGACCATGCCTACATGAGTGAAGGCCAATACAATGCCTTGCACCAACTAGCTCTCAATTCCTTGGACATGCTGACCAATGGTGACGAAAGCGTCTATTGCAATGAGGCCGCGAACTCATCGCGAGTGTTGACACGAGTTCTTCAAGCCTATCCTCAAGATAATGACCAACGATGCAACCTCTCTAGAGCCGGCTTCAATGGCCCATCTATCATTGATGGAGGTAATGACGAATTGGGTGACACTCTCCGCTTGACTTCAAAGCATCTCATGCCAACCTCCACAAGGCCACGCTCAAGCCACCATTCTAGCCAAGGAAATCTTCATCATCATCGACCATTTGAGGATGCTACAAGGCATGGCTTACACTACCACATCACGGAGATGATGGAGCTTCCTTTGACACAAGCCATGACCCTACCTCCTCCTCCAAGAAAGCCACCCTTTCCACACTTGGAGATCAACCCAAGAGATGAGATGATCGAGGCCTCCTCGCCACATGCTATGACACTACCGACTCCAAGCATGCAACGACTTCGACAAACCTGCACACCTCTTGTGCCAAGACTTTGGAGCCTTCTAAGTGTCCCCTCTCAAGCTTCTAGTGAGATGAGTGGTGAGAGAGAGATCCACAATCACGTGAGTGAGAGCCACAAGCCCATAATGAGTGGAAAAAGCATGAGTGTTCGTAGAGGCCTCGCCTTGATAGCCACCAAAAGTGAGATGAGAGTTGAGAGCAAAACCCCATGTGTTCTTATCGACACTAACGGCTTACCAAATTTCTCTCCATCTTTGTTGTCCATTTTGCAGAGATTTGGTGACCCTATCAAGCATCCTCGACATCATCGACTTCTCCACATACAAGGCTCTCCACAAAGCATGAACATCGACACCGACTTGAAGAGTTGGAAGGAGTACATTCCGCTCATCATGATCCACATGGAGATTGACAAGCCCTTCTCCGACAATGCCTTCTCCATCCACATTCCTCAAGTCAAGATCTACACGGCGCGTCACAAGCACTTCGATATCAACGACTTCTACGCATACATCCCTCTTGTCACGATGTGCTTGGAGTTCGACAAAAGCGTCAACGACAATGACTACCACGTCTACATCCCCTTCGTCAAGATGCACTTGGAGTTCGACAAACGCGTCAACGACAATGCTACCACGCCTACATGCCAACCACCAAGATGTACATGGACTTCGACAAGCGAATCAACGACAACGCCACCAACGTCAAGTTCATCTACACTCTACCGCTTCCGCAACCATTGGAGCAACACCCTCTTGAGCTCTTCGACGACGACTACATCTCATGTCAAGCTCATCCTCACCCATCCATGGAGGATCTTGTCAAGATCGTCATCGCCTTTGGACCACACCCTCCACGAGCATACCTTGCCATGATCTTCGATAAGAGGCTCAACTTCAACGACTACACCGCCTCGCAAGATCTTCCTCAACCATCCAAGGGGGACCCTTTAATGATCTTCATCACCTTTGGACCACCCCCACTACGAGCCTACCGTCACATGAACTTCGACAAGCGGCTCAACTTCAACGACATCTTCGTCGTCAACATTCCTTCTCCCGCTCACATATGGATGGAACGAGAGTCGAGGACGACTCTTTTTCAAGGGGGGGGAGATGATGTAGCCCACCGTATTCCACCAAGCACAACATCGATACGCAACAAGGTGAACTCACTCCTACCTCCGTACGTTTCCGGTGACTTGGTGAACGGTGCTCTACCTCATGAAATACCCCTCTACATGCATAGGTGGGATCACCACATGGAGACCCAAGATGGTGCCCAAGATGCTCAAGAACACATCCAAGAAGGTGCACACGAAGCTAGGAAGAACGTGGGTGAAGACGGCGTCAAGATCGGAGTTCCGAGGAGGAAGAACGGAGGGAAAAGGGGTCTCTCGGCCTACCCCCCGGCCAGGACGGCCTCCCCCTTCCCAGGCCGGCCCCCTGCCTGAGCAGGCCGGCCTCCCTCACCCCCACCCCGGCCTCGGGCTGGTCTCCCAGGCCGGCCCCCTACCCGAGCGCCCCGGCCTCCAGGCCGGCCTGGCTTCCCCTACCCCGGCCCCAGGCCGGGCACCCAACAGAAGGGGCCGGCCTGCAGGCCGGCCTGCCTCCTTCCCACCCCGGCCCCAGGCCGGCCACCCCTCCAGGCCAGCCTCTGCGCCCCCCAGGCCGGCCAGGCCGGCTCCCAGGCCGGCGTGGCCCCAAAATACACGGGAATTGCCCGTTTTTGCACCGTTTTGACCCCCGTTTCGACCCCGAGCTATATAAGGGACCCCGGTGGCTAGATCTAGGGTTTAGGGATGATTTGAGAACTTCTGGCTTTTCCCTTGTATCCCTCTTGTGAGGTGACTCCTCTTACGAGGCTACTCCTATGTTGATGATGTTCATCTAGGACCTTATCAAGATCTCTCCAAGGAGCTACTCTCTCACATAGTGATTATACTAGCGCTTGCCAACCTTCCCCTTTGGGCTTCTGTTGGATCGGTGGACCGACCGGTGAGAGGAATCGGTTTCAATTAGCGTGTTGTTGACTTGGGTTTGCGATCCCTCGTAGGCTTCACGAGTTATCTTCCCCCTTTTGTGTTTCCACGCGTTTGCCCTTGATTTCCCCTCGATTCCCCCTCTCGTGTTGATCGCGTTCTTCGTGTTCTTCGTGCGTTCTTCGTTCGTTCTTGTCGATTCGTGAAGATCGGGACAACTTAGAGGTCAACACCTCATCAAAAATCTAGTTTCTTTCAGACTTTATTTTGTAGTTTTTGTAGTCAGGTCATATATCTGCTATGCTAAATTTAACATGGTATTGACTATTAAAAAAGGTAACAGGATAGTCGTTTAAAAAGAAGGTAAACAATATAGCCTAGTCTAGGTGATGGCGTGTGGACACACGTTCGTTGGGAGGCCTCATGACCCACAAGCATAGGGGGTGTATCGTAGTACTTTCGATAAATAAGAGTGTCGAACCCAACTAGGAGCAGAAGGTGTTGACAAGCAGGTTGGATAGAGAATTCACTTTAACACTAGCAAACGGGGTATTGGTTGTTTTGCATATAGCAGATAAATAAAGTGCGAGTAAATAAAGAGCAGTAAATAATATTGTAACGACTGGCCCAGTCCTTTTGAGAGCAAAGGACAAGCCGGTTGTGTTACTTATGACTACCAAATGATCTCGAGGACACATGGGAATTTCGTCAAGTGCTTTCGCTTCATTACGGTTGATTAATATTCATTGGTTCATGAAGTGTTGTGTGGGTGAACCTATGATAATGCACCTCCCAACTAGGACTAATACATACTTGTGATTATACCCCTCGTAAGCATTCGCAAATACAAGAAAGTAATTAAGATAAAACTAACCACAACCTTAAACTACGGGATTCTACGATCCCTCGTGCATTGGTTTCCTAATGGGGGTTTAGGTTTTGTCACTCCGGCAACCCCACAATTGGTAGCCAAATACACAATGCATCCTCCTAGGCCCATAAAGGTAAAGTATCATGTAGTCGACGTTCACATGACACCACTAGAAGAATAGCACCACAACTTAAATAACGAACCATGAGATATTACTTCAATATAATTTCACTACTAATATCATGACTTCTCCCATGTACTCAAGAACTAAACGAACTACTCACAAGACATCATATGTATCATAATCAGAGGTGATATAATGGATGATAAGAATCTGGTCATAAAGTGCCAACACCGATAAATCTCACAAGTATCAACTACTAACAAGTAATCCACACCGGGAGAGAGATCTAATGTAAAACAACGATAGAGGCCCCTAATTGTTACAACGGGATGACGGTGGATGATGATAGTGATGGTGTTAGTGGTGATGATGATGATGACGATGATGATGATGATGATGATGACGATCTTGATGATGCCCGGAGTGATAACGGTGACGGTGGCGATGATTTCCCCTCTTCGGAGAGGAATTTCCCCGGCAGATTTCTCCCTGCCAGAGAGCTTTTCTCTCTTGGGTGTTTTCCGCCCCGAGGCGGCGGCGGAATAATTCTTCGATGATGGTATGGAGCTTAGGGTTTCCTGGGGGTCAAGTACGTGAAAGATGTCGACCGGCTCTTCTATCATTTGGATAAGCGGATGAAGCCACTAGTCCAGGTGTGTGAAGTCCAGTCAGCAAGTGAGATACAGGTTCTCTATTTACATCCTCATGAGAAAAAACGGGAGTAATTTTGAAGGTTTTAAACGTAGCACATGAGAAATTTACTTGGAGTGGCGTTTAATTACCACATATAGGTAGGTATGGTGGACACAAATGGCAAGGTTTTGGAGATCAAGGTTTGGATTGCATGAGAAGCATTCCCTCTCAGTACAACTCTTTGGCTAGCAACGGTGTTTACATCATGGGAGGAGCTCGCGAAAGTATGAAGAACCTCGTCATCGGCGAGATCTACACCAACCCTGAAGGAGAGAAGATGGTGGACGACTTTGGCTGGGGGCCAGAGTCGAATCTGCTAGAAACCGGATCTATCGTCACAATCGGCCGGGTCAACGTCTTCGTCGGCATGGTACGTGCGTCCGGTTCTATTCCTGATGATGTTGAATATGATTCTGTGTCAGGAGGAGCGACCTGCGTTCAGTCGGACGGAGAAGAGTCGGTCGGGACGGTCGACCCGACAGAAGAACCCACCACGAAGAGGGAACAGCCGGAGGAGCCGGCATGGACCCCGCGTGGCCGGGTCATGAGGGAAGATGATACCGAGTCTATCCTGCACCTACTGGAGGACCGGTACGAAGAGGATAGTTGTGATGAGGAAAAATACGAATCTTCACCAGGCATCGTGCGCCGGGTCGCGGTCTACACGGCCCCTGCAACCAACCTTAATCAGGGGGACGTGACTACGGCCGCGGTTGGAGCGGCGCGAGCGCTGGCGCAGCAACAAGATCCGGTTGATGGAAATCCGATCATAGCCCGGGTTGACGGAGAGTCGGCTTCAGTCACCAGCCATACTCCGGAAAGCGAGTTGCGAAGAAATATGTTTGGGTTTATGGCAAACAGAACGCCAGAAGCGGGGCCCTCGAATCCGCGAAATCCGGCTCTGTTCAACAATAACCTGATCTTGGATCCTACGGTGCTATCAACGGTGATAACCCCAGAAAACGCGGCGGCACGCGCTGCGGATCTGGACGTGGCCCGTCGCGCATTGGATCAATAGAGGAGAGATGTGGAAGCTGAGAGACAGGGGATAGCCGCGCGCCAACGCGAGCTAGAAGCATTGGAGAGTCGGCTCCAGGTTCAGTCGACCAGGATGCACAATCAGAGATACCAATCGAGATTACCGGCGACGGGTGGAACTATAAACCCTGCCGGACTATTCATTACACCTCAGGATCAACCAATTCCAGCTGTGAATCAGGAAACCGGACATCAGCCTGCGACAATGGGAGGACAGCCGGCAAACATACAAGCCGGGTTACCCACGTTGCAGACAGGGATTGCCGCTGGCAATACCGCACCACCCCCATCACGATTTCATACTCCGCCAGGTCACTTCAATAACCCCATGGATAATGTGTATGCAGCAACATTGGCACTTGATCGCATCCCCGTAAGAGAGCCACCCCACGCAGAGGAGACCCGGCGGGCGATAGACCTGTTGCGCACAGTAGTGGCTCAGCAAGCCAATTACCCGGATAACAGGAGTGGAATGCACGGAACACCATATGTTAGCTGGCATAATGGAAATACCGGCAATATTCAGACGAGTTCGGCACGGCGGAGGGCAGAGCAGCAGCAAATTCCGCCTCCTCCCCATAGACCGGCAACGCCCGCAGCATCAGCAGCACAAGCTATTTTGGACAGTTCTCGAGCCAGGCGCGCAGGAGCCGGATCGGCGGTACGAGGGCCGGTAGCGATTGCACCCCCCGCCGTACCCGCAGCCGGATCTCATGTTTCCCGGGTGAGGCCAGTACCGGCAAATTTAGCCGGGCCTAAGTGTTTGTCGGACACCATCAGAACTGAGCCTTACCCGGATAAGTTCAAAGAACCGGGTAAAGTGGTTAATTATGAGCCAACCATGGATCCAGAAACCTGGTTGAGCAGTTATGAGATGTCCATGTCAATTCGCAATGCGTCTGAAAATCTTCAAGCCAAGTTTATGTACCTAATGATGTCAGAGAAAGCAGCAAAGTTGTGGTTCAATAATCTACCCGAAAAATCCGTCAATTCATGGAGCGAGCTGGAAACTACCTTTATCAAGCACTTTCATGGAACATGCAGGAAGTTGTTTACGATCGATGATTTAGAGCGATGTGTACAGAACAAGGGAGAGTCGGCGCGCAGTTGGGTACGCCGGGTTATGGAAATACTCCACTCGTCTACGGATATTCAGCCAAAGGATGCATTACAAGCTATGGCAAAAACATGCAAGTATATACCCTTAGTGCAAAAGCTAATGCGCATGAAATCTAGTCGGAATGCTTCAGAGGTTACAATGGGAGAGTTGATGGACGCGTGCAACAAGCACGCCGCTACAGGTACTACAGAAGAGGATGTTGATGATAAGAAAGCAAAAGCCAACGCAAGCAACAATGGGACTGCGCCGGGTAATGGGACTGCGCCGGGTAACAATGGAGGAAATAGCGGAAAAAACTAGCACAAGCGCCCGTATGAGGGAAATTCCGAGTTCGTCGCCAATACAGAAGCCGGGTTTGCAATACCTAGAGCAGAGGGAAATTTCAACGGAGGAAACTTTAATGGGGGAAATTACCAAGGACCACCAAGGCCGGCTAATCACATAGAGGCCTTCAGGATGCCCTGTCCGCGTCATAGCAGGAACGCTAGGCCGACTAATCATTCACTGGAGCAGTGCGTAGATTTGCAGAGATGGAAGAACGAAGAGATACAGAAGGCAATGCGAGGTGCAGGCCGGGGAGCAGGACCGGGTCTGGGTAGAAACCCGGGCAATGGCCCACCCCCGGCTGGCAACGCAGGAGGTGGTAATCCGGGCAACAACCAAGGAGACGCTGGAGGTTTCCAAGCCAACCCCAAGCAGCTAGGGCAGTACCATGTCCATACTACAGGGACTTCCAACAAAGACAGAAAGATACTTAAAAAAGCAGTAAACTTGGTTTCTTCAGCTGTCCCGAGGTACTTGAGATGGTCGGATCAAGAGGTAACATGGAGCAGAAGGGATCACCCGGAAAGAATAGAGCATCCGGGTGTGTTAGCTTTGGTGGTTGCACCACAGGTCAATGGTTACGAGCTGAAAAAGGTCCTGATGGATGGCGGAATTAGTATGAATATTTTATATTGGAAACTTTCTTACGCATGGGGCTAAAGGAATCTCAGTTGCAGAAAAGTTCCACAGTTTTTCATGGGATTGTGCCGGGTCACTCGGCGTGCCCTGAGGGAAAGATAACACTGGAGGTTGCTTTTGGAGAATCAAAGGATAATTTCCGAGTGGAGTGGCTCACGTTCGAGGTGGTAAAGTTGCGCAGCCCCTATCACGCGTTGTTTGGAAGGCCGACTTACGCCAAGTTCATGGCCAGACCGAGTTACGTATACCTACAGCTAAAAATCCCGGGTCCCAAGCAAACCATTACTATACATGGGAACCGGGTTATAGCAGCTGAGTGTGACGAAGGAGACGCGGCAATGGCAGAACAGGCGTGCAGAAAGGAAGAACTCAAGTATTACCGGTCTCAGGTGGACCCGGATGATAGGACAGCATTGAAAAGACCGAACACGGAAGACGAGAGAGCAAAATTTAAAACAGCATAGGACACAAAGATGGTGGCTTTTGTCGAAGGTGATCCCTCCAAGCAATTTGCTATAGGATCTAACCTAGACAGTAAGCAAGAAGAGGCGCTCATTGAGTTTATTCGTGGAAACCAAGATGTTTTCGCTTGGACACCCAGTGATATGCCAGGTATCCCGACTGAGTTAGCTGAGTACAGTTTGCATGTTGATCCTAAGTCCCGGCCTGTGAAGCAGGGCCTGAGAAAAATGAACGAGGAAAGAAGAAAAGCTATAGGAGCGGAGATAGCTCGGCTACTTGCAGTCGGCTTTATCATGGATGTTTTCCACCCGGATTGGTTGGAAAATCCGGTTCTGGTGATGAAAAAGAGCAACGAGTGGAGGATGTGCATAGATTACACGAGTCTCAACAAACATTGCTCGAAGGATCCGTTTCCCTTCCAAGGATAGATCAGATTATAGATGCAGTGGCTGGAAGTGACCTATTGTGTTTCCTGGATGCTTATTCCGGGTATCACCAGATCAAGCTCAAGAAGGAAGATTGGGAGAAAACATCGTTCATAACCACCTTCGGAGCTTTCTGTTACAAAACCATGACTTTTGGGCTAAAGAACGCTGGTGCAACCTACCAGCGATGCATTCAGAAGTGTTTTGAGGATCAGATTGGATGCAACGTTCACGCTTACGTTAATGATGTGGTAATTAAAACCAGGAAAGCACAAACATTCATTGAGGACCTAAAGGAAACATTCAGGAATCTAAGAAGATATCAGATGAAGCTTAACCCCACAAAGTGTGTATTTGGAGTTCCAGCAGGAAAATTACTCGGATTCATTGTTTCCGAGAGAGGAATCAAGGCAAACCCGGACAAGATCAAAGCTATTCAGAATCTGAAAAAGCCGGAAGGCCTGAAGCATGTTCAAAAGCTCACAGGATGCGTAGCAGCGTTAAGCCGATTTATATCCAGGCTTGGAGAGAAGGCAATACCCTTATACCGGCTCTTGAGGAAAACCGACAAATTTGTCTGGGACCAAGAGGCGGATGAGGCGTTCGAAGCTCTGAAAAAGCAGTTATCGGAAGCACCAATTCTGGCGGCACCGGGTCCCAAAGAGCCCATGTTGTTGTACATTGCAGCCGGGCCCCGGGCAGTTAGCGCGGTGGTTGTTGTTGTGAGAAAAGAAGATGGAAAGGATCACCCGGTGCAGAGGCCGGTTTATTATGTGAGCGAAGTACTATCGGAAGCAAAGCAGCGTTACCCACACTGGCAAAAGTTAGTTTTCGGGGTCTTCATGGCCAACCGGAAATTGAAACCATATTTTCAGGAACACCCCATAACAGTGGTTATCTCTATACCAATGGCGGATATCATCAGAAATTCAGATGCGACAGGTAGAATAGCCAAGTGGGCCATCGAGATGGGAGATTACCACATCAACTACGAGCCCAGGTCTGCCATCAAATCTCAAGCTCTAGTTGATTTTATCAATTATTGGACTCACACAAGCATGCCCATAATGGCACCAAGTTCCGAGTCTTGGGTGATGCACTTTGATGGTTCTAAGCAGTACGAGGGATCAGGAGCTGGGTGGTGCTTACATCACCCAAAGGAGACAAACTGAGTTACGTGTTGCAAATTCACTTCGATTGCTCCAACAATGTGGCCGAATATGAGGCATTATTACATGGATTGAGAGTGGCAAAGGAGATGAACATCAGGCGGATACGGTTTTATGGAGATTCAAATCTTGTGGTACAGCAGGTCTCAGGAACTTGGGACAGGAAAGATGCAACAATGGCAGCATATTGCAGAGAGGTGGACAGAGTCGCCGGGTCTTTTTCCGGGTATGAGGTGGAACATATAGACAGGCGAAAGAACGAGGCAGCAGATGCGCTCACAAGACTCGGCTCGCGCAGAGAGCCGGTTCCACCCAACATTTTCTTGGACGAGTTATGGCGGCCATCTGTTAAAACCGAGTCTGAGGAAGATTTGGGTAACCAAGACCCGGATACGGAGCTCGTAGCCACAGTACGTGTTGTTCCCGAGTGGACAGAGCCGTTCTTGGCCTACCTGTCACGGGGTGAGTTACCACCACAGGAAGTTGTAGCAAGGCAAATTCTGAGGCGAGCGAAAGGCTATTCTATTATCAATGGGGAACTGTACAAAAGAAGTGCGGCAGGAGTCTTTTTGCGCTGTGTAGCACCAGAAGAAGGCCGACAGATTCTGAAGGAGATCCACGAAGTTGATTGTGGGCACCATGCCTCCACAAGATCCCTTGTGGCCAAAGCATATCGACACGGTTTCTTGTGGCTCACGGCCTTAGCAGATGCGGAGCGCTTGGTGGCAAGATGCGATGGATGTAAAAGGTACGCTCGCCAAACCCATGTGCCGGCTATGGAGTTGCGCACAATCCCGCTAACCTGGCTGTTTGCTGTTTGGGGTATGGATATGGTTGGCCCCTTCCACATGTCGCCTTGCAAAAAGACTCATCTTTTGGTAGCTATTAACAAGTTTACTAAGTGGGTCGAAGTTATGCCAGTCACCAATTGTGAAGCAGTCACGGCAGTTAAGTTCTTGAAAAAGATTATCTATCGGTTTGGGTATCCTCACAGCATAATAACGGACAATGGAACCAACATGTCCTTAGGCCAGATGGAAAAGTTCTGTGGAAACAATGGCATCCGCCTTGACATAGCCTCGGTAGCCCACCCACAAGCCAATGGACAGGTGGAGAGGGCAAACCAGGAGTTACTTCGTGGGTTAAAACCGCGACTGCGAGCCCCGTGCATCAGAGCTGCTGGAGCATGGGTGGAGGAGTTACCATCGGTAGTTTGGGGAATTAACACCACGCCTAACAGATCTACTCAGATGACCCCGTTTTTTATGGTTTATGGTGCAGAGGCAGTATTGCCGAGTGATATTATTCATGACTCGCCCCGAGTGTCGGCTTATGTTGAGGTGGAGAACGAGAAGACCCGGCAGGATGCCGTGGATATGCTAGAGGAACACAGAGAACAAGCCTTGGAGAGATCAGCCATATATCAGTAGGATCTGAGGAGATACCATAGTCGGCGAGTCAAAACCCTGGTCTTCCAGGAAGGGGACCTGGTGTTGCGCTTGGTACAATCAAAAGAAGGAAAGCACAAGTTATCTCCACCATGGGAAGTGTCGTGGGATAATCACGGCAGATGTTACCGGGGGTAACTGATCTAGGGGCAAGTCGACACAGGTATTTGGGAGAGGGTTTAGCTCGAAGGAAGACATGGCGAAAAGCAATCTAAGAGCCGGAAAACAACTCGCCGGATCTCGATGTGATTATACTGGATTCTCGATAATAGGTGTTACAGTTATGACTTGGATCTCTCTTAGGCGAAGCCCAGGGGTTGGTTTATATAGTACTCATATCCCCCTTGACTTGCCTTACAAAGCGCTTCTCGAGTCCTATTCGAACTCTTCATACGAACCCTAACTTTCTTTACCGTAACCCACAATCCGGGTTACGATCCCTACAAGTCCTGGGCCTTCTAGAAGCTTCTTTGTCCTTAGCCGGATTTGATCCATCCGTCGTTTGGGCCGGATCTCACCTGGGAGTCGGCATACCGGGTTACTATCCCCTCATCAGTAGTCCCCAGAATAGCCTGGGCTTCCAAGATTTACTCTTCGAAGCGCCGGCTATTCCCTACAGAAATATAAGACACAAACATATGAAAATCAGGACGCAGCGCGCTGATGAATAGCCGCGACTGGTACCAAGGAAGCCAAGCAAAAGCCCGGCTCTCCCTCAAGGGTTCTCCTTTAATCTTCCAGACTCGAGCTTTAGTAAGGAACTCCATGACTTCGCACCTTCTTCGATAATTATTGCTAATACCAGGAAAGAGATTCCCCCCTTCTCTTTTCTCGGGACCATATCTAAGTGCACATAAAGCACGTCTTCAAATTTCAAAATGTCCAACTATTACTCCGCAACCCCCGGGTTTCGCCCGTTAGGATAAGCTTTTCCACCCGGTTTATTATAAATAAGCCCCAGGAGGCAAACTCAACCCTTAACGGCTCACTTTCCCCATTTCTCTTCTCCCCAAGTTCAAGCTCGCAGAGCGCCACCACGGGAACCCCACGCATCTCGCCGGAGCCCATCCGCCTTCGTTTGCGCTCCGCCGCCGCGCGAGCCGCACCAGCTCCCGAATCCACCGTCAAGCCTCCGATTCGCCGGCCAACGACCACGAAAGGACACGAATCTTGCGCCATCTGTCTCCGCAAGGCCTTACTCCAATCTCCTTCAGTAAGTCCCTTACATCCTCCAACTTACCCCCGCAATTTCTTAGTTCTTCCTCTAATTAGATCTGAATCGAGCGGTCCGCAATTTCTCGGGCTGCGCCGGATTAACTCACTGATACTTACCATAAACATTCCTATGGATAGGATTCATAGCTTATATTACTCCCCTAACTCCAGTAATCGTTAATCTGGTCACAATTTTAGAAATAGGATTCCCAATCTAAGCTCGGGCCATCTGAAATTTCCGCCCTTGTTCTCCTTCCTCAGAAAATCTTACTTCTCCGACTCATTCGCAGATGGTAAGCATATAAGCATCCCCCTAACTCCTCCAAACATTTGCTTTTACGGAAAGCTCCATGTATTTTGTAAGGTCACTTGATACCCGGATAAATCATTCTTGACCCAGCGAGGCAATAGCCGGGTTATGTTCAAATTGCGGGTAATTGCTTGCCTGCTAACTTCCAAGTTTTTGTTCCTTACGTCTTTTCCTTCGATGTTTTACCAGGTCAATCCCATGGCACCCAAGAGGCAGGGGAAACAGCCGAATAAGGCTAAATCCACAAGCTCCATATCGGCCAATTGGGGGAAGTCCTCCGTCACCAAGGCCAAGCTGGAGGAGTTGGTCGAGCTTGGAACCCTACCTCCACAGGAGTCTATCCACTGGCGAGTGCCAGGCAATGAAACCCGGCCTTCTCCAGCGACGAATGAGGTAATATGCTTCGTTGAACATGTGACCCGGGGCTTTAGGCCTCCGGGTCACCCCTTCTTCCGTGACGTCCTAGACCATTACAACCTCCGTATCTTTGATACAGGTCCAAACTCCATTTTGAACATCTCCCATTTTATTGTTCTTTCCGAATCTTACTTGTGCACACCGCCAAGTCTAGCCCTCTTCGTCGAACTTTTTCAGTGCAAGCCGTGTCGCGAAAGCGGCGACGGCGCACTTCTCACTTGCGGCGGGGTCTCTATCCAGCGCCGCAAGAACTCCCTGATGCCTCCTATTTCTCTCAATTCCCACGTAAAGCACTGGCAGCTTTCGTACTTCTACTGCCAGGATACCTCTCCACCCGGCGAAAAGAAGTTGCCGGGTCACTCGGAGGGTCAACTTGACATCTCCGAGAAATTCAACGCCTTCGCGTCTGAACCGGACAGGGAGGCGATCTTGCCTTTATTAGCTAGGATCTCCATCTTGTCCGCCCGAGGCCTCATCGGGCTAAACCTGGTGAAGACCTGGGTTAGCTTCCGCATTCAGCCAAACTCCATTCGTGAGAAGCTGATGTGCGAATACTCGGGTCAAACCACGGACCCAATCCGATTCTCTACCCGCACCCTTGCTCCGGGTGACATTAACAAAACAATTAAGGGTTTCCTGACAGAGAAGCTCGAAGTAATCCGGAGCATAGCCGGATTAGAACCTTTTACCCTCGAGAATCCAACCCCTGGAGTAAGTTTTCTGCCTTTTGATTTTGACTTCTGACACTTACTTTTATTCGCTTCTCTTGACTCGATATTAATCACTATCCTGGCATCTTCTCCTCAGGCCGATGATGACTTTTGGACGGTCGACTCCACTCCTAATTCCGAAGACGGGGAGGAGGAAGACGATGTCGTTGACTCGAATGAAGGTACCTACTTGATTCCTTTGCACACGTTATATCCTGCCTTTTCTTCTTCTTTATGCTGTAACTCGGACATTTCTCAGAGCGAGAGGACCAAAGCGAAGAAGAAGAAACAGACAGCAGGGGCGGGTCCACCAGCGAGGAGGAAGAGCCGGAGCCAGCCACCAGAACCGGAACAAAGAGGAAATCCCAGAGGATAGCCCTCCAGGTTTTTACTTCATCCCCTTACACTTTGGTTTTTTGCTCCCATAACGTCACTCCGGGGCTAACCCCATCTTCACCCCTTTTGATCATAACTGAAGGAGCCACCCATGACTAGGCGCCGAGTAACCCGGAATCATCCGGGCAACGAGACCCCTAACCCGGTTGCTTCGCCGCCCCCGGTTCAACACCCTGGTATTTGTTGTAAACAAAACTTCTTTCCAGTAATTCCTTTGTAACGTAATCCCAGACCTCTCTTGCCATTTCTCAGTCTCTTCCGGGTCTAGTGACGGCTTCCCCTCGGACTTCCCAGTAAACACCGGGTAAACGCCTTTTCCGGATATTATACCGAACTTTCATCCCCTTTCTTTTCATAACCAAAGATTAATTACGCCTTTGCACCTTCTTCAGAGCCACGGTTATTAGTAGCGACCAGGAGGACACCGAAGCTAAAGTCCGGGTCGAGGGCGAGTCGGCTGATGATGCCTTCACTACGGCTGGCGACGAGCAAATGTCGCCACCGGAGCCAGCTAGGCATGACGCCGAGTATCCAATCGCTTCGCACACGAGCGAGAAGGAGAAGGGGGCAGCTTCAAGCGCGGGAGGGGGACCAGACTCCAACATTCGGATGACCCGGGTGCCACCTCCTGTTACAAGAAATGCTCCTTTTCCCACTTTCCAGGTACCCGAGCCATCTAACTCGGATAACGCTGACTTTAACCAGCTGATGAGCGCTCTTCTTGCCATGAAAGCTTCAGAAGGGACTGTCTTAGAACGTATGGCTGCAGCACATCAGGTAATTTTTACTTGATACTCCTTATTATACATCCAGTCCCCAAGTCCCGAGTATAATTTTTTTTTTAATTATCCTCGGTACTTCGCATAGTACTTGCCGGCAATCATTTCCTCAGATAAAATACTCTCGCGATATCCGGCTTACAGCTTCACCCGGCCTTTGCAGGCAGAGATTACTCAGTCAGATGAAGCGTTACTTAAGGCTGAGCAGCTCTTGCTGGCTGAAGTTAAGCGTAGGGAGGCCCTTGAAGCGGAGATAAAGACTTTGAAAAAAGATGTCTCCTCATACAAGAAGAAGTACCATGCTGCCCAGTCCTCGCTGAATAACCTGTCGGCTCAGCTTACGGACACTTACCGTATCCTGCTAAGTAAGTTTGCTATTTGCGATTAATTTGCGTACCTCTATCTTGCCGCTGTAATAACCAACATGACTGATATGCTTTCACATGTTTGGATTGCAGGTGCTAACCTTGCTGCTCCGGAGGAGAATGCCATTACTCAAGTAAAAACTCTGAAAACTGTGCTCCGGACGTTTTTTGCCGGCACGAAACTTTTGCTGGATGCTATCAAGTGGCCTTCTGAGGTATACCCGGGCGAGGAGACCCTTGTACAGGCCTTTTCCACAGCACCTGGATGGATTGAAATACTGAAGCGTTCGTCCTGCCGAATTGGGGTGACCCGGGCTTTAACGCTGGCGAAGGCTTATTTTCCAAAGCTTGACCCGGCAAAGATAGTATCCGGGTTCCCAGAATTTAAAGCTGACGGGTCCAAATTCAAGCCCCAGGATTTCAAAGCTATACAATCTGCGGTACGTCCTTCAGCCACAGCTTTGGCCGACAAGATGGATCTAAACACAATTATGAGCTCGTATGATTCTGAGGGCAAGGTTATCCTGGTGGAGGCGCCTCCCCCTATTGATATGTTGGACAAATGGTCGACTGATCTGGCTAGGAGGAAGGAAGAGGCTGCAAAGAGGGAAGCAGAACTGGGCGTAAAGCCGTCTACCTCTACCCCAGCCGTGCCTCCGCCTGTTCGTCCAGAAGTGAAGAGCCCGGGTAAAGCTGCTGGTAAGGCCAAGGAGCAAGTCCAAGATTCAGACCCGGAGGACCACTCTCAGGACGCCGAGTAGGACGCTACCCAACGCTTTGTGTTTCTCGAGACTGATATGATTTTTGGTGGTGCGCTTGTGCACCATTGACGCTGACACTATGACTGTATGCTTATTAATCTTATGATAACTCTTTGCCTCCCCTGGCTTTTGATAATCTCGATCCTTGTGTTACTTATAAGCTTATTCTCGATACTTCGAATTCTTGTTTTCAGTTTCCTTTTGAGACTCGGCTAACCGAGTATCGTAGGTTTTGATAGAGGAACCTTTCTTTAAGTCCCCAATACTCGGAAATTAAGGTTTTCAGGCTTGGGTAGTTAAAACAGTTTGTTTCTGTTTCGAAGTCCCCAGTCCCCATGACCCAAAGTACGAGCTATAGGGGCGTGGCCTTTCTCAGATGACATACTGCTGTTTACCAAGCTGAATACCAATATCTGTTTACATAAATACTGAAGTCATGCTTAATATTTGTTGAGTTTCCGGCTTTTTTAGCCTTATACTCTGCATGGACTTGTGGTTTAGATGACCCTTTTGATTATCTTGTACTATAAGCCGGCTTTCGCGTGGATACCATGTCGTTGCGTCTATACGAAAAACAAGATCAAGCAAGCCACACTGGGCTGCATAATTTGATTGTGATCGTACGCGAACAGATCATGCCACTTTAGTGCGAGTCACATCGAGCTTAAGTAAGAATAACCAAGAAATTTGGCTCCTTTGTCCAGTTATAGGATTGCAGCTGTACCCGTTCTTTCGAGTAATCAGCCCCCATAACTCATAGGCATCATGGCCGGGTCTCCGGGTCTTGTGATTACTTATTGAAGCAGATCACCCCCCGGAGACCTATATTCATGTAATGTATTTCGATGATACTGATGTATTGATAGTAACAATGTTACTTACTTGTAACTGAAGCAAAGACCATGATAAGACTCGAAACCATCTTCTTTTATTGATAAAAATTTCTTTTTTGATTCAGCAGGCCGCCTCATTAAAAACCTTCCAGTCCCCTTAGGTACCCTGGATAGGAAAAGAGTGCGTATGAAACCTGCCGCCCATTACACTGCTTTAGTTATTCTCGAGAATCGGCCTCGCGTTGATACGGCCGATGCACATTCTCCACTTGCTATGCCCTTTCGTAATGAGTACCGGATTTGCTAGCCAGTCCGGGTATATCTTCCTTGGAACGTGATCAGCTGCGGACGGTGGTACGCCTTCTTCTTCCCTGCTGAGAGTTTTGAAAGTATTGCTCCTGATGAAGCCTACCATCTTAGGGTTTTGTTCTGCCCTAACTTTTGCTTCGTCCCCCTCAGGGGTTGGCTTTTTTGACGTTGTCCTCTCTTCTAGGTCTACCTGAGAACGGTAATGTTTGAGCTCTTCCTTCCTGCAGGCTTGCTCGGCCATTGCCGCGTCTCTCTCATCGCACTCAGCTGCTATATCCCGGTTTCCGTGTATTGTAATGGTCTTCTTGGGACCCGGGATTTTCAGTTGTAGGTACACATAACACGGTCTTGCCATGAACTTGGCATAAGCCGGCCTTCCAAACAATGCATGATAAGGACTGCGCAACTTTACTACCTCAAAGGTAAGCCACTCGACTCGATAATTATCCTTTGACTCTCCAAAAGCTACTTCCAGTGCCACCTTTCCTTCAGGGCATGCTGAGTGACCCGGCACTATCCCGTGAAAAACTGTTGTACTCTTTTGCAGCTGCGATTCCTTTAAGCCCATCCGCAGAAAAGTTTCCCAGTACAGGATATTGATACTACTTCCTCCATCCATCAGGACTTTTTTCAGCTCGTAGCCGTTGACCTGTGGTGCCACTACCAAAGCTAAGACTCCCGGGTGATCAACTCTATCCGGGTGATCCTTCCTGCTCCATGTTACCTCTTGTTCTGACCACCTCAAATACCTTGGAACAGCGGAAGAGACCGAATTAACTGCTTGTTTCAGTATCTTCTTATCCTTGTTAGAGCCTCCTGTAGTGTGCACATGATATTGACCCAGCTGTTTGGGGTTAGCTTGAAAACCTCCTGCTCCATTTTGATTGTTACCTTGATTTCCAGCTGGCGGATTGCCGGCTGGGGGCGGCCCATTACCCAAGTTTCCACCTAGACCCGGACCTCCTCCCCGGCCCGCACCTCGCATAGCTCTGTTCACTTCTTCGTTCTTCCACCTTTGTAAGTCGGCACATTGCTCTAGTGAATGATTGGCCGGCTTGCCATTCCTGCTATGCTTCGGGCATGCCATCCTAAATATGTCCCAACTGTTGCTTGGTCTTGGAGGTCCTTGGTAGTGTCCCCCATTGTGATTTCCGGTATTAAAATTCCCTTCGGATCTAGGTCTCGAAGACCCGGCCTCTGTATTGGCCACAAACTCGGAACTCCCCTCAAACGGGCGCTTGTTCTGGCTATTTCCATTGTTGTGTGGTGCCGATCCATTGCCGGTCTTCCCACTGCTACTTGCGTTTGCTTTTGCCTTCTTGTCATCAACTTCCTCTTCTGTAGTATCCGTTGCAGCGTGTTTGTTGCATGCATCCATTAACTCTCCCATCGTAACCTCCGCTGCATTTCTGCTGGATTTCATGCGGGTTAGCTTTTGTACTAAAGGAACATACTTACATGTTTTCGCCATAGCTTGTAGCGCGTCCTTTGGTTGGATATCTGTAGATGAGTGGAGTATCTCCATAACCCGGCGTACCCAGCTTCGTGCTGACTCTCCTTTCTTCTGGACGCACCTTTCTAAGTCATCAATAGTAAATAACTTCCTACAGGTCCCATGGAAGTGCTTGATAAATGCGGTTTTTAGCTCCTCCCACGACTTGATCGACTTTTCCGGTAAATTGGTGAACCATAACTTTGCTGCTCCCTCTGACATCATTAAGTACATGAACTTGGCTTGGAGATTCTCGGATGCGTTGCGAATTGACATTGCCATCTCGTAGCTGCTTAACCATGTTTCCGGATCCATCGTTGGCTCGTAATTCACTACTTTCCCCGGTTCTTTGAACTTTTCCGGGTAAGGTTCCGCTCTGATATCGTCCGAGAGACACTTGGGTCCCGCAAGGGTGGTTGGGGCTGGTCTCGCCCGGGAAATGCGTGACCCGGCCGGGGGTGCCACGGGGTGAGGAGCCACCGGTGGATCGTGTGCTGCAGACCCGGCCCCGGCTCTTCTGGCCCTGGAGCTGTCCACTACTGCCTGTGCTGCTGATACTGCCGGTACTGTCTGGACGCGCGGTGGGGGTGGCATCTGCTGTTGCTCTTCCCTTCGTCGTGCCGCGCTTGTTTGGACGTTGCCCTGTTGTTGACTCACGTATGGCGTCCCATGCATCCCACTTCTGTGATCTGGATAATTGACTTGCTGTGCTACCGCGGTGTGCAGCAGATCTATCGCTCGCCGGGTTTCTTCTGCGTGCGGCGAGTCTCTTACAGGAATCTGGTTTAATGCGAGTGTTGCTGCATACACGTTGTCCATGGGGTTGTTGTAGTGACCTGCTGGGGTACGGAATCGCGATGGTGGAGGCGGCATGGTGTTGCCGGCTGTCGCCCCCGCCCGAGGCAAGGGTAATCCGGCTAGCGCGTTTACCGGCTGCACTCCCGTTGCTGGTTGCGGTATGGTCCCTTGGTTCGCCGGTGGGATTGGCTGATCTTGAGGCGTGAACACCAGGGCAGTCGGGTTGATAACCCCTCCTGTTGCCGGTAACATAGTTCGGTGCCTTTGGTGAATCCTCGTCGTCTCCTCCCGAAGCCGGGTCTCTAGGTCATCCAGTTCCCGCTGCCGCGCTGCCATCCCCTGCTTTTCTGCTTCTACCTGCCTTCTTTGCTGCTCCAATGCACGACGAGCCACGTCCAGATCTCTTACACGCTCTGCTGCGTTTTCTGGGGTGATAACTGTAGCTAGGACTGTGGGATCCAAGATCAAATTATTATCAAACAGAGCTGGGTGACGAGGATTCGAGGGGCCCGCCCCCGGCGTCCGGTTTGCTTGGAACCCGAACATATTTGCGTGTCGCTCCTCCTCCGCTGGGCGACTGGTGACTGATGCCGATTCTCCATCGACCTGGGCCAAGATCGGGCCAGCCGTACCTTGTTGCTGAGCCAGCACCTGCGCCGCCCCAACTGGCGCCGCGGCTGCGTTTCCTTGATTGGTATTGATTGCGGGGGCCGCATAAACTGCAACCCGGCGCATAATACTTGGCGTAGATCCGTACCGTTCTTCCTCTTCGCTATTTTCCTTCTCGTATCGGTCCTCCGATAAATCCCGTATAGACTCGGTACCTTCCTCCCTCTCTGTCGGACCCGTTGTTCCGATCGATTCTTCTTTTTCCGATTGAACACGCGTGTCCTCCCCTGACACAGAATCAGATTCAAGATTATCACGGCTCGAATTGGAAGCACATACCATACCGATGAAGACGTTGATGCGGCCGACTGTCACGACGGATCCGGTTTCGAGGTGGTCCGACTCTGGCCCCCAGCCAGAATCGTCTACCATCTTCTCTCCTTGGTTGTTGACGTAGATTTCTCCGACGACGAGGTTCCTCATGTTCTTCCGAGCTTCTCCCGTGATGTAAACACCTTTGGACGCAGGCCCCACGGTGGGCGCCAACTGTCGTGGGATAATCACGGCAGATGTTACCGGGGGTAACTGATCTAGGGGCAAGTCGACACAGGTATTTGGGAGAGGGTTTAGCTCGAAGGAAGACATGGCGAAAAGCAATCTAAGAGCCGGAAAACAACTCGCCGGATCTCGATGTGATTATACTGGATTCTCGATAATAGGTGTTACAGTTATGACTTGGATCTCTCTTAGGCGAAGCCCAGGGGTTGGTTTATATAGTACTCATATCCCCCTTGACTTGCCTTACAAAGCGCTTCTCGAGTCCTATTCGAACTCTTCATACGAACCCTAACTTTCTTTACCGTAACCCACAATCCGGGTTACGATCCCTACAAGTCCTGGGCCTTCTAGAAGCTTCTTTGTCCTTAGCCGGATTTGATCCATCCGTCGTTTGGGCCGGATCTCACCTGGGAGTCGGCATACCGGGTTACTATCCCCTCATCAGGAAGGACCGTTCATCATAAGCCGGAACTTGCACAATGGATCATATTACTTGATAGACACAAGGGAAGAGTCGGATACTGTCAACGACACCGCTCACACCACTTCATCTATGCAAGATAGGGAAAGACCATGGAACGTGGCTCAGCTACGTCCCTATTACACCCAGACTAGACTAGGTTTACAAGTGGAACTACACGATGTAACAGGCAGCAGGTTTTAGATGCACTCTTTTCCTATCCAGGGTACCTAAGGGGACTGGAGGGTTTTTAATGAGGCGGCCTGCTGACCTAACTTTTCTCATATCAATAAAGAGATGGTTAAACTATGAAATTGCTTCTTTCTTATTTACTTCTGTTAAAGTTTTGATCTTTCTGTTTTTTATTTTATCAGGTAAGTATTACTTATTTGTTTTATAATGCATTAGTTCTATATTTTTCCTAAAGATTGCATACATAAGTCTTGGGGGCTGATTGCTTGAATAGCACAGTTGCAAACTCAAAGACCCGGCCACGATGCCATTAAGTTATAAGGACCGATTACTTGCAATAAGTACGGTTGCAATCTTATAACCGGACAATAGAGCCAAATTTTCTTGATTTCTCTTGTTTAAGCTTGATGTGACTCGCAAAAACGTGGCATGCTTTGCTAAACGTGTAATTACAATCATTCATGATGCCCAATGGGACTTGCCTGACCCTGTTTTTATAAAGTTATAAGCATCATTGAATATCCACGCGAAAGACGGCTTATAACAAAGAGGATCAAAAGGGTCATCCAAACCACAAGTTATGCAGAGTACAAGGTTAACAGCCGGAAACTCGTAATATATTAAGCATAACTTCAAACCTATGTGAGCAACTCTAAGTTTTAGGCTTTAGCAGAGACAATTTGCTTTCTTGAAAATCGCAAGTCCCTAGACTCGGAAAGTCGGGCCTTGGGGACTTGGGAATTTGAGAAAAGCAACAAATTGTTTAGCTGTTAAGCTTAAAAACCCAAAATCCGAGTCTTGGGGACTTGGGGACTTAGGAAATAAAGTCCACTTGTCAAAATCCCTGAGACCTGGCAACCGAGTCTCACAAAAGGAAAAATAGCGAAAATCGGAAAACCAGCAACAAAAAGTTGAAGACTAGGAAATAACTTATCTATGCGAGAGGCCAGAAGGGCCACAAAAGCTATTAAAGTGTTAAGGTATTACAAACCGAGGGAATTGTATCGAAAAGTGCACAGGCGCACTATTAAAAGAATAATCGTATCAGGCATGTTACAAAATGCCCATTGGCCGAATGAGTGTTTGAGGCGATAAAAAGTGAAACTTTACTTGGCGTCCTTGGCCGAGTCATCGATGTTGTCCTTGGCGGCCGGGTCTTTGACTTGCTCGTCGGTGGTCTTCTCAGCTCCTGCGTCCGGGTCAGCAGTGTCGGCGCGAGCTGGAGGAGGGACAACCGGCGTAGACGTGGAAGGCACAGTGTCGGCTTCAGCTTTCTTCTTGGCGGCTTCCTCTTTCTTCTTGGCAGCTTCCGCTTTCCACTTCTCCAACATGTCAAAGGGCTTAGGCAGATCCGATTTAATGGGCTTGTCATTGGCATCATAAGGTGGAGTGATCTTGCTTAAGTCCAGTTTGTCGGCGATCAAGCTCGCCGAGTGACGCACCTGCCATGAATGCCCTTGTAATCCTTACCATTGAACTTGGAGCCGTCATTGTTGAATTCGGGAAACCCGCCCACGAGCTTTGCCGGCTCAAGCCTAGGAAAATAGGCCTTGGCCAGAGCAAGCCCTCGGGTTACCCCAACCCGGCACGATGAACGCTTCCAATGGTCGATCCACTCGGGGATGGTGGAGCATGCGTCAAGCAAAGTGTCCAAACCACAGTAACCTGTACCCGACCACTTCACGGCCTCCAAAATCCACGTGATGCTGCCCCCGAAGAAGATGATGCTGCCAAGCTTAAAACCATCAAGAATACTCTTCGCCAACTTTGCGGCGGAATTAGCTGGATACTTGATGAGCTGCGACTGCCGGATGTCAAGCCAGATAATATGAAGAGATTACTGGAATTCTGCTCCACGATCCCCGAGTGGATTTGGCATTGGAAACGATCCTCCTGCCGAGTTGGGGTAACCCGGGGGCTCGCACTGGCTAAAGCATACGCCCCCAAGCTACAACTTGCCAAACTTATGAGTGGATTTCCAGAGTTCAACTTGGATGGGTCCAAGTTTTTGCCAAAGGACTTCAAGGCTATTCAGAAAGAAGTCCGCCATCCGGCTAGCGTTATTGCTGACAGCTTAGAGATTGATGAGATTCTCCCTGCTTATGATGCTAATGACAAGGTTGTCAAGGCGAACCGCCCCCAGCCGTTCGATATGCTTGCCCGTTGGAAGGAGCAGGCGATCAAGATGAAGGAAGAAGCCGCCAAGAAGGCCGAGGCCGATTCTGCTCCTGCAACTTCTGCTGCACAACCCGGGACTGCTACCGACCCGAGTGGCGCCGCAACTACTGGTGGCGACAAGGGCAAGGCCAAGATGGATCCTGCAGCTTGAAGTAATGCCTATCATTTCACACACATCAGCCGGCAAAGCATCGTTAAAACAGTCTTTACTATTCGTTTAAGCAGAGCGCCTGTGCTCTTTTGATACTTTATGGTTTTTGTAACACTTTTATTTAAACTCCCAATGCACTTTGCGCCCCCTTTGGGCTTTTGATGAATGTGTCTTTGCATTTACTTATTCTTGATATCCACTTGCTTTATTCTCGATACCTTATACTTTTCCTTATACTTTCCTTAGCAAGACCCGCCCTCCGGGTGTCATTGGCGTCTAGGGACCAGTTTTAGACCTGAATCCCTAAGCTCCTGAGACCCGGATGCGTGGCTTGTTTTAATTTTATCGGCTGGATGATGCTGTTTCTTCCTTAGAGCTCATAAGTCCCCAGTCCGGGTTTCTGCGTCTAGGGCACATGATTGTTTTCTTTCAAGGAAACAAATCGCCTGTCGCTGAATGCCCAAGACTTCAGGACAGCTTCTTATGAGGTTTGAAGTTATGCTTGATAATCGTTGAGTTTCCGGCTATCGGCCTTATACTCTGCATAACTTGTGGTTTAGATGACCCTTTCGACTATCTTGTACTATAAGCCGGCTTTCGCGTGGATACCATGTTGTTACATCAATACGAAAACGGGGTCAAGCAAGTCCCGTTTGGGTCTCATGACCGACATTTAATCGTAAGCGAACGAATCATGCCACTTCGTTGCGAGTCACATCGAGCTTAAGTAAGAATAGCCGAGAAATTTGGACTTCTTTGTCCGGTTATAAGATTGTAGCCGCACTCGTTTTTTCGAGTGACGGCCCCTATAACTCATTGGCATCAAGGCCGGGTCTTTTTTGAGTTTACAGCTGTGCTTGTATGAGCAACCAGCCCTCAAGACCTGAATATTCACATTGCATAGATAAAACTTGCTTCTTTTCTTGATAATCCCTTTTTATTTGATATGAAAAAATTGGGCCAGCAAGCCGCCTCATTAAAAACCCATCCAGTCCCCAAGGGTGCCCTGGATAGGAAAAGAGTGCGTCTGAAACCTGCTGCCTGTTACATCATTTTCTGCTAAGTATAGTATGGACGTAGCTGAGCCACATTCCATGGTCTATCTCTTTCTTGCATAGGTGCAGTAGTATGAGCAGTGTCGTTGACTGTGGCCGATTCTTCTCTTGCATCTATCAAGTAATATGACCCATTATGTAGACTCCGGCTTATGATGAAAGGTCCTTCCCATGGCGGCGATAGCTTGTGTTTTCCCTCGTTTGTTTGAACCAAGCGCAGGACCAAGTCTCCCTCCTGGAAGACCCGGCTTTTTACCCGCCGGCTATGATATCTTCGCAAATCCTGCTGATATATGGCTGACCTTTCTAAGGCTTGCTCCCTTTGTTCTTCTAACATGTCCACGGCGTCTTGCCGGTTCTTCTCGTTCTCCACTTCGACGTAGGCTGTCACTCTTGGTGAATCATGAATGATGTCGCTTGGTAATACTGCTTCTGCGCCGTAAACCATGAAAAAAGGCGTCATCTGGGTGGACCGGTTAGGTGTAGTATTGATACCCCAGACCACGGAAGGGAGTTCTTCAACCCACGCTCCAGCGGCCCTGATACAAGGGACCCTTAGCCGCGGTTTCAATCCTCGAAGTAGCTCTTGGTTCGCCCTCTCCACTTGCCCGTTGGCTTGCGGATGTGCCACTGATGCCACATCAAGCCTGATTCCATTGTTGCCACAAAATTTTTCCATCTCTCCAAGGGACATGTTGGTTCCGTTGTCAGTGATTATACTGTGGGGATATCCAAACCGGTATATGATTCTTTTCAGGAATTTGACTGCTGTGGCCGCTTCACAATTGGTAACCGGCATAACCTCCACCCACTTGGTAAACTTATCGACAGCCACTAAAAGATGTGTCTTCTTGCATGGTGACATATGGAAAGGGCCAACCATGTCCATACCCCAAACAGCGAATGGCCAGGTTAGTGGTATTGTCCGTAACTCCATAGCCGGCACATGAGTTTGGCGAGCGTACCTTTGACATCCATCGCATCTTGCCACTATCCGCTCCGCGTCTGTTAAGGCCGTGAGCCAGAAGAACCCATGCCGATAGGCCTTAGCCACAAGGGATCTTGTGGACGCATGATGCCCACAATCACCTTCGTGGATCTCCTTAAGGATTTGTCGGCCTTCTTCCGGTGTCACGCAGCGCAGAAAGACTCCTGTCGCGCTTCTCTTGTACAGCTCCCCATTGATAATAGTATATCCTTTTGCCCGCCTCAAGATTTGTCTTGCTAATACTTCCTGTTCTGGCAATTCGCCCCGTGATAAATAGGCCAGATATGGCTCTGTCCACTCGGGAACAGTACGTATTGTAGCCACAAACTCCTCATCCGGGTCTCGATTTGCTAGTTCTTCCTCAGACTCGGATTTAACTGACGGTCGCCATAGCTCATCCAGGAAAACATTAGGTGGAACCGGCTCTCTACGCGAGCCGAGTCTGGCGAGTGCATCCGCTGCCTCATTTTTTCTTCTGTCTATGTGCTCCACTTCATACCCGGAGAAACACCCGGCAACCCTATCAACCTCTCTGCGATACGCTGCCATAGTGGCGTCCTTCCTATCCCAGGTTCCTGATACCTGCTGTACCACAAGATCCGAATCCCCAAAGCATCGTATCCTTCTGATGTTCATCTCCTTGGCTATCTTCAAGCCGTGCAGTAGGGCCTCATACTCGGCCACGTTATTTGAACAATCGAAGTGAATCTGTAGCACGTAACTTAGTTTGTCCCCCTTTGGCGACGTCAGCACCACTCCAGCTCCTGACCCTTCGTACTGCTTTGATCCATCGAAGTGCATGGTCCATGACTCGGAATTTGGGACTATAGTAGCCATTCCAGTGTGTGTCCAGTCGTTAACAAAATCGACCAAAGCCTGTGACTTGATTGCTGATCTGGGCTCGTAGCTGATATGATAATCTCCCATCTCTATTGCCCATTTGGCTATTCTTCCCGTTGCATCCGAGTTTCTGATGATATCCGACATTGGTATTGAACTAACCACTGTTATGGGATGTTCTTGGAAATATGGCTTCAACTTCCGGCTGGCCATAAAGACCCCAAACACCAACTTTTGCCAATGTGGATAACGCTGCTTTGCTTCCGATAACACCTCGCTGACATAATAAACCGGCCTTTGGACCGGGTATCCCTTCCCATCCTCCTTGCGTTCTACGACAACTACCGCGCTGACGGCCCGGGGACCAGCGGCCACGTATAATAACATAGGTTCTTTAGGACCCGGGGCTGCTAGTACTGGTGCTTCCGACAATTGCTTTTTTAGCGCTTCAAACGCCTCATCTGCCTCCTGATCCCACACGAACTTATCTGACTTCCGCAAAAGCCGATACAAGGGTATTGCCTTTTCTCCAAGCCTGGATATGAACCGGCTCAAGGCTGCTACGCAGCCCGTGAGCTTTTGAACATGCTTCAAATTTTCCGGTTTCTTCAAACTTTGGATGGCCTTGATTTTGTCCGGGTTTGCCTCGATTCCTCTCTCGGAGACTATAAAGCCGAGTAACTTCCCCGCCGGGACTCCAAATACGCACTTCGTTGGGTTAAGCTTCATCTGGTACCTTCTCAAGTTTTTAAATGTCTCCTTCAAATCATCAATGAACGTTTCTGCCTTCCGGGTCTTAATAACCACGTCATCCACATACGCGTGCACGTTGCGCCCAATTTGGCCCTCGAAGCACTTCTGAATACATCGTTGGTAAGTTGCGCCCGCATTTTTCAATCCAAACGTCATGGTTTTGTAGCAGAAGGCCCCAAAAGGGGTTATGAATGACGTTTTCTCCCAATCCTCCCTTTTGAGTTTAATCTGGTGGTACCCCGAATATGCGTCCAGGAAACACAGCAAGTCGCTTCCGGCTACCGCGTCTATGATTTGGTCTATCCTTGGTAGTGCGAACGGATCCTTTGGGCAATGCTTGTTGAGGCTCGTGAAATCGATACACATCCTCCATTCATTTGTCTTTTTCATCACAAGAACCGGGTTTGCTAACCAGTCGGGGTGAAATACTTCCATGATAAAGCCTGCGGTTAATAGTCGCGCGATTTCCTCACCTATAGCTCTTCTCCTTTCCTCATTCATCTTTCTCATACCTTGCTTCACAGGCCTGGCCTTGGGATCCACGTGCAAACTGTGCTCTGCCAACTCAGTGGGAATACCCGGCATGTCGCTGGGTGTCCAAGCAAACACATCCGCATTTGAACGGATGAATTCCACCAGAGCCTTTTCTTGCGCATCATCTAGATTGGACCCTATAGTGAATTGCTTGGTGGGATCTCCCTCCACAAAATCTACTTTCTTGGTATCTTGAGCTGCCTTGAACTTCGCTCTTTCGTCTTCAGCATCTGGCCTTCTCAACGCTGTACCATCATCCGGATCCACCTGCGACCGGTAATACTGAAGCTCTTCCTTCCTGCAGGCTTGTTCGGCCATTACTGAATCTCCCTCATCGCACTCGGCTGCTATATCCCGGTTTCCATGAATAGTGATGGTCTGCTTGGGGCCCGGAATCTTTAATTGCAGATACACGTAGCACGGCCTAGCCATGAACTTAGCATAAGCCGGCCTTCCGAACAGAGCGTGGTAGGGGCTGTGCAGCTTGACTACCTCGAACGTGAGCCACTCCACCCGATAGTTATCTACCGATTCTCCAAAGGCCACTTCCAACGCAATTTTTCCTTCGGGGCGTGCCGAATGACCCGGCACGATTCCATGGAACACCGTCGAACTTTTTTGTAGCTGGGACTCCTTGAGGTTCATGCGCAAGAAGGTTTCCCAATATAGGATGTTGATACTACTCCCTCCATCCATCAAGACTTTCTTCAGCTCGTAACCATTGACCTGGGGTGCCACCACTAACGCCAAGGTTCCGGGGTGCTTTATTCCTTCCGGGTGATCCCTTCTGCTCCATGTTACCTCTTGCTCCGCCCATCTCAAGGATCCCGAAGTGGCCGAGGAGGATGGATCCACTGTTTGCTTCAACGCCCCTTTGTCCCTGCTGGAAGTCCCTGTAACATGCACATGATATTGTCCTTTCAAATTGAGCGTACGTACCATGCCGATGAAGATATTGATTTGGCCGATTGACACCATGGATCCGGATTCGAAGTGATCCGGCTCCAACTCCCACCCGGAATTGTCCACTATCTGCTCTCCTTCGTCATTGGAGTAGATCTCGCCGACGACAAAGTTCTCCATACTCTTCCGAGCTTCTCCCGTGATGTAAACACCTTTGGACGCAAGCCCCCGGGTTACCCCAACTCGGCAGGAGGATCGTTTCCAATGCCAAATCCACTCGGGGATCGTGGAGCAGAATTCCAGTAATCTCTTCATATTATCTGGCTTGACATCCGGCAGTCGCAGCTCATCAAGTATCCAGCTAATTCCGCCGCAAAGTTGGCGAAGAGTATTCTTGATGGTTTTAAGCTTGGCAGCATCATCTTCTTCGGGGGCAGCATCACGTGGGCCTGCTAAGAAAGGCAAAAGGAGTAAAGATAGTAGGCAAGCAAGTGCAAGTGTTCAAATCAAAGCAATCCGAGTCATAAAAAGGTGAAATTCAAAAATCTTACCAGTCGCGGTACGGTGAACATCAGCAATTTGAGCGGAAAGAGTTGTAAGTTTTTCCTTAGCCCTGTGAGCTCTCTTCCTGTACTTTTTCGTCATCTTTTGGCACCTGCGAGCCTCAGTCTCAGCAGCTTCACGAAGGGCCGTTTCTTTTCCAATACGCTTGGTGGACTTGGCCAGCTTCTTCTCCAACTGTGAAACATAATCCTGTCAAGAAGCATGAAGAGGGATCAGCCAGAAACATTATGCAAAATTCCAAGCAAGTTACCTAGTAAATTACTCGGAACTTGGGGACTAGGCATGGAGACAATTGATGATTAGTCGGGGTTACCTCGTGCTTGGTTATTAAGGCATCTAGTATGTTTTCTTCGTCGCCCTTCAAGGTATGGAGGGCATCTAGCATTTGAGCAAAGGTCATGTCTTCAGGGCGAAGTCGAGAAGGGCCGGAGGATTGGCCCTCTTGTGGAGGAGTTGTTCCGAGTTTGGGGGTCGAAACCCGGATTGTTTGAACGTCCGGGATAGGAGAGCCCGACTTGGTCTCTACAATGATGTCTTCGTCCACTTCTTCAGAGGGCTGGGGTGATGCAGTCTTTGGTGGGACTGGGTCCTTAAAAGGATCTTCTCCATTTCCATCCTCGGCCTCGTCCTCAACCTCAACGTCCATGTCATCACTCGGCTTCTCTTCTCCCTGCTCTTCTGATTCAGGGATGTCCGGGTCGCTTAGCGTAACTGTGGCGCTGGAGAAAAGAAGGGAGACATTGATCAATGGAATATACGGAAAAAAGAAAAGTAACTAATACGAGAAAATGTAAGTAAAGGTAGTTACCCGGTGTTCACGGCATAGTCCGGGGGAAGCTCGCCGCTGGAGGCGGATGATGTCGGTAGGAGCACTGGCTGCGGCACGCGAAATTGCCCGGCAAGTGGATGATTAGGAGATGGATGACGTTGAGGAGATTGGGAAGGTTGAGCTGGAGGGGTACTGGCCCGATGAGTGGGTGAAGTGGAGATACCCGGGTTAAGGGGATCATCCCCCGGAGAATTCCGGGTCACCCTACGTTTAGTCGGGAGAGGGTCCTTCAATAAGGGTGAATATGATAATCGCTCGTTAAGTTCATGCATAGCAGCAAAGGAGTAAGGCGCACGAGACATAGAAGAGAAGGGAACCTTTTCAACTACCCCTCTAGCCTTCCTTTTGTTTCCAACAGGGGGCTCCTGGTCAGACTCGGTGGCCTCTGGGTCATTTTCTTCTTCCTCCTCTTCATCCCCCGACCCTGAAAACCGGATAGGTATCAGATAAGAGAAATAACACAGGTGAAGGGCAGGTGTGAAGGGTATGGGAGAGTACCCTCATCATCGTCAGCAGACTCGTTTTCCTCTTCAGGGTCTTGAGAAGGAGGAGGATTTTCAACTTTCCAGAAGGGGTCGTTATCCTGTGAACAAATAAGCACAAGTGGTGGTTAGAAGCTATAAGGGATGAAAGTAATGAAATGAGAAAAAGGAGTCAGGTCTTACCGCTGGGGCGGGGTTTTCCCGAGTGAACGGGGATAACCCGGTAGTGTTCTTTATGACATCTAGTCTCTCCGTCAGGAAGCCCTTGATAGTCTTGTTGGTGTTACCGGCAGGGAAGTTTTTGGTGGAATAGCGAAGGGAATCTGTGACGTGACCCGAGTATTCGTGCAGCGACTTTGAGCGGATGGAGTTGGGTTGAACCCGGAACTCCACCCAAGTCTTTACCAAGTTAAGTCCGAGAAGGCCATGGGCTGAAAGGGCCGATAGTTCGGCCAAAAGGGGCCGAATTGCTTCCCTATCAGAGTCAGGAGCGAAAGCACTAAAAGACTCGGACGGCTCGAGGGGGGTCTCCGAGTAACCCGGCAGTTTCTTCTCACCGTCCGGAGAAGTGTCGTGGCAATAAAAGAAGGATAATTGCCAGTTTTTGGCGTCAGAGTTCAGGTTGAGAGGTGGCATCAGTGAGTGTTTGCGGCGCTGGATAGACACCCCGCCGCAGGTAAGAAGCGTTCCGTTATCGTTCTCATAGCATGGTTCGCATTGGAATAATTCGGTAAAAAGAACAAGGTTTGGCGGAGTGCGTAAGTACGACTCGGACAAAACTATGAAGTGGGTTATGTTCAGCATAGAGTTAGGCCCTATGTCGAACACCCGGAGGCCGTAGTGGCTCAAGACTTCCCGGAAAAAAGGGTGACCCGGAGGACGGAATCCCCGGGTCACATGCTCGGTAAAGCAAATTACCTCGTTCCCGATAGGAGTGGGACGGGTCTCATCGCCAGGAGCCCTCCGATGTATTTCCTTTTGAGAAGGAAGGATTCCTAGCTCGGCCATCCCATCTAGCTTGGCCTTTGTCGTTGAAGACCGACCCCAGTTGGCAGAAGTGGTTTGAGAGGCCTTTGCAGAAGCCGGGTGTCTTCCTTGTCTTTTAGGAGCCATGGAGTTGACCTGCAAGGGACAGGAAAAGTATGGAGTGAGATTCGGAGCATCAAATCATTCGGGTTTGGAGACGTCAAGGCGTTGAAGGCTAAAATGAAAACCGGATAATGCACTACGACATTAAATGCAGAAGATTTTTCCGGGTGTTAGATGAGGTTGAGTAAATTGCTAATTACTTACACGTTCAGGTGAATTGGGTGTACATGGATGGTTGCCCATGCCTTTATTGTGGAAGGATTAGCTGGAAAAAGAGGATTTTCCGGGTGTTAATGCGACAGGCGGAAATAACAAGGTGGAATGGATCTAGATCGAAAAGCTTGCGAGCAATCTTGTGCAAAGTTGGATGGCCGATAAGTGCGCGGGGATGAGCTGCGACTACGTATCAGGTGACTAAAGGAACTAAGGTCTCTCGAAGCGGTTCAATTTGATGATATCGGAAAATCAGTTTACGGGTTGACCCAGATCCAATCTTGGTCAGATTGAAAAGGCTGCGAGCTTAAATTGTATGGTTGAGAAAGGCTTACCAAAGGAGTTGAGGTCCGAAGTGAGGGAGGTGCGTGGCGCGGCTTGAGTGTTGCGTCACGGCCCTCGATGAAGAAGCGCGGGTGTGACAACGGTGCTTAGTGGCGGTGCTGGATAGCTTGAGGACGAGTGCGGCCAGAGGTGGCCTTATCTTTCTTGAAGCGTGCGAGCCCAGTGGCAGAAGTTGCGAGGGAGCGTGGAGGAAAGGGATGATGAAGCGGGATGAATGACTTAGGGTTACCATCGGCTGATATTTATAAGGAAGGTGGTGAGCTCGCCCGCGGCTGGAAAGCCGGAGGTTACGGAGCAATAATTATCCGCACAGATTTGGTGTTGCGGGTGTTTGGAATGCGATTTGTCCCGAGATATCCGGGATCCTTATCAAGAGTAGGGCCTTAATATCTTAGGGTTCAAATTTGAAAATGTTCGTTGGGCATTCGAGGAAGGATCGAACTGTCGAATGACCGCTGCGGAGCTATGTCTAGTCATATGTTAAAGTAACTTGACCCGGTTCACGTAAGCTTGGGTGTTTCATGTCTTTTTAAGGAATAGCGAGCACTTCAAGAATGGATCTGTGAAGCCCGCGCTATCCTGGGGACTACTGATGGGGGGATAGTAACCCGGTAGGCCCACCTCAAGGTATAATCCGGCCCGAGGTGAGCTGATCAATACCCGGATAGGGGTAAGAAGGTTACTAGAAGGCTCAAAGGCTTGTGAGATTCGTAACCCGGCTTGTGGGTTGCGATAAGGAAAGTTAGGCTTTATATGTGGAGTTCGAGTAGGACTCAAGATGTGCCTTGAAAGGCAAGTTAGGGGTGTACGGGTGCTTTATAAACCGGCCCCTAGGTTTAGTTTGCCAGAGATTCAAGTCATATTGTAATACCTGTTATCGAGTATCCAGTATAATAATATCGAGAGCCGGCGAGTTGCTCTCTGGTTCTTAGATTGCTTTTCGCCATGTTTTCCCACGAGCTAAACCCTCTCCCGAATACCTGTGTCGACTTGCCCCAAGATCAGTTACCCCAGGTAACATCTGCCGTGATTATCCCACGACACACGGCCTTCAGCGTCTTCAGTTTCTCAATATCATCTTCATCTGGGGCCGCTTCACCCGGATCTGCAGAGTAACAGAACAAGTTAAAGCACTGAAATCCGGATGATAACACTTACGGAATGATAAATCCGGATTATAATCAGAAAGTCAGAAATTCTTACCAAGTAGAGTGCGGTAGGTATTGGCAATCTGGGCTGAAATCTTCTTCAGTTCACCCTCAGCAGTGTGGGACCTTTTCTTATACTTATTTACGTCCTTCTCAAGACTTTTCACATCAGCTTCCAGCCCTTCGCGTAACTTTGTCTCGAGTTCGAGGAGCTTGTTGGTTTTTGCCAGCACCTCCTCAGACTGGGTCACGTACGCTTGTGAGAAAAGAAAAGGAAAAGTTAGTCGGACAAACAACATATCCGGGTATGGCAAATTATAGAGTTATAAAGTACCAAGCAAACTAGCATAGTTCACTCGGAACTTGGGGACTATGTGAATATACAAGCAGCATTGGTTAAATTACCTGGTGCTTAGTTGCCATGGCTTCCAGAATCCCCTTTTCATCAGTCTTCAAGGTGAAGAGAGCACCTAGCAATTCTTCAAAGCTCAGATCGTCAAGTCTCGGCCCGGAGGAGCTGGGGCCCTGATTACTCGGGGGTGGAGTTCTCTCTTGCTTGGGGGAGGTTACCCGGGTCGCCTGGGTGTTAGGAGTGGGATCACCCCTCCGCGTCCCCAGGATCTCAACATCCTCATTACCCGGCAGGGGAAACTCGGCTTCTTGTTCGGCCGGGTCTACCAGAAACTCTTCTTCTTCGCCGCCAGCCGCGGCCTTCACAGTATCTTCCGGACCCTCCATAGCCGGATTATCCACATCCATATCGTCCGGGTCACTAATCGTGACCTTGGCCCTGAGAGAGAGAAATATATAGTCAATGTATGGTGAATGAAAGATATGGAAAACGTTAGTATAAATGACTTACCCGGTGTTCACGACGAAATCCGGTGGGAGATCGTTGCTAGATCCGGAAGAAGCTGATATAGGGTCGGAACGCGAGACTCGGAATTGCCCAGCTAGTGGATGATTTGGAGAAGGATGTCTTTGGGGAGAGTCGGAAGAGCGAGTTTGGGGAATACCAGCTTTGCGAGTGGGGGATGAAGGGATGCCCGGGTGAAGAGGATCATCAGCCGAAGAATTCCGGGTTACCCTACGCTTGACTGGGGCAGGTTCCTTCAAGTGCGATGAATCGATCAAGTGTTGGTTAAGTTCGCACATGTTAGCGTACGAATATGGTTTGGAAGCAATAGAAGAGTACGGCACCTTGAACACAACTCCTCGGGGCTTCCTCTTTGCTCCAACCTCAACTTCCGGCTCAGCCTCGCTCTCGTCCGACTGAGTGTCCTCCTTATCCTCTAGCCCTGGAAAGCATAGCATATTGTCGGAAAAAGGGAAAAACGTTGGAAAAACAAGTTAACAGAAAAGGAAACGAGTGAGACTCGGGTGTTACCCTCATCAGTATCAACCGGCTCTTCATCCTCTTCCGAGTTTTCGGAAGGAGGAGGGGTATCAATCTTCCAGAAAGCGTTATCTTCCTGAGAAAAAGTACAGAGACAAAAGTTAGTGATTGTACCAGAAAAGTATTAGTCGGATAAAGGGTGATAGCCGGATCTTACTGCTGGAGCCGAGTTATCCTGCGTGTAGGGGTCCAGGCCGGCTATGTTCCGGATCACCTCCAGTTTCTCGGCCAAGAAGTTTTTCATGATCTTGTTTGCATCCGAGGC
Source organism: Alopecurus myosuroides (assembly GCA_028641055.1). NCBI lineage: Eukaryota > Viridiplantae > Streptophyta > Magnoliopsida > Poales > Poaceae > Alopecurus > Alopecurus myosuroides. The sequence goes on from CM054058.1 coordinate 389,790,379, forward strand.
CGGGTAATTCCTCAACGAATAGCGAAGAGAATCGGTGACGTGCCCAGAATAGTTGCACATGAGTTTGGGCCGGACACTGTTGGGTTGAATCCGGAAAGTTACCCAAGTTTTGATTAGATTGAGCCCAATGAATCCGTGGGCCGACAGTACGGCTAGTTTTTGCAGAAGGGGCCGAATAGTTTGCCTCTCGGCCTCAGGAGTGAAAGAGCTGAAACTATCGGATAAATTGAGGAGGTTTTCGGTGAATCCCGGAAGTGGCTTCTCGTCGGCTGAGGAGGTATCCTGGCGGTAAAAATACGTTTTCTGCCAGTGTTTGACGTGAGAGCTGAGACCCAGAGTCGGCATGAGTGAATTTTTCCTCCTCTTGATGGAGACCCCTCCACACACTAGGACGGCCCCATCGCCGCTCTCTCGGCACGGTTTGCATTGAAAAAGTTCAAGGAAAAGAGCTAAATTTGGTGGGATGCATAGGTATGATTCACACAAAACTATGAAGTGAGTAATGTTGAGCATAGAGTTGGGGCCAATATCAAATACTCGGAGCCCGTAATGGTCCAGGAGCTCCCGGAAGAAAGGGTGACCCGGGGGGCGGAAACCCCGGATCACATGTTCGACGAAAAGTACTACCTCATCGAGACCCGGAGAAGGCCGAGTTTCCTCTCCAGGCACCCTCCAGTGGATGTCCTCCCGGGCGGGCAGGACGCCCGACTCTGCGAGCTCATCCAACTTGGCCTTGGTCACGGTCGATCTTGCCCAGTTGGCAGAGATCGATTGACTCGGCTTTGCCTTGCCGGCCGGCTGTTTTCCCTTCAGTTTAGCACTAGCCTTAGGTGCCATGTGTGTGATCTAAAAAAAAGGGGGGCAAATGCAGAGTGTAAATATCGAGAGACCCGGAAATCATGATTATCCGACTTAGCGAAAGGTACTTGCGGAAAGTTTAGCAGATTGGATCTAATCGAGAACATATGCGGAAAAATTCGCGATTGCAAGTTGTAGAGATGTGTTGTGAAGTGTGCAATTGAATCTAAACCAAGCGTTGGCCATGGAAAAGGCAAGGTAATGGCGCATTTTACTGGTAAGAAATGGAGGAGCATTTGAGGGTAATCCTAGATCCAATTTACCCGCGCCAAATCGAGAATTAGATCCAAGAGATTGAAGAGCTTACCAGTGGGATTAAGATGGCCCGAAGCGGCGGCGGCTCCTGGAGATCTCCGGCGAGCTGCTCGAAGCGCGGCGGTGGAGGTCAACGGCGGTGTCCCGGGCGCGCACAGTGGTGAACGGACGGCGGCGGCGCAGCTCCCGCGGCGTTCTCGCGACCGGCGGCGTGAACTTGCTGGTCACGGCCTTGGGCTTGAGCTCGCACGCGCAGGTGAGAAGTGGAGAGAGGAGGAATGTGGAGAGTGAGCCTTGGATCTAGGGTTACCCCCTGGACACCTATTTATAGGTGCGGGGTGGGAGCGCCCTAGGTCTAGGCGGCAAGACCAAAATTTTTGGAAAAATATTACCCGTCCGGATATTTTGGGATCAGCATTAAAAATGCCCGTTACGGGATATCCGGAAGAGATTGAAACGGATTACGAGCGCGATATTCGGACTGATTAGTGGATGGTATGATTCCAGGTCTTGTGTGTTTTCTCGGAGTGTTGACCCGGGAAAACGATGTTTGACTCGGGAAAAACTGGGTTACTATATGGACCTCCTATGGAGAAAGGCCTAGCTGTTATCAAAGCCTTTTAACCCGGTGTTTTATGGATTTGAGTGTTTGTTATTTTTGCAGGGAATAGCGTGCGCTTCATGGTTGATCCCGAGAAGCCCAAGCTATTCTGGAGACTACTGATGGAGGGATGATAACCCGGTAGGCTAACGTCAAGGTGTAACCCGGCCCAAAGGAAGTCACGCAAGACCCGGCTCAAGGAAGAGGAGTTTCTAGAAGGCCCAAGAAGGAACGCAGGCCCAGTAACCCGGCTTTCGGGGTTGCTGTTAGGAAACTTAGGGTTTGTGTGTGGTTTCTGGGTAGGATTCCGAGTGTGCCTCGTATAGGAAGCCAGGGAGCCGGGTAGGATATAAGCCGGCCCCTAGGGTTAGAGAAACAGAGCTTCACCAAATATTCGAGTATCCTTGTAACACGAGAGTTGATATTGTAACCCTAGTTCGGAGACTCGGCGACTTGATTGCCAGAGCTACCAGATCGATTGATATCATGATTTCCCCTGAGCTAAACCCTCTCCCAAACACCAGAGTCGAATTGCCCCTAGATAAGTTACCCCCGGTAACGTCTGCCGTGATTATCCCACGACAGGTAGAAAGCATGAGAATTGAAGTAAAACAAACAAAAACATATATGATAAAGCCAATCATGCCATCTTCCTTAAAGGTGAAAAGAAACTTATTTGAGAATACGAAGCTTATGAGATAACAATAAAGAAAGATCATGGAATAATATATCTACATGCAACTCCCTCTTTTCTACTTAAGTCTCAACGTATTGTTGCTACTGACCAATGCTAAGTTTGCCAAAAACAACTAGATTATCTTGAAGCTCCAACATTGATACCAATACTAATAACAAGATCACATAACAAAAATTGCAAACTAAAATAAAGTAGAACAAGTAGATGATGAAACTTCTCATTAATATTTCATTATGGCAACTCAAACCAAGGGATACAACGATAACCAACTAAGGAGTGACACCTCCATATTGCAAACCATACTATATGATATTTTCTCTACTCATGATACGACTCTACTAAAAGGTAAAAGGGAGTGAAAGATAAAGGTGATACCGCGGCACTCCCCCAAGCTTGGAACAAGGCAAGGGGATGCCAATACCAATGACGAATCAATTCTTTGGTGGTGGTGGTGGTGGTGAATCCTTTTCGATGAGCTTATCAACTTATTCCTTCAAATCTTCCAATGCGTACATAAGCCTATGCATCACCTCCGTATAGAGCTCAGTTTGGTTTATGTGCTTGTTAGATGGTGAATCCCAGCCATATAGGTCTTCCTTCCTTGCTTCCTTGGATCGAGAGCTTCCTTCTTATGTGACTGGTGTCCTTGAAGCTAAACAGTGACGTGGGGCCTTTCATCCAGTAATCATCCTCGCCGTTTGTTTGCGAGATTTTGAAACCACTCCAATGCTTGCGATAGTGACGCATGGACGTACTCGTAAGTCTTCTTCTACATTCCTTCAGCTCCGCTATCAATCTTCTTCTTCGGCTCCAGATCTTGGAGACCTTCTTCCTTTGGTCCCTTCCCCTTGTTGTTGTTGGTGGAGACCATGGTGCTTCTAAAATTGAAAACAAACCCTGGCAAAAATAGCTCGAAACAGAAACACGACGAGAAAACGATATATGGACCTCACGGGGTTCGGGGAATTATATAGCAAAAATATGCATAACAAAAGGAAAGTCCGTGTCGAAAACGAGTCTGAGAGGGGCTCTAGTGCTCCCACACCATGGGCTGGCGCGGCCAGGGGTGGACCCGCACCGCCACATGGTGTGGTGCCTCCGGACCGAGGATTCCCTAGCAGCCTGGTATTTGTTTCAACGTACTTTTTGATTCCACCTTTTGGATTTTTTCATGCATCTTTTTACAAAAGTTCCTACAGGGTCGGTTGTTCCACTGAGAAACCTGGTTCAGTTCTGTACCATATTTTCCTTTCGAAGCAGGTTCTAGATGCCAAGGACACCATGGGGCATATCGAAAACCGGAACCAGGACATGGCCAGGACCGCGAAAGAGATCTTCGCGAATTCCAAGAGGGAGATGAAATATTATGCACTTGAGCTAGAGCAGAAGCAAAGAGCTTTGAGGGCTGCTAAAACCATGGCTGAGATTCTGCCGGTCCACCATGACTTGGGTAGGAAGATGGAACAACTCCGGAAAAAGATTCAGATGCAAGACCAGGAAGCTGATCTCATCCGCGGTGAGATCAAAGTGCTGGCCAAGGAAGCAGGGGAGCCCGGCTAGATCTAAATCGATTTTCTCCTGCGTGAGCGTGTTTGGGGCTTGTCCCAGGTAGTATTTGTGTTATTATTTTATTTCAGTTTAATTAAGAATAAGCGTGTACTGCCATCCAATGTTGAAGTTTGTGACCGAACATATATTGAAATACTCCCCTCTGTTCACATATAGTTTGCGTTCTTGGAAAATTTTGTTTTTTGATCGTACAAAAAATTCCAAGGAGAGGCTCCCACGAGTTAAATTAGAAAGAAGCCAACTCTGCACGCAGCTTGCTTGCATGCATTGGTCGTGGATGCATCCCATGAGACGTGGGATCCAGCTGTCAATGACTCAAAGTCAAGGAAAAGTCCGCCCAGAGGTTAGTCAGAGAATCTGTGCCGGTATTGCACGTACACACAACGAATATGACCTACGTGGCAACACACATATGTTGCGTACGTGCCAACGTAGCGCTGCGTGTGTGCAGTTCGTGCCAACGTACCGCTGCGTGCGTGGGTTCGTGGGTGGATTCCTCGTCTTCTCCCCTCCCCCCTCTTCGTCTCCCCCACCCTGCTCTATTTAGGGTTTTCTCCTCCCTCCGCTCGTTTGTGCATTTTTTTCCCAGAAACCAGCAGTTCTTCTCCTTGAAGCGAAATCAGTTGTCCCTCCGCCGCTCGTTCGTGCCTTTCTGCTCGTTGCCACCGACGATGTCGTCTTTTGCTGCAACAAGGTATTTGTTTCAATACAATTTGTTTCAACAGTTCTTCTTCCTTCATTTCGATTCCGTCTTTTCAATTCCTTTGGATTTATTTCAACATCTGGTTCCCTTTGTGCAGAGCCGGAGGTTCCAGTGTCCGCACCGGATCGCCTTCGCTGTTGGGGCCGGTGGGCCTCGTCGATTCGCTCAAGACCCATTTGGCAGAACGGGACGAGGAGTTAGAGAATCTGGAAGAGGAGTGTAGGGAGAATGGTTGCAAGGCTAAAGCAGCTACTGCCTGCTATCAGGAGGCAGAAAGGGAGGCATCGGAAATATGCTGTGAGCTGAATGAGAAGCCGATGCATAACGTCGACCTACTGAGCACGTTCTCATTCCTCGAAAAGAAGACTGAGCTGAAAGACAGGGAAATTGTTCTCCTCCACAGGGAACTCGAACTGGCCAAGAAAAGGGCGTTCCTCCAAAAGCGGGGCTTCAAATTAAGCTCCATTGCTCCTTCGTGAGCGTGTTTGGGGCTTGTCCCAGGTTACCTGCTATCTATTTCTTTCAGTTTAAGACCTGTTGTGTGCGCACTGGCAAGTTTATAGCAGATTTGTGTCAAACTATGTTTAAGTTGTGTTTACTAATTTTATAGTTTATCTCAATAATTTGTTTCTTAAGAATGCTCAGGAATATTTAGAGTACGTTTGAAAGTAATCACTACAAAGGATATAGTTTGCAACAACAGTTCTCATGAGATAGTTTGGTAGGACAACAAAAGACAATATTTCTGGTACTACTACAAGGTTATATGAGATAGTTTTGGTAGGACAACAAAAGACAGGATTTCTGGTACTACTATACATCTATACACGAGGAATATACATGCTAATTAATTAAACAATTTAATACAAGTTATGACCACCAAACTAGCTGATAAAACAACAACACAAGTTTGTTATCATTCTCTAAAATTACTCAGAAGTTCTCACCAACTACACTGCCAAGTTCACTACCCCCATCGTCCTCCTGTGATTCGACGTCTCCGTCCGCATCGTCACTGACCACCTGTCGTGGTGGTGTCACGGCAGATGCCATAGGATGGCTAAAGATGTGGGGACGAAGGACGCTGGAGGTGCTCGGGGAGGGATCACGCGACGTGTAGACGCGTGAGGTGAAGATCAAACACTGCAAACAACACGATCTACCCAGGTTCGGGGCCCTCGTGAGGAGGTAAAACCCCTACTCCTGCCTTTCTCTCTGTATTCTGGTGTCTCACCGAGTAGCCACAGTACAAATGTTCTTGCTACCGAGTAGCCACTCTTCCCTCTCCGGGTAGGATTAGGTCAAGAATCTCTACGTGAGTTCTAGTAACGCTATGTGGTGTGTGATCGTCCCTCGCGCAGGAGGCGGCTGGGCACCTTATATACCCGGTGCCCTGCCGGATACAGCCAAATATAACAAGTGTCGACATTGTGTGCACATCGTCCTTCTTCCGAGTTCCCGCTGATAGCTTTGGCTTCTAAGCTTGTCCTGATGCAGAAAGTCGTTGGGCAAAACCAAGTAACCAGTCTGTTATCACTGTGCGAACACAGAGTAGGTCCCCCCTATCCTGCGACGCCCTGCTGCCACACTGTCGCTGTCAGGCACGCCGTCCCCAGATGAACAGTGCTGTGAACAGTGCCAAGTACTGACCCGGGATATGCGGGATCCTGTGTCAGAACGGCTCCTTTGACTTCTGGCCCGAGTAGGTTCCCGCCAGTTTTACTCGGGCCAACTCTTCTACTCGAACAGATATATCTTGCTTGATATCTCCTTCTAGTCATCTTTTTGTGAGACCGAGTAGCAGTCGACCGGGTAGCAAGTACCGGGTAGGAGGCTACTCGACCAAACCTCTATTCTGATTGTTGCCTTTACCACTTTCCTTTACCCTACTCGGGGGTAACCCCCCGACAGCAGTCCCCGAAGCTGGTAGAGCCCTGCGAACTCGTTCACTGGGCCCTGCCAGCTTAAAAATCAAGCTTGGCAACCTTGCTCTTGAACCTCAATATGCCGAGTAAAACCTCCGAGTAGCATTTCAAAGAGTACCTTGAGTTTCCTTTCTTCCGAATAGAGCTAGCCTCCTTCTCTGTAACCGAGTAAAAAGACTTAGGGAATTTCTTCGATCGAATCTCTGCAGCGCAGAGCACCATCCGGCTTTCCGTGCTGCACTGGACACGTGTCACGCATCCAGGACCGCGACGCCTCGCTGCCCAGACCCTGACAGGCCACGCGCCCAGTTTTCACGGAGCGGGCCCACGACCTCGTAATGTCCCATCACGCGCAGTAATTAGCCACGATCTCGTCGTGGGATCAATTGCGGCCGTTACGCGCGCGTTCCGCGCTGTGTGCGTTTCTAACCGGCCACAGACCCCACGCCGGACGATTTATTGCCACGATTGATCCCACTACTCCAATTCGTAACGGTTACCCGTGGTGCGGTATAAATACCCCCGTGGTAACTTCCTCTTCTCCTTCCCCTGCACTTTCCTCTTCTGCCTCTCTGTTTCTCCGCCGCCGCAGAGCTCTCCGCCGCCGCGCAACTCTTTGCGCCGCCGCGGATTCATCCAATCCACCCAACTCTTCCAATTTTCCACCACTTCCTACTCGCAGCCATGGCTCGTGGCGACAGTGCTCGCGCCGGCTGGGCTGGCTCCGATGTCACCGTCGATGACTGCTCGTGGCTTGTGAACACCCGGAGGGTTCCTCCTGGTGTTCAGTGCCGGCCGTCCGATGGCGAGATCGTTCCGGCCCCGCGGGAGGGCGAACACGTCGTCTTCCTCGCGCACTTCGCGCGAGGATTCGGCCTCCCTGCTTCCGATTTCCTCCGTTCTCTTCTCGACCACTACGGTCTTCAGATGCATCACCTTCCTCCTAATGCGGTTGTCTTCCTCTCCTACCACGCCGTGGTGTGCGAAGCCTTCCTCGGCGTTCGCCCCACGACGGAGACGTGGTTGAAGTATTTCTTCTTCCGCCAACAGAGCCAAGGCAAAAAGGACGGGGCGGCCGCCAGCAGCCGGACAACCGATACCGGCAGCGCCATGATGGTGCAGCGGACGGGAACCAATCACCCTCGCATCAAGGGCTTGGATTCTGTTCGCAAGTGGCAGAAATCCTTCCTGTACGTGAAGAACATCCCCGCCACGAAGGATGCCAAGATCGAGGACCGCATCAATCTGCCCCCTTGGAGCAGTCGAGCTCCTACCTGGCAGAACTGGAAGAGCAAGCCATCCAACAGCAGGAATCTGACTCAGATGGAGGAACGGCTCGCCTATCTGATCGGAGAAGGGCTGAAGAGCGACAATCCAGTCGCCTGCTGGATCCGCAACCGAGTGATGCCTCTGCAACGACACTCCCACCCCATGTGCTACATGGGCGGCCCTCGCGACTGTACTCGGACGACTACGTTCGAGCTCAGCAACGCGGACGTCGCCACGCATGCAAGGTCCATCCTGACCACAGGCCTCCGAGATAACTCGCAGTATGGCTTCATCCCATACAGCCGCACGAAGCCGATTCCACGGGTACGTTCCTCTTATTCTGCTTCCAATACATGCAATCCGAGTAGATAGCTTCCTCTCCTTGCTGCGACTAGCATTCGCATTCTGCGCCGAGTAGGGCGCTTAGCGGAACTGCTCAGGCTTAGTATGCTTGCTGTTTGCACGCCTTGTCGGGTAGCACACTTAGGAGAAACACTTAGGCTTAATGTGCTTGATGTTTGCACGCCTTGCCGAGTAGGACACTTAGCCGAACCGTTTAGGCTTATTGTGCTTGGTGTTTGCACGCCTAGTCGGATAGAGTGTCTTCACGCTACTCGACTCACTCTGCGATGTTTCTCTATTCTTCAGGTCCTTGACCGCCAGCTTGCTGAGAGCTGTGAGTGCTTTGAGGGCAACTGGTCAGATGACCGAGAAGAAGATGACGTGGTTTCCTTCGAGACCGCGGACAAGCTCAATCCTCCTGAGGCCGCCCAGACAAGTAGGCACCGTGTCGATGCGTCCGTCCGCGGCTGGACCGAGGACGAAGATGAAGGTAATTGAACTCATCCTGTCTGGTCGCAAGCTGCACAAACTAACTGCTTCCTGCTTCTGAATCGCCCTTCTTCCTTTCTATTTCACAGGTGATGCCGATGCTGAGGACGGAGGCGAGGATGAGGACGACGATGAAGGTGAGGACGAGGACGATGCAGCCCTGGTCGTCCTACCTCTTTCAGTTGCCGCTCCTGTCACCCGCAAGCGGGCGGGTAGTGGCGCCCAAGAGCCCCCCGCCAAGAAGAAGAAAACCGAGAAGCCAGTCACCGAGAAGACGACCAAGAAGGTCGTGAAGAGGAAACGACCATCGATCCCTAGCCGCAAGGGGTAAGTTCCTTCTCGATCATACGATTTGGTTCACTTCGTTCTTCCCGGTTGATTCCCAATCCTTTTGCTTTACTGTTTCCTCTGCCCTCTTCTTATTTCTGAATGGAATTTTCTCTTCAGAGCCCCCTTGGACGCGGATGCCGCTCGTGCGCCCACGAAGACCAAGAAGAAAGCCGCCATTGACGTTGATAAGCTCATCAACCTCGACGGCGACGAAAACGACACCGCCAATGCGCAAGCGGAGGACTCCGACGAGGCTCCGTACAGGGATATCGACGCCCACGGCGTTGAGCAGGAGCAGCAGTCCCGCGCCGAGCAGGAGGCGCAGGATGCTGCTCACCAAGAGATGCCACCATCTCCTCCGCCCAACATCGCCGAGGAGAGTCAAGATCAAGATCAAGAGATGCACGACGACGCCGCCCTTGAGCGGCCGGGAACAGAACAGGAGCAGCCAGCCACAGGGGCTGCTGAACAAGAAGACCCCGCGCCTCAGGCGCGGGTAGAAGCAATGGATGTCTCACAGCCGGATCCCGCTGCCGAGCAGCGGGTAGAAGACGCGACTGGGCAGTACCCTCTGAGCGACGCGCAACCAGTCGCCGCGCAGGGTAGCGCCCAGCCGGATGCCGCACCGGATAGCGCGCCCCTGGCGCCACCAACAGATCAAGGTAGCGCCCAGCCAGATTCCTCCTTGGTGCAGACAACCAAGGCTGCAGCCAGCCCTCCAGCCAGGCCGGTTACAAGGAAGAACGCTCAGGATGCTGCAGAAAAGGAGGCCGCCGAGAAGAAGGCCGCCGAGAAGAAGAATACCGAGAAGAAGAAAACTGAGAAGCCAATTGCCGAGAAGCCAACCGCTCAGAAGGAGAAAGCTAAGAAGCGGGCTGCCGAGATGCCGCCGCCAACATCAACTGTCCAGTCCAGTCAACTGGCTATCCGCGAGCCTGGCGCGGCTGCTGTCGCCGCTGCTGCATCCACCGTCTCAGATCAGCCCGGCTACCCTCCTTACATGGTGAAGGTTAGCCAGCAGCACCAGGTTGGCTTCACCTCCAAGGAACAGAAACTTGCTCTTCAGAAAGGGAAGAAGGCCGTGGCAGTGGACTCCAGACCCCCAGCTCCAAATCAAAACAAATCCCTCTCCATTTCTTCACGCGGGGTTCAGGACCAGGCAGTAACGTCCCAGGGCCTTGAGCAAGTACTGGATCTGGTCGGCTTCATCGATGCCAAGTGGGACAGCAAGGTCCTTGGCAACACGAACTGGAACGGCACGGATCTGGGCGACATAGACCATATGCGTGTCGACTGGAACAAGGTAGACCTGGGTTACAAACCCATGACTGTCTCATCCACCTCTGCTACGCTTGCCGCCAAGATGTTTGTCCACCGCAAGAACGCCGAAGACCTTGAGCAATCCTACGCGGTAAGTTTCTACTCATCCTCTCCGAGTTTCATTTTCACTTTTCCTCTACTCTTCTTCTTTTCCTTATCCATCGCCCAGTCCCCGAGATTCTGGCCGAGTAGGCAGATACTCTCCCGAGTAGCCGCATTTTCGGGTTGAATCTCTACTACTTTGCCTGACTCTTTTTTCTTCTGCTTCTCAGAATAGCGTACTGAAGCGGACCGACTTGCATCGTCGGCTACTCTGGAATCACGCTGTTGCCAAGAGACGCATTGCCGCCTTGGAAAAAGAGAAGATAGCCGCCGAGGAGGCTGATAAAGAAGTGATGAATAGCACCCTGAGGCTTTCTGAAGTTGAAGGTACGCTTTTAGCTACGCGGTTCTTGCGTTTGGTGTTTACGCCCGCTTCTGCTTTTTGCGCCAACCAATTTTACTCTTCAGGAAAGTTGAAGGCCCTGTCCGACGAGCATGAGAACTGACGTGCCTTCGTTGAGAATGGCCAAGCCACCATCAAAAGACTGGAAGGTACGTTGCCGTCTTTTCGGCTTGTCTTTGTGTTTCTTTCTTCGCTACTCTGCTGACCGCGCTTTGCTCTTTTCAGAAGATCATAAGAAGTTTGCTGAGGAACATCAAGACTGTCTCAAGCCTACTGAGGTGGTGCAGCAATTATCAAGCCAATCTGTCGCGCTGCAGAAGGAACACGCTACCGAGATGGAGAAGCTCCAACTCCAGCTGCGCACTGCACTTCAGGATGCCCTAGACTTAGCAGCCGAGAAGAAGGAGCTGGTTGCCGATAAGGAGAGGAACGAAGCAACAGCCAAGGCCAGGGAGAGAACCCTCGAACAGGAGTGCGAGGTGCTGAAGAAGAGCAATGCTGGGCTCTTCACTCAGCTAGAGGAGCTCCGCTTGATCGAAGAGAAACATCTATCCAACGAGGAAACATGGAAGAATCTGCTGCAAGGGCTGCGCTATGACTTGAACAGTAAGTGCTCCCTTTTCTCTGCTTCTCTGCTACTCGGCTGCACCTTTCTTCTCTGTTTCTCGTTTCTGATCTTCTCTCATAGCTTTTGCAGAAGTTTTCCCTGATATCGTGTCTTCTTGCGCGCCTGCCCTGGCCAAGGCCCGAGCGGCACGCGCTGAGAAGGGCGAGCCCATGGACACCCGAGCAGAAATTGAAGAGAGTATCCTGGTCATGCAAGGGCAATTCCAGCGCCTAGCCGGCGTGGGCACCGATCTGGTGCGCGTTGGCTTCCAGCTCCACGGTCTCTTCTGGCCCCAGGACGACGCGCCAACGACCATCCGCGGGCTTGCCCTGAAGCTGCGCGGCGTGAAGGCCGAACTGAAGAAATGGCGCGCCTCGGGAGCTCGGGCGGGTGCAGACATGATGCTGCTCTTCATCACCACTTGGTACGAAAACCTCAATATGCAGATTATCCGCGAGATGCGCCAGGACTCCAAGTGGGAGAAGGACCCCGACTGTGTGGCTATCCGCCAGTTGGTCGCTCACGAGGTCGCTCAGTATGCTGATACTGCGACCTTCATCGACGGCCTTACTGAGCCCGACACCGAGATGGAGGAGGACGAGGAGGAAGGCGAAGATGAGGAGACAGACTTGGATGATTTGGACTTGAGCTGCTTCGAGTCTCCTGGTGTCAAGGCCGGGAAGGGGAAAGCTGTGGTCATTGCGGGTAGCGACGAGGAGGAGGAGGGCGAGAAGATGTCCATCGACACCGCCGCGCTCGAGTTCGGCACCTCGTCAGGAGCTGCCCTCGACGACACCGTCAACCTTCGCGCCCAAACCACCGGCTCCACCTCCGCGACAACGCCCGTCTCAGTGGCCACGGCCACTTCAGACCAGGTAGCCACCGAGCCCGACGCCGAGGACGAAGCAGCGAAGCTTGTTGATGCCAGCGCAGAGGCGGACGCGACCAATGCCAGCGCCGAGGACGAAGCCGCGAAGACTGTCGACGCCAGCCCGGAAGCGGACACAACCAATGCCACTACTGAAGATGAAACAACCAAGGCCAGCACCGAGAACACCACGTCGACCTGAGTTTATCCTGCAGCTTATTCCTTAAACACTTATCAGATCCTCGGGATGCCGGGTGCAAATGTATCAGACTATTTATGCTGTTTGCTACTCATTTTTATTCACACTCGTTGCTTTCAACTTAATCATTTTGTTCAGCCTTGGCTTGATGCCGGGTTGCGTTATCATGCGAGTCCCCGAGTTGCATTTCTTATTCACTCTCTCTTTTCGTCTCAGCTCTACCCGCAACTTGTTGCTTTTTTGGTATTCGAGTCACAAGAGTTGAAGAGCAGAGCTGCAAATACTTAGCCGCTTAGAAACAATCATAGTAACGCAGCCCACCACTTAGCCGAAAAGATAAGACAAAGAACAGTAGTAAAAGCACCCTACTCGGTTCCTGCACTCTTCCCTTCCTTAGTAATTTTTCTTGTGCTCATGGACCTTTTGCTTGTTCTCTTGCTTGCCATGAAGCCGGGTTTCGGACAGCAGCAAAGTCGAAGAGTTGGCATGTAGGTTTAAACACAGTACTCAATGTACCTTTGAATTTTGAAGTAGAGCAACCGAATAGGCAAAAGGTAAAGCCGAGTAGAAACACTTAGGGCAATTTTGGACGAGGGCAGTCCCCGAGTTCAATTTCAGATTGCAGAATAGAATTTCAACTCGGATAAGAGGGTACATACACATCTTTGCTCACGAATGAAAACGACGGAGTAGAGCTACATTCCAGGGACGCTTAGATTCCTCTCCAGCTTTATCTGCCCTGTTCGCCTGTGGCGGGCGCGCATCTACAAGATAGTATGCATCGTTGTGCAGCGCTTTGCTCACAATGAAAGGCCCTTCCCATGGAGGAGACAACTTGTGCATCCCGGCTGTGCGCTGCACAAGCCTAAGGACCATGTCTCCTTCTCGGAAAACCCTTGGGTTCATCTTTCGGCTATGATAACGCCGCAGGTTTTGCTGGTAGATAGCCGAACGTGACAGAGTCAGCTCTCTTGCTTCTTCAAGCAGGTCAACGTCGTCTTCTCGAGCTTCTCTCGCCTCCACCTCAGTGTAGAGGGTTACTCGGGGGGAGTCACGCTCTAGGTCTATTGGCAACACGGCCTCAGCCCCGTATACCAAGAAGAATGGCGTGTAGCCGGTTGACCGGTTAGGGGTAGTCCTTAGACTCCACAACACCGCTGGCAACTCGTCTAGCCAACACCCAGGTGTTTTCAGCAGTGGCTCAATCAGCCTTGGCTTTATGCCAGCTAGCACCATGCCATTTGCTCTTTCAACTTGCTCGTTGGAGGCGGGATGTGCAACGGACGCAACATCTAGCCGGATATGCTTATCTCTGCAGAACCGCACCATCGCCCCCTCTGCGAAATTTGTGCCGTTGTCCGTGATGATGCTGTGCGGGTAGCCGTACCTCAGGATCACATCCTTCAAGAATTTCACAGCTGTTGCTCCATCGCACTTCCGAATAGGCTTCACTTTCAATCCACTTGGTGAATTTGTCCACCATGACCAGAATGTGAGTCATGTTGCCTCTAGCCGGCTGGAAGGGGCCAACCATATCCAGGCACCATACGGCAAACGGCCACGTGATAGGAATTGTCTTCAGCTCGGAAGCATGCATGTGAATCTTACTCGCGAACATCTGGCAGCCATTGCACTTCCTCACGATATCTTCAGCTTGCTGCAGAGCTGTGAGCCAGTAGAAGCCATGCCGAAAAGCTTTCTTGACCAACGCCCGAGAAGAAGCGTGATGTCCGCACTCTCCTTGGTGTATCTCTACCAGAATCTCTTCTCCTTCTTCTGGTTCCATGCAGCATTGCAGCACGCCGGTGGCACTTCTTTTGTGCAGCACATCTCGGAATATGGTATAGCCCTTGGATCTTCTCTGAATCTGTCTTGCGGTCACCTCATCTTCTGGCAGAGTACCGTCCCTTAGAAAGGATAATATGGGCATGGCCCAACTCGGTGTCTCCCGTGTGGGAAACACTGGTTCGTCCACTTCCATGGGAACAGGCACCTCTGGTTGCTCTTTAGGGTTGGGAGCACTTCTCTGGAGCCCTGATCGATTGGCAAGGACTTCCTCAATGAATGCGACAGTCCCCGGGTTAAGGACAGCAGTCCCCGAGTATGGAGTGGCAGTCCCCGAGTAAGGAGTGGCAGTCCCCGAGTAGGGAGTGGCAGTCCCCGGGTAAGGAGTGGCAGTCCCCGAGTAGGGAGTGACAGTCCCCGAGTAAGGAGTGGCAGTCCCCGAGCAGGGAGTGGCAGTCCCCGGGTAGAGAGTGGCAGTCCCCGAGTAGAGGACGGCAGTCCCCGAGTCGGGAGGGGCAGTCCCCGGGTTTCCTGTAGCATTCTCCCAGTCAATCTCCATGGGATCAGTTTCCTCGCTTGGCAGAGAAGGAACAAATATGGATTCCGAGTTGGGAGAGGGCTTGATGGATGGCTTCCTCAAGTGCTCCAAGGCAACTCCCGCCGGGATGGACTGCCGAGAAGATCCCAACTTGGACAGCTCGTCTGCCGCTTCGTTCTCTGCTCGGTGAATGTGCTGGAACTCGCAGCCTTCGAAGAACCCAGTCATGGACTGTACCAGGAAGCGATAGGATGCCATGTTGGCATCTAGAGCATCCCAAGTGCCAGAGACTTGCTGCACCACCAGATCTGAATCGCCATAGCATATAATGCGCTACACGCCAACCTCCTTGGCTACTCGCAAACCATGCACCACTGCCTCATACTCTGCTACGTTGTTGGACGCCTTGAAATGAATCTGCAGCACATAATTGAGTTGATCTCGCTTGGGTGACGTAAGCACTACGCCAGCACCAAGGCCTTCCTTCACCTTCGAGCCATCAAAGTGCATCTTCCAGTAATTAGAAACTGGAGCAGGAGGTTCATACTGCACCTCGGCCCAATCCACCGGAAATTCCGCCAGAATCTGAGACTTGATGGCTTCTCTTCTCGCGTACGCGGGTGCATACGCTGCCAGCTCGATTGCCCACTTGGCTACTGTAACATCCCAAGTATGAAAATATCCCTTAGAATGTTTGATTTATTGTTTTAATTCAAGTATTGCATCATGTCATCATGTTTAATTATTTGTGTGCATTTGTTACTATTTGTTTTGCATCTGTTTTATCTTGTTTTCATAATCAAACCCAAACAATTTCAAATGGTTATTTTCATACTTGATCTGTTACAACTTTTGGAATAAAAATAACAAATGAAAACAACCAAATTGTTCCATTTTATTTCCATGTGATCACTCATTAAATTGTTGCTTTAAATCAAACCATTAGTTCAAGCCATTAACTCTAAATCATTTTCCAATTCAAACCAATCCTTAAAATCAGTACTCTTTTGAATCCATGAAGTTCACCACACATTTTTTAAATCTTTAAATCACTTTAAACCCTAGGGGTAACCCTATTCAAAATGCTTGTTTTCATAAGGTTTCATTAATATTAAAATTCCCCAAATTTGGTTTCAAATACAAACAACATTTTAAATCACAACTTTTTAAAAATAACCTTGGCATTTGGTTGCTATTGGTCTAACAAGCCTAACCAAATTTTTCTGGAATTTTTACTAAGCTAAAACCTTCCCTTTTCTTCCAAATCTGTTTCAGCAAAAAAAAAATAAAAACAGAAAAAAAAATGAGCAGCAGCTAACTAGCGCGCGCGTCAGCTAAGCAAACCCAGCCCATCTAAGCTACAGCGCGCGCAGCCCAGCCCGCCTACGTCGCGCGCGTACCGCTTCGTAATTCGTGCCATCTTCTGTTTGAAGTACGGCACGCATCTCCGCCGTGCCACGTCGCCGTACGGCGCGCCCGACGGCCAGGAGAGCGCCGTGGCCCCTATATATCCCCCTAGACCTCCCTGGCGCTAGCCCTAATCCCTAGGTCACGTATCCCTCCTCGAGGCGCCGCCAATTTCCTCTCCACGTCGCTGTTTCTCCTCGCCGCTGCAACCACCGGAGAGATCGACTGAATCCGCCCACGCCACCGTCGCCATGGCCCTTCCCCTACCCACCTAAACCCTGAAATCGCACCACCACCGTCTCCTCTACAGTTTGGACACCGCCGCCAAGCACGCCAACGACTGGAACCCCGCCGCCATCATCGTCACCGCCGCGGCATCCACCTCCGCCGTCAGGAACAACCACGGCAACCTCCTGGTGAGCCCACCGTGCGTCCTTCCCTCTCTCTGTTGCATCTGCGGCCGCACGCGTCATCCCATCTGCACACGCACGTATTCACCCGCCCGAGCACGGCCACCGCTCGCCGCCGGCAGCGTTTCTGTCAGCGTTTCAGACGTGTGCGCGCGTCAGCGAGTTCAGTTAACACTCGAGACTGAAGAATATCCTCAGCACGTCTCTGTTATCTGACAACAAACGAAAGCAGCGCAGCGGTAGCGGTCAGTGCGCGCGAGGGCGAGGTCGCGGGTTCGAACCGTGCTCTCCCTGGGATAAATCCCACACTTTTTTCGCCGCAGCGCTGACAGGGAGGCCCCCCTGTCAGCCACACAGCAGCCACGCAAGCGCACGGTCCCCTGGGCCCCCCTGGCAGTGGCTGGGGTAGGTTCCAGTACCGTATAAAACGAATTTCAAAGTTTCTGTAATCAAATCTAGGTCCAAATAAATCACAGTTTGGCCCTTGGTTTTGAAACCTTAATATCTTTTATTTTATAACTCTAAAAACTGCAAATAAAATATCCACACTGGTCTAAATTAAATTCTCTATCTTGTGGAAACATTTGTTCACTGTTTTGAATTTTCAAAATGCAATTTAAAATTGAATCCAAATAATTCAAATGCAAATTCATAAATTCCATAACTAATTCATTATTAATCCAATAAATACAAATAAAATATGTTTTTCATACCATTTTGAATATCCTATTCAAATATGAAATTTGTTTCCTTGTTTGAATAATTTAAATTGCCTAAAAAATTTAATACTTGTTTAATTCAATTAAATTTGATAAAATCATAACTTGCTTAATATAAAATATTTTTGAACATGCAAAATATGTTTTCAAACCATCAAAGTGTGAACTTTTCAAATGTGAGTTTGAAATTATGTTTTGAATAAATAAAATTCAAATAAAATTCAAGCTTGTTTTAAATTCAATTAAAACTTGTTTAATATTGTTTAATTCATAATAAATTCATCCTAATTCAAATTTCAATATTTGAAACATGTAATCCAACTAAAATTTGATGTTCTTTTCAAATATAAATTTTGTTAATTGTTTTGCACACTTTAAATTGATGAAAACAATAATTGTTTGTGTGACATGTTTAAGTAACCAAATTTTCCAAACTTAATAAATAATTTCCAAACTTGTTTTATTCCTTCTCCTTTGCATCTATTATTGCTACTTTGTTGTTATTTTGTGGTTACCATCATGCATGCATCATGATAACAACTTTCACATAATAATTAATTGTAAATCATTTGTTCCACTTAATTATGGACCCTTTCCCATATGCCACTCAAAATAGCATAGGGGTCCATCTAAATTATGTTATCATGTTAGCTAGTTTATTTTGATGCAACCATTAATTTGTCATGCATCATCTTGATTGTGCACAATGCCATGAAAATGATTGTTTACATTCCTGTTTTGTTTGTTTGCCTCTTCTCGAATAGACGACGACGACGTTGAGACAGACGATCTCTACAGCACCCCTTCTGAGGATCTAGCTCAGTACCAGGCTGCTGAGTTCGTAGGAAAGTTATCACTCACATGAACCACTGTGTTCCTTTCAACCCTGGTTACCAATACTTTCCGTTGTCTATTTCTGCTAGCCTTAGTGGTAGTTGTTTCTGTTACGAACCTATCACATGAATCCTTTAACCCTGATACTGCCTCACCCCCACTCCTACAACCCTATTGTTTGAGCCAGTGTCTTACTAGCATGCTTAGGTTGTTTTGCTCGAGTCTGTTACCCGTTACCTTCAGTTACTATATCTTTATTATGTTCTGGGGGCTCGATGTTTAATCAATCAATCAATCATGCTAATGGTATTGTTAAAATAATAACTTGATGATAAGGCACCGGCAGGAGGCCCTGTGTGGTTTTGAGGCCTGCTAGTGTCGACCCTAATAGGAAAAGGGTCTTGTCTACTGATCCATGATGAGCGCACTACCCGCATGTGGGAAGCGAGTATGGGCGCCCCCTCAATTTGATTCGATTCGCATCTCGTCCAAATCATCTCATTTAGTTCGTGTTTTCCATTTGCCGCATGCATGTTTTTGCGAGCCTAGCGCAGGGTGGAACTTTTGTAGTCGGCATATAGGAGGACACGTTCTTAGAGTGCTATGAGGGTCCATTTTCTTTTGGGCTCGATTAGCCGTGCGCCCAAGGTGCTTTGGGCTTGATGCGAAGAAGAGTTGAGTTGTGTTGAGTGCCCCGCTTGGTGGGAGGCATCCCATCTGGCGGGTTATTCATACGTGTACGGCCAAATTGGTGCAACCCTGCAGGGATAATCTTCTCGAGAAGCCGTGTTTTCCGCGGTTATGGTTAACTTGGTGAAAGTACTGGCTAACAAGTACTCATGACAACTTAAACCTAATGATTCACAAACTCACACCCCATGATTATCAATTTGACTAGTAATAGGATTATTGTCACAATAACTTGTTTCATCTTAATCCAACTGTGTGAGTTATCCTCGGATTGCTTCTTTGGATAAGGGGCGAGGTCCAGGATGGGTTTTTTTGATGTTATCTTTCAGTTGGTTACGACACTCGATCTTATCCCCTTTCTGATAGTTGGAAGTGATAGAATTTCTGTAGTTGGTTAGCGCAGCCAGTTGCAGCATCTTATATATACCCCCTTCCTTCCGTTGAACCCAAGTCATCTGTGCTCGTGTTGACGGGTTATACTTTGGTGAACTGTGAGTCTTGCTTGCCAGTACGTCTATGTACTGACCCCTTTGGGGCTGTGGTTTCCGCAGACTACGATTACGAGGATCCAGGTGACGGCTACTACGTGGAGTTTGACGAGGCTGCTGACGAGTAGTTAGCGGACCCGGGCAGGATCCGAGACATCGTGGATGGGCTCCGTCTTTATTTCAGTTTCCGGCTTCTTAAGCCTATTTGGATTTGTCTGTACTCAGACCCCTCTGAATGCTTCCGCTGAGATGTAATGATGCTATGTTGGGACATGTGTCCTCTGGATGATTGTATTTGCTATCTCTGCCCTAGTGAGGGCCATTTGCAACTTATTTCTATCTTTTGTGTCGTAGAGGCATGTTGTGTTATCCTTTTGTTCAAAGCCGTTGACGTACCATGTGTGTATGGTATGAAGTACGTCAAGGGTAGTGTCCTGATTTCTACAGGATAGTTTACATCGACGGTGAACAGTAGCGACGGGTTGTCACACATAAGTGTTGGCCTACTCGTAAGAGGACGCGGGTGCCGGAAAGCCCCGTAATCCCATCAGAATACTGTTCAGTTCGTACGATGAGTATCCTATAGAAGTCCGGGTGCGACAAATGGTATCAGAGCCTGTCTGCCTGTAGGATCCCTTTTTACTGGTCGCAGTTGAGTCTAGAAACTATTTTGTAGCTATATAGGAAAAATGAAACGTGAGAGTAAGAATTCTGCCATTTTTCTTCTTTCCCCACCCACCCACCCTTTTCTGGTAAGGAAGTGCAACGTTGTTTTCTGTTCTCACCTAAACTTTCAAGTTAGGATTTCACGTGTTTTGGGTTCTACGTAGTACCTTAGGAGTTTTTGGTCTCGTGTTTCCCGATGTTGCTTCAATATCATGTTCTTTTCAACATCCTTATCGTCCGTTGAACCTTGTTGTTGTTTCCCACTTCAATTCTTCTACCGGAGTCTAATCAAAACTTCCCCGATCATCTGCAGATGGATCTCAGGTTCTTCCCGCAGGTGGTTCGGATGACTCGCTGTGAGAGCACCGCCGGTTATCCGGAGATGCTGAGAGACATGGTTACCTATCTGGGGTTCCATTGGGCACCAGAGTACCAGGTCTACGAGCAGCAGCGAGAGTTTGACCAGACCTACTACCAGGCTATCGTCTACATTCTGTCGGATGATGGCAGGAGCGTTGTCCACCGCTACGAGGCATTAGGTTCCACAGTGGATATGGCCGTGCAGCAGGCAGCTTACGTGAGTCTCACCGTCCTCCGTGCTGACTACTGGGGGTTTGATGATTCCATCTATCGTCACATCCCCCGTGGTTACATCACGTCAGCGGGAGTTCACTTCACTCTCCACAGCAACCTGGATACCTACGAGTCTGATAGCTCCAGGCTGCACACCACTGCTCAGTTCGTGAGGCACAGTGACGCAGTTGCTTCCACACTTTCTCAGGAGTTAGCCTCAGTCAGGGAGCAGCTCTATCTGGCGTTGACTCGTCTGGCTACGTACACCACAGACTTTGTTGGAGACGAGCGCTTTGCGTGTTTCACTCAGCCAGCTGGGTTTCCGCTGCCAGATGCTGGAGGTTACGAGCCGATCAGAGGTCCACTTCTCGACCTTGGTCCGGGTTACACTGGGATTCCCCGCTTTGGAGCACAGGGAGACGACGCTTTCTACTTCACCACACCGGGAGTTGCTCTCAGAGCAGTCCCGCTCTACGTGGATCGTCGTCATACCTACTTCCGGGGGATTCCTCCGCACCGTATCTCTCATCATACTACTCACCGCCGTCCTGCGTGATGAGCATGGGAGTATCGATGTATCCATTCCTAGCTATGTTTAGTTATCCTTTGTATTTCGAACCATGTTTTGGTCTGTTGGATATTCTGATGTATTTGAATATGTGATGATGTATCTGTTGGTTATCTATTCATGCGTCGGAATAATCTCTCTTTCGGTTACCAAGTCTATCCTTTTCTGTTGTTGTGCTAAAATGCATGTCTATTCAGGATGCCGCCAACAAGGAGTAACCCGCCTGAGCCACCTCCGCTCACGGAGCTGTTGACTCAGATGACTCAGGTCGTGGCTCAGATGGCCCAGATCCAGGCTAACCAGCACAACAACCAGAATGCTCCGCGAGTCAGCATCAAGGAGTTTCTGAGCATGGGGCCGAGAGCTTTCGTGGCAACACGTGAGCCTCTGGATGCTGATGACTGGATTAGGGAGATGAACAGGGCTCTGCAGATAGCTCATGTTGCTGAGGAGGATAAAGTCAAGTATGCCACCTACCTACTGAAGGGTCAGGCAGCTACCTGGTGGGAGAACTACCAGACCATGAGAGCTGGCTATCCTATCACCTGGGGATGTTTCAAGGATGCCTTCCTGAAGCACCACATCCCAGATGGTCTCATGGAAAGGATGTGTGAGGAATTCTGCTCTCTCAAACAGGGCAAGCTGGACGTCCTCGGCTACCAGAACGAGTTCAATCGTCTCGCTCGATACGCTGGTGACGAGGTGTCCACCGAAGCCAAGAAGATGGCAAGGTTCCGCCGAGGTTTTAACCCGGAACTGAAGTACGCTCTCACCAACGTCAAGTGCAAGGACTTCGTGGAGCTCGTGAACACCGCGCTCAATGAGGAGAATGGGCGCAAGGCGTTCGAAGAGTCCCGTAAGCACTCGCGTGAGGGTGGTTCCTCCTCCAACATGACCACCCCTCCGCAGAAGCGCCGCATCTGGGTGCCAAATGCTGCTGTCACTAGGGCTCCAAATGCCCAAGCTTCTCCAGGCTTTGGTCCCCGCCCACCCAACCCATCTCAGATGCAGGGTCAGAGGATTCCAATGGGGAAGCCAAGGCCAGGTCCTCCTCGTGTCGTCACTTGCTACAAGTGCAAGGAGACTGGACACTACGCTGATACGTGCACTCAGAGGCAGCTACCTCCACCTCCTCGCCCCAACACCAACCAGGCAATGGTTCGTGCTCCCCCGGCTAAAGCCTTCAACTCCAACAACAGGCCTGTCGGGAGGACCGCAAGGGTGAACCATATCAAGGCCGACAAAGCTGAGGAAGCTGCTGACGTCGTTCTCGGTATATTACCCGTAAACTCTATTCCAGCTAAAGTGTTGTTTGATACCGGAGCATCGCATTCTTTTGTGTCAAAGATTTTTGCAAAAGCACACAACCTAGTTCTGGTTCCGCTAAGCAATCAAATGACTGTTCACTCTCCGGGACCGCAAATGTTGACATCCAAGATAAGCATGGACAATCAGATCCTAATTGGAGGTCGCATATTCCTTGCTTCACTCATGTTGCTGGGAAATTCTGACATTGATGTCATTCTGGGTATGGATTGGTTGAAGACCCACAAAGCTAAAATTGACTGTGCTCAAAAGTCAATAACTCTCTCCCACACTTCAGGCCAGATAGTCTATTATCCATATGGATCAAGTTCTGTTCAGCTGTTCAACCTCGATGCTAAACCCCTTCCTGCAATTGAAAATGTTCCGGTGGTTTGTGAATTCCCTGACGTCTTTCCAGAAGAGTTGCCAGGGATGCCTCCGGACAGAGCAGTTGAGTTCGTGATCGAGCTTGAGCCAGGTACTGCTCCAATCTCTAAGCATCCATACAAGATAGCTCCTCCTGAACTGAAATTGTTGAAGGAGCAGATCGATATGTACATGGAGAAAGGTTACATTCAGCCTAGTTCCTCCGCTTGGGGTTGCCCAACTCTGTTTGTTGCCAAGAAGGATCAAACAAAAAGACTCGTGGTTGACTATCGTCCTCTCAACGAGAAAACCATCAAGAACAAGTATCCAATTCCTCGTATCGATGATCTTTTTGATCAACTTGCTGGAGCCTCAATATTCTCAAAGTTGGACTTGAGGATGGGTTACCATCAGATAAAGATCAGAAAGGAAGATATTCCTAAGACAGCCTTCACCACTCGTTACGGTCTATATGAATACACCGTCATGTCCTTTGGTCTCACCAATGCACCGGCAACGTTCTCAAGACTCATGAATTCTGTCTTCCATGAATACCTCGACAAGTTCGTTGTGGTATATCTCGATGACATTCTAGTCTACTCAAAATCTGAGGAAGAGCATGGAGAACACCTTCGTCTCACTCTCATGAAACTTCGCGAGCATCGTCTATATGCCAATTTTTCCAAATGTGAGTTCTGGATTCCAGAAGTTGCATATCTTGGTCATATCATCTCTGCCAAAGGCATAGCCATTGACCCGGAAAAGGTTAAGGCAATTGTTGATTGGAAACCCCCTAAGACGGTGAAGCAAGTCAGAAGTTTTCTTGGCTTGGCTAGCTATTGCCGTCGTTTCGTCCAAAACTTCTCCAAGATTGCTAAACCTCTCACTGATCTCACCAAGAAGGACAAGAAGTTCGTTTGGTCTCCACAGTGTGATGAAAGTTTCAATATTCTCAAGACTAAACTCACTTCCACCCCAGTTCTGGTTGGCCCAGATACTACCAAACCTTTCCAGATATTCTGCGATGCATCTCTTCAAGGCCTAGGAGCAGTTCTTATGCAAGAACGTCAAGTTGTGGCTTATGCTTCACGTCAGTTGAACCCACATGAGCAAAACTATCCCACACATGATCTTGAACTGGCAGCAGTTGTGTTTGCCCTCAAGAAATGGAGACAATACTTATTGGGTAACAAAACTGAAATCTTTTCCGATCATAAGAGTCTGAAATACATCTTCACTCAGCCAGATCTAAACCTCAGGCAAAGGAGATGGATTGAGAAGATTAAAGACTTTGATCTCACCATTTCTTACACTCCAGGCAAGGCTAATGTTATGGCCGATGCTCTCAGTCGCAAATCCTATTGCAATAATCTCATGATCATGGAAAGCCAACCTCCACTTCATGAAGAATTCCAGAAGCTGAACCTTGGTCTTGTCCCTGAAGGATACCTTGCTAGCTTGACAGCCAGTCCAACTCTCGAGGACAAGATTCGTTCTGAACAACTTCGTGATACTGAAATCAAGAAGATTGTAGAGCACATCAAGGAAGGCAATGATAAATTCAAGTCCTTCTCAATTGATGACAAGGGAACTGTGTTCTTCGAAGGACGCATTGCAGTTCCTCAGATTCAAAGTCTCAAGGATATCATTCTCAAGGAGGCTCATGAAACTCCTCTATCCATTCACCCTGGAAGTACAAAGATGTACCAGGATCTAAAGACTCTGTATTGGTGGCCTGGCATGAAACGTGAAATTGCTCAATACGTTTCTGAATGCGACGTTTGTCAACGTGTTAAGGCAGTCCATCAGAAAACAGCCGGTCTACTCCAACCTCTCAAAATTCCTGAGTGGAAGTGGGACATGACTGAAATGGACTTCGTTACTGGGTTTCCAAAGTCCAAGAAGGGCAACGATGCAATCTTCGTTGTTATTGATCGTCTCACTAAGGTTGCTCACTTCTTTGCTGTCAAGGAAACTATCTCAGCTAGCCAGTTAGCAGAGCTCTACACAGCAAAGGTTGTTCCCCTCCATGGTGTTCCATTGGAAATAAGCTCAGACCGTGGAAGTATCTTCACTTCTCATTTCTGGAAAAGCTTTCAAGAAGCATTGGGCACTAAACTTCTATTCAGCACAGCTTATCACCCTTAGTCTCAGGGGCAAGTCGAAAGAGTCAATCAGATTCTCGAGGATATGCTCAGAGCATGTGGTCTCTCCTTTGGCATGAAATGGGAGGATTGCCTTCCATATGCTGAATTCTCCTACAACAACAGCTACCAGGCAAGCCTAGGCATGGCACCATTTGAGGCACTGTATGGTCGCAGATGCAGGAGTCCAATCAATTGGTCTGGAGCTGGTGAACGTTCACTCTTAGGCCCTGACATTGTTAAGGAAGCCGAGGAGAAAGTTCGTATCATTCGTGACAATCTCAGGATTGCTCAGTCTCGTCAGAAGAGCTATTATGATAGCAAGCACAGGGATATGATCTATGCACCTGGTGATAAGGCATATCTCCGTGTAACTCCCCTCAGAGGCACTCATCGTTTTGGTGTGAAAGGAAAGCTTGCACCAAGATACATTGCTCCTTTCAACATTCTCTCAAGGCGGGCAGAAAATGCTTATCGTCTTGAACTTCCAGAAAAACTATCCAAGGTGCACGATGTGTTCCACGTGTCGCAACTCAAGAAGTGTTTCAAAGATCCAGATCGTGCAGTTGATCATGATTCCATTGAACTGCAATATGATCTATCTTATGAGGAGCACCCTATTCGTATTCTCGATGAGACCGAGCGTAAGACTCGCAACAAGAGCACCAAGTTCTTGAAAGTGCAATGGTCGCATCATTCCGATAAAGAGGCAACGTGGGAGACCGAAGAGGATCTTCGCAAGAAGTATCCGGACCTTTTCACATCTCAGTAAGGAATCTCGGGGCGCGATTCCTTCAAGGGGGGGGGGGGGCGTTTTGTAACATCCCAAGTATGAAAATATCCCTTAGAATGTTTGATTTATTGTTTTAATTCAAATATTGCATCATGTCATCATGTTTAATTATTTGTTTGCATTTGTTGCTATTTGTTTTGCATCTGTTTTATCTTGTTTTCATAATCAAACTCAAACAATTTCAAATGGTTATTTTCATACTTGATCTGTTACAACTTTTGGAATGAAAATAACAAATGAAAACAACCAAATTGTTCCATTTTATTCCATGTTGATAACTCCTTAATTTGTTGGTTTTAATCAAACCATTAATCCAATCAATTAATTCTATTACACTTCAAATTCAAACCAAATGTATTTCAAATCAGTACCCTTTTGAATCCATGGAAGTTCACCACACCATTGTACTCTTTAAATCATTTTAAACCTTAGGGGTAACCCTATTAAAAATGCTTGTTTTCATAAGGTTTCAGTAATATTAAAAATTCCCTAAATTTGGTTTAATCTCAAACAGCAAGCAAATATTTAAACTTGTGCAAATAAAAGCTACCAAATGTTTGCCTTTGGCCTAATGAACTTCCCCTAATATTTCCAAATTTTTCTCTAAGATAAAACCTACCTTTTCTTCCAAATCTGTTTCAGCAAAAAAAAAAAAAAACAGAAAAAAAAAGAGCAGCAGCTAACTAGCGCGCGCGTCAGCTAAGCAAACCCAGCCCATCTAAGCTACAGCGCGCGCAGCCCAGCCCGCCTACGTCGCGCGCGTACCGCTTCGTAATTCGTGCCATCTTCTGTTTGAAGTACGGCACGCATCTCCGCCGTGCCACGTCGCCGTACGGCGCGCCCGACGGCCAGGAGAGCGTCGTGGCCCCTATATATCCCCCTAGACCTCCCTGGCGCTAGCCCTAATCCCTAGGTCACCTATCCCTCCTCGAGGCGCCGCCAATTTCCTCTCCACGTCGCTGTTTCTCCTCGCCGCTCCAACCACCGGAGAGATCGACTGAATCCGCCCACGCCACCGTCGCCATGGCCCTTCCCCTACCCACCTAAACCCTGAAATCGCACCACCACCGTCTCCTCTATAGTTTGGACACCGCCGCCAAGCACGCCAATGACTGGAACCCCGCCGCCATCATCGTCACCGCCGCGGCATCCACCCCCGCCGTCAGGAACAACCACGGCAACCTCCTGGTGAGCCCACCGTGCGTCCTTCCCTCTCTATGTTGCATCTGCGGCCGCACGCGTCATCCCATCTGCACACGCACGTATCCACCCGCCCGAGCACGGCCACCGCTCGCCGCCGGCAGCGTTTCTGTCAGCGTTTCAGACGTGTGCGCGCGTTAGCGAGTTCAGTTAACACTCGAGACTGAAGAATATCCTCAGCACGTCTCTGTTATCTGACAACAAACGAAAGCAGCGCAGCGGTAGCGGTCAGTGCGCGCGAGGGCGAGGTCGCGGGTTCGAACCGTGCTCTCCCTGGGATAAATCCCACACTTTTTTCGCCGCAACGCTGACAGGGAGGGGCCCCTGTCAGCCACACAGCAGCCACGCAAGCGCACGGTCCCCTGGGCCCCCCTGGCAGTGGCTGGGGTAGGTTCCAGTACCGTATAAAACGTTTTAAACATTTTCTGTAATCAACACCTAGTCCTTACTTTTAACAGTTTGGTCCCTAGTTTTATTTTGCTTATAACTTTTATTTTATAACTCTAAAAAATGAAAATAAAATATCCACACTGGTCTAAATTAAATTCTCTATCTTGTGGAAACATTTGTTCACTGTTTTGAATTTTCAAAATGCAATTTAAAATTGAATCCAAATAATTCAAATGCAAATTCATAAATTCCATAGCTAATTCATTATTAATCCAATAAATACAAATAAAATATGTTTTCCATACCATTTTGAATAACCTATTCAAATATAATTTTGTTTCCTGGTTTGCATAATTTAAATTGCTTAAATAATTTAATACTTGTTTAATCCAATTAAAATTGCTAAAATCATAACTTGCTCAAAATAAAATATTTTTGAACATGCAAAATATGTTTTCAAACCATCAAAGTGTGAACTTTTCAAATGTGAACTTGAATTTATGATTTGAACAAATAAAATTCAAATAATATTCAAACTTGTTTTAAATTCAATTAAAACTTGTTTAATATTGTTTAATTCATAATAAATTCATCCTAATTCAAATTTCAATATTTGAAACATGTAATCCAACTAAAATTTGATGTTATTTTCAAATATAAATTTTGTTAATTGTTTTGCACACTTTAAATTGATGAAAACAATAATTGTTTGTGTGACATGTTTAAGTAACCAAAATTTCTAAACTTAATAAATAATTTCCAAAACTTGTTAAACCCTTTTATTACTTGCATCTATCATTGTTATTTGTTGTTATTTTGTGGTTACCATCATGCATGCATCATGCTAACAACTTTCACCTAATAATTAATTGTAAATCATTTGTTTCCACTTAATTCAATGGATCTTTTCCATGTGCAATCCAATTGCATATGGGTCCATTTAAATTGTGTTATCATGTTAGCTAGTTTATTTAGATGCAACCATTAACTTGTCATGCATCATCTTGATTGTGCACAATGCCATGGCAATGATTGTTTACATTCCTGTTTTGTTTGTTTGCTTCTTCTCGAATAGACGACGACGTTGAGACAGACGATCCTTACAGCACCCCTTCTGAGGATCTAGCTCAGTACCAGGCTGCTGAGTTCGCAGGCAAGTTATCACTCACATGAACCATTGTGTTACCGATACTTTTCCGTTGTCTATTTCTGCTAGCCTTAGTGGTAGTTGTTTCTGTTACGAACCTATCACATGAATCCTTTAACCCTGTTATTGCCTCACCACCACTCCTACAACCCTATTGATTGAGCCAGTGTCTTACTAGTATGCTTAGGTTGTTTTGCTCGAGTCTGTTACCCGTTACTTTCAGTTACTATTTCATTATGTTCTGGGGGCTCGATGTTTAATCAATCAATCAATCATGCTAATGTTATTACTGCTAATAATAATTTGATGATAAGGCACCGGCAGGAGGCCCTGTGTGGTTTTGAGGCCTGCTAGTGTCGACCCTAATAGGAAAAGGGTCTTGTCTACTGATCCAGGATGAGCGCACTACCCGCATGTGGGAAGCGAGTATGGGCGCCCCCCTCAATTTGATTCGATTCGCATCTCGTCCAAATCATCTCATTTAGTTCGTGCTTTCTATTTGCCGCATGCATGTTTTTGCGAGCCCAGCGCAGGGTGGAACTTTTGTAGTCGGCATATAGGGGGACACGTTCTTAGAGTGCTATGAGGGTCCATTTTCTTCTGGGCTCGATTAGCCGTGCGCCCAAGGTGCTTTGGGCTTGATGCGAAGAAGAGTTGAGTTGTGTTGAGTGCCCCGCTTGGTGGGAGGCATCCCATCTGGCGGGTTATTCATACGTGTACGGCCAAATTGGTGCAACCCTGCAGGGATAATCTTCTCGAGAAGCCGTGTTTTCCGCGGTTATGGTTAACTTGGTGAAAGTACTGGCTAACAAGTACTCAGGACAAGTTAAACCTAATGATTCACAATCTCACACCCCATGATTAACAATTTGACTAGTAATAGGATTGTTGTCACAATAACTTGTTTCATCTTAATCCAACTGTGTGAGTTATCCTCGGATTGCTTCTTTGGATAAGGGGCGAGATCCAGGATGGGTTTGCTTGATGTTATCCTTCAGTTGGTTGCAACACTCGATCTTATCCCCTTTCTGGTAGTTGGAAGTGATAGAATCTCTGTAGTTGGTTAGCGCAGCCAGTTGCAGCATCTTATATACCCCTTTCTTTCCGTTGAACCCAAGTCATCTGTGCTTGTGTTGACGGGCTATACTTTGGTGAACTGTGAGTCTTGCTTGCCAGTACGTCTATGTACTGACCCCTTTGGGGCTGTGGTTTCCGCAGACTACGATTACGAGGATCCAGGTGACGGCTACTACGTGGAGTTTGACAAGGCTGCCGACGAGTAGTTAGCGGACCCGGGCAGGATCCGAGACATCGTGGATGGGCTCCGCCTTTATTTCAGTTTCCGGCTTCTTAAGCCTATTTGGATTTTGTCTGTACTCAGACCCCTTTGAATGCTTCCGCTGAGATGTAATGATGCTATGTTGGGACATGTGTCCTCTGGATGATTGTATTTGCTATCTCTGCCCTAGTGAGGGCCATTTGCAACTTATTTCAATCTTTTGTGTCGTAGAGGCATGTTGTGTTATCCTTTTGTTCAAAGCCATTGACGTACCATGTGTGTATGGTATGAAGTACGTCAATGGTAGTGTCCTGATTTCTACAGGATAGTTTACATCGACGGTGAACAGTAGCGATGGGTTGTCACGCATAAGTGTTGGCCTACTCGTAAGAGGACGCGGGTGCCGGAAAGCCCCGTAATCCCATCAGAATACTGTTCAGTTCGTACGGTGAGTATCCTATAGAAGTCCGGGTGCGACAGCTACTCTGCCACTCGCCTCCTTGTTGCCCATGATATCCGAGATGGGAGCAGAGCTCACAACCGTGATAGGATGCTCTTGGAAGTAATGGTTTAGCTTCTTGGCGCCCAGGTACACGCCGTAGGTCATCTTCTGGTAGTGCGGGTAGTTTTGCTTGGAGCTAGACAGCACTTCACTGAGATAGTACACTGGGCGCTGTACACTCTTGCCTTCTTCTTCTCGCTCCACCACAATCACCACACTGACTACTCGGTTAGTGGCAGCAATGTACAGCAGCATTGGCTCCTTGGGTAGCGGACTAGCCAAGATGGGAGCGCTAGCCAGCATTGCTTTCAGCTCGTTGAATGCCACATCCGCTTGCGGAGTCCAGACAAACTTGTCACTTTTCTTCATCAGCTGGTATAGAGGCAGGGCCTTCTCGCCCATTCGGCCCAGAAAACGGCTCAGAGATGCCAAGCAACCAGTGAACTTCTGTACATCCTTCAGGGATCTAGGCAAAGACATGCTCTCAATAGCTTTTATCTTTGAAGGATTGGCTTCAATGCCCCGACTAGACACCAGGAAGCCGAGTAGCTTGCCAGCCGGGACACCAAAGGTGCATTTACTCGGATTCAGCTTCATTTTGTACTTGCGTAGGTTAGCAAAGGTTTCCTCCAGGTCGGCAAGCAGAGTATGTGTTTTATTCCTTTTGATGACAATGTCATCTACGTACACCTGCACATTCTTGTCGCGCTGGTCGTGCAAGCATTTCTGCATGCATCTCTGATAGGTTGCACCCGCATTCCTCAAGCCAAAACACATGACACGATAGCAATAAGCCCCGTACGGGGTAATGAAAGCAGTCTTTATTTGATCAGCGGGATTGAGTGCAATCTGGTGGAAACCAGAGTAGGCATCTATGAAAGACAGCAGTTCACAACCAGCAGTGGAATCGATCACCTGATCGATGCGAGGTAGCGGGAAAGGATCCTTAGGGCATGCCTTGTTCAAGTCGGTGTAGTCGACACACATGCGCCATGAAGTGGCAGCCTTGGGATCCTCCTTCTTCTTCTCGACCATGACCGGGTTGGCTAGCCAATCCGGATGCAGCACTTCCATGATGAAGTTGCTTATCAGCAGCTTGGTGATCTGGTCGCCAATGGCTTTCCTTCTCTCATCTCCGAAGCGGCGCATAGCCTGCTTCACCGGCTTGGCGTCAGGACGCACATGTAATGAGTGCTCAACCAACTCCCTCGGGACTCCTGGTAAATCTTCATTGGACCAGGCGAATACATCCCGATTCTCACGGAGGAAGTGGATGAGCTCGCTTTCCTATTTCTCCGCCAACCCGGAGCCAATGATGGCTACGCGGTCGGGGAACTCGGGGTCGACCTGGACCTTCTTGGTTTCCTGAGACGCCTGGAACGCGGTTCCGTGTTGGGTACTTGGCACGCCCTGCGCGCCAGCTTGCGCGGATTGCGCCATGGCCACCACCTCATACATCTTCTTCTTCTCGGCAGCAATCACCATCGACTCCGCCAACTGGGAACCAGCAGAAGCACACTCCATGGACTTCTTGTAATCACCAGAGATAGTAATTATGCCATTGGGACCAGGGATCTTCATCTTCAGATATGCAACATGAGTAGAGGCCATGAACTTGCTCAGAGCGGGCCTGCCGAGTAGAGCATGGTAAGGGCTCTGATGATCAACCACTTCGAACTGCAGGCGCTCTGTGCGGCAGTTCTCCCTGGTGCCGAATAGCACATCTATCCATACTCGGCCAATCGGGTTGCACGAGATCCCGGGCACAATACCATGGAAGGTGGTCTTGCTGGGCAGCAGCATGTTCTCGGCCAGCCCAAGCTTCTCGAGTGTGTCTTTGTATACGATGTTGATGCTGCTGCCGTTGTCGATTAGCACCTTGCTGAACCTCACATTCTTCTCGGGACCCAGGAAAGTAGGATCCAGCACCAAGGCGTAGCTACCCGGGTTGGGCATCACCTTGGGATGATCTACTCGGGACCACCTGATCTCCTGGTCACACCAATACATGTAGTGAGGGACAGCAGGAATCACTGCATTGACCTCCATGGCACGCCTGTGCTGTGATTGCTTGTCGACTGGCTCAGAGGTGAAGATCATGTAGCTCTCGTGGTGCTCTTGGTACTGGTTGGAGCCTCTGCCCCCATTGTTGCCGTTGTTGTTGTTGCCCTGGTAGTTGTTGTTTCCTCTGTTGTTGTTGTGATTGTAGTAGTTGTTGTTGTTGTTGCGGTAGCTCTCATTGTTGAAGTGACGGTTGGCTCCTAAAGCCACTTGGTTCACATTTTCTCTTCTCGGGAACACTGGCGGCCGAGCTGCGGGTGCGCGAGTAGGCTGCACATTGGCGTTGGCCGCTGGCAGAGGAGGGGGAGGAGGCAAGCCATCATTCTTGATCACATCCCACCACTCGCACTGCCGAGTAGTGTGGTTAGCAGGCCTTGAGGGGTGGTGAGTGTGAAAACTGCATGGGCCATCCTTCATGTCGTCAAAGACGAACTTCCTCGGCTGCTCGGAGTTGCCGCTACCCGACTGAGGAGCACGGAATGGTTTCTTGTTGCCTTGGCCCTGGTTCTGGTTCTGCCCCTAGGCTCCAGCAGGTTTCTGCCTTTGGCTACCCCCAGCTCCAACAGCCACTGCATTCACCTCTTCAGGGTCATACCGAGTATCTATTCGGTCACCCCTGCGCTTGTTGCGGAACTCGTTGCGCTTGTTGTTGCTGAAGTTTCTTCTCGGCTCAGAGGAGTCCATCAGGGGCTGAGTAGGATCACCGAGTGCGTACTGATCCGCAATCTTGATGGTCTCCGCCAGAGTGTTTGGCATCTCCCTCTACAACCTCTGCCACAGCATACTGCCATGCCTGCAACCCTGCGCAAACCAAGTGATGGCCTGGGACTCGTTCACACCCTCACAGGTGTTCCTCAATGTGCTCCACCGAGTAAGGTACTCGCGGTCTGTCTCGTCTTCTCGCTTCCTGCAAGCGGACAGCTGTTGTGGCCTATTCGGCCTCTTGTAAGTGCTTGTGAAGTTGCTGATGAAGGCGTCCGAGAAGTCCAGCCAGCAATTGATGCTGTTCTTGGGCAAGTTGTTGAGCCAAGTGCGAGCTGGACCCTCTAGCATCTGCGGGACATAGCGCACCGCCCATCTCCTGTTGCCGTTCGCGATATGAACCGCGGTGACATAGTCATTGAGCCAATCTTCCGGCTTGGTGCTGCCGTTGTAGCTCTTGGTGCCCCTTGCGAGCTGGAAGTTCTTCACGGACGGATCGTTCATGATGCGCGGGCCAAAGCACTCGTGGCCAGGAGGACCCGTGTTCTCCAGCCGGGCTGACAAGTTGATCCGGTCCAGCTGATGCCTTGCGTCTCCAGGCGCCAACACGCGCTCGCCAACACGGTCCAGAATGTCATAGCCAGCCATCTCCATGGCCGAGTAGCCGTCATCATATCTGTCCACCTGCATCGCTGCAGGCTGCTCCACCGGGTTGGCGACTGGCGCCACTGCGCGCGGCTGCTGCCTCTGCCGAGTAGGCTGAGCAGCGGGACGCTGAGAAGGACCTGGGCGCGCTCCACCTCGGGCCTGGCTTTGAGCTTGATGGGCTTGGGAGCCTGCTCTTGCAGCGTTGTGTTCCTGCCCGGGCTGCTGCGGCACAGCGAGCTGTTTCGCGGCAGCAGCCGGGTCATACACCTGCATTTGCCTATCTCTGGCGGAACGTCCGCTGCGGCTCTTCTCGCGGCTAGGATGCGGAGATGAGGCCTGATCGTTAGATCTAGCCGCGTGCGAGTGCACCACCTGCGAGGCCCCAGCACCCGGGTTGTCTTTCCGGAACTCCTCATTCTGCCTAGCAGCCTCTAACACCAACTCGTTGAGCCTTTCCTGCTGCCTAACGCGCGCGTCGCCGTCGAGACGAGGCAACTCGGCGGCCACGGCCTCTGCAGCTCTAAGTGTCTTGGCGGGTGTGCTGTATCTAGGCCTAGTGGAAGTGTTTGCGGTGGCGGACTGAGCGGGAACCTCTACAACTGTCGCCATCTCGGCACCAAGGTTGCGTCGTGTGGCGCCTACTCTGCTAGCTCTCCTAGTGACTGGCGTGAAGCCGTGAGCCTTGTTGTACTCAAGCTGGTCTAGACTCAACTCAAGCCTAACCTTCTCCAACTCCGCCTGCTCGGCGAGCAACTCCTGGCGCTGCCGGTCGAGCTGCTCCTTCATGGTCAAGAGCTCGAGGTCAGTGGGAGGCGGCATGCCATTCCGCCCAGCCGACGCGGGAATGGTCGGAGTGGTGGAGGGAGGGAGGTTGCAGTCCTTCTCGTAAGGCCTGTGGGTCCTGCCACCAGCGCTCGAGGCAGCAAGATCCTCGACGACGACCGCGGCGCCAGCAGCAGCTGCGCCGGCGTTTGCCGCCAAGCCGGTCACCATCACCTCAGCGCGGTCCGCAGAACGGCGCGCAGGCCTTCCGCGAGCAGTGATCACCGCAGGAGGATCCTCCGCGTCATGCACCAGCTCGGGGTAGTCGCGGTCGATGACGGTGGCGACGTAGACGAGGTGCGCGCCGAAGGAGATCACCGTGCCGCCCTCTGGCATGGCCTTGCCGCCGAAGTCGCCTGCGTTGTCGGTGACGAAGTCGAAGGAGCCGAATCTGTGGACAAGGCCACAGACTACGCGCTCTGCTGAAGAAGATCCCGTCCGAACAGAAACTCCAGCCAGCGCCGCTGGTTGCCCCACGGTGGGCGCCAACTGTCGTGGTGGTGTCACGGCAGATGCCATAGGATGGCTAAAGATGTGGGGACGAAGGACGCTGGAGGTGCTCGGGGAGGGATCACGCGACGTGTAGACGCGTGAGGTGAAGATCAAACACTACAAACAACACGATCTACCCAGGTTCGGGGCCCTCGTGAGGAGGTAAAACCCCTACTCCTGCCTTTCTCTCTGTATTCTGGTGTCTCACCGAGTAGCCACAGTACAAATGTTCTTGCTACCGAGTAGCCACAGTACAAATGTTCTTGCTACCGAGTAGCCACTCTTCCCTCTCCGGGTAGGATTAGGTCAAGAATCTCTACGTGAGTTCTAGTAACGCTATGTGGTGTGTGATCGTCCCTCGCGCAGGAGGCGGCTGGGCACCTTATATACCCGGTGCCCTGCCGGATACAGCCAAATATAACAAGTGTCGACATTGTGTGCACATCGTCCTTCTTCCGAGTTCCCGCTGACAGCTTTGGCTTCTAAGCTTGTCCTGATGCAGAAAGTCGTTGGGCAAAACCAAGTAACCAGTCTGTTATCACTGTGCGAACACAGAGTAGGTCCCCCCTATCCTGCGACGCTCTGCTGCCACACTGTCGCTGTCAGGCACGCCGTCCCCAGATGAACGGTGCTGTGAACAGTGCCAAGTACGGACCCGGGATATGCGGGATCCTGTGTCAGAACGGCTCCTTTGACTTCTGGCCCGAGTAGGTTCCCGCCAGTTTTACTCGGGCCAACTCTTCTACTCGAACAGATATATCTTGCTTGATATCTCCTTCTGGTCATCTTTTTGTGAGACCGAGTAGCAGTCGACCGGGTAGCAAGTACCGGGTAGGCGGCTACTCGACCAAACCTCTATTCTGATTGTTGCCTTTACCACTTGCCTTTACCCTACTCGGGGGTAACCCCCCGACACCACCTCTACGACCAGCCTGATATAGTCCTTAGTCACCTTTACCTGTATGACGATGAGATTATCTATATGCAATCGTGATCGAACAGCGAATTCAGACCAGCCCTCAGTGAACTTGAAGTAATAAGGTTCTTCTGAACCCAACACTTCGTTGTCCCCACCAGCTTTCATGCATATACGAGATTGCCCGTCTCTTGGAAGTATATACCCATTTATGCATTTCAAAGGGACATCCTGAGCAAAGTGCATTTAAGACTGATATCAGAAATGCATCGATAGCTAAATGATATTTTTTCTAAAATTAAGCAGAAAAAGAATGATCATGTAATTAACTAACCAACTCATTAAGTTCTTCTTGATCCTGCACCCTGTGCACAAAGAACTGAGGGACTATAATGTGCTCCCCATTTTCCAGGTCCATCTTATTCTTCTTGTAAAAAGCCCAGGTTATCGCATTCATTTCAGAACCACAGACCTCACATGGGTACTCAAATAGGCTCTTGTGTAGTGTCATCTTGGAAGATGGTACGATAGGACAACACTCTGATCGCAAAGGGAAAAACACGTGAATGTGCAATTACATAACCAAGGCCATCTTGGAAAGTTTGAAACATATATATTAACTAGCTAGTAAATTAATGTGTAAGGAAAACAAGCCAACGTGCAATTATATACCAGGGTCTAGAACCCAAGCTTTGACCTCATTGTTTGCATTAGTTACTCGAACGTCAAACATACCGAATAGATCATCATAATCAAACCTCACAAGATCGTTCGGTTGAACGTCATAAGCTTGACAAAATGTTGTCCAATATGGTCCACATATATAAGTCATTCTAGGCCCACGTTCCACGTAGAAGTGGTATTCATTGACATTGCCGACAATCCATGCCTTATGTGGACCAACAGCAAATTTCTCTATACGCTTATCGAAAGAACAAGGCAGATCCTACATAGCACACATATATAACATTTAATAGAATATAAGCACATATATATTCTTCAACAAATCAAAAGCTCAGGAACAACATAATTGTAGTGTCAAGGATACTTACTGCCGCTTGATGACAAAATTTTGTAGACACCCTCATCATCACTCTAAAATTCAATAATGGCAGTTCACTGTCGGCGAGACACATGTCAGGTTCATGAGAACTGAACTGACATAGGTTTTGAGCCATTCCTGATTTTTAAACACAAAAAACAAGCGTATTAATTAGAACAGAATCCACGATACAGCTACACAAATAACATTACTACTGATCTGCATAAATACTACCTAGACAAGTGACGATTGGTCAAGATAATCACTCCTAAATTTGGCAATTAATTAGGAAAGACCAACAATGTTTAATAGTAAGAGCATGCATTGGCTTAATTAAATGGAGCATTGGCTAAATTGCATGCAGATTGGGGAGAGGAAGTGGGTGGGAGGGTCTCTAGAAGATCATTAATGCTAACTGTGCCTAACTCTTGATATTATTTGGTTCTAGAAAAGTGACCAATAAACCGAGATGGAGTACAATTTTAGTACTAAATCTGCACAATCTGCAGAAACACCTGCAAATACTAGTACTAATTAGTACTCCCCTCCATTCTGGTAATCCTTTCTAGCAAGCTAGTTTATGGAACGGAGGTAGTAGTACTACTTGTACTGTTCATCCGCCATGGAAGGCAAAAAAACCCAAGCAGATTCAAACCGATGATGACCGCCGATGAAGAGGGTGCTTACCGATGCTGAAGAGCGTCGTCGCTGGTGTTCTGCTGACCCATTGCGTCGTCGCCGATGATGACCCCAGTGGCGGATTCGGACACACGTACCGCTGCATGCATGCACGCGAAAATGTGAGGTTCACTCTCCTCGCGCTCGCCATCCGCGCGGAGGATAAAGAAAGGAGAAGGGAAATGGAAGAACCTCGCAGCTTGTGAAGAAGAATTGTGGCGGTTGCTGCGGCGGCGGCGGTTATCTCCCCGTGTTGAAAAACGGCGGGGGTTTTCTCTCAATGGAAGGGGACATAGTGCTCTCTCTCCGTGTCTGTTTGGCTATTAACTGAAATGGAGAATAAAGTCCAACGAAAATCAACCTGTGGCAGATATATGGGGCCAAAGGGAACATGTGGAGAACCCACGAAAATCCCGTTGCCGCCATGCCAGCATGCGGAGCTAGAGGGGCTGGCATGTTGGGCCCATCACTGCTCAGACCAAAATCAGGTTCGGAAACTGGATCTAGTTCCCTCCACCCTTGGTTGTGGCGGCGGCGGCTGCGTACGGTGCTCTCCACGGAGCTCACCCCTTTCGTCCTTTTTTCTGGGGCTGTGCAAGCCGCCAGAGGCTCATCCTGCCGCCCCCCCCCCCCACCGCCCCCCTCGGCGGCCTCCGTCTCCTCACCCGCCCTCCAAGGCTTACATCGTTGATGCTCCCCTTCCGGCCGCATTCCCCGCGCACGCCAAGGTAAAGAACCCTCCCATCCTTGTGCTACTTGCTAAGAAAGTAAGAATACCTAGAACTATTAATTGTTCTGCCAATTGATTAGTTTGCTCATGGTCTATTATTAGTTTGTTCATGGTTGGTGATTTGATGTTCGTTAAACTCGATTAGTTTGTTCTGCAAATTGAGTAGCCTGTTATAAAAAATGAGTACCCCTTTCAGACAAATCCAATAATAGCTTGTTTATCTCTTTAACAGATGGATTGGCGTTGGATTTCAAGTGGTAGATCATGGACCCCTCCATATGTTGATGGAATCAAAGAGTTGTTAAGCTTAGTCAAGGAGAGAAATGGCGATAATTTTCGTGTTCGATGCCCATGAACGAGGTGCCTAAATATGAAGATGCAACATTTTGGAGTGATGACCTGGCACTTACAAATCCACAAATTTTCCAATACCTACCTTCGGTGGATACATCATGGAGAGCCAAGTGATGTCGTGATTATTGAAGATCCTCAACATAATGATGGCAATGGTGGTGATGAGGATGATAATGCTAGTCATGGGAATCATAATATGGATATGGATGACGAAGATGAGGCAGATAGAGAAGCCGATGAAATGGAAGCAATGTTGAAAGACCTCACGGGAGCAACAGCCCATGAAGGAACAGAAACTGAGGTCGAAGGTGGGTATGATAAAGCATTTGAAAAATTGTTGGCAGAGTCAGAGCGCCCCTCTTTACCCGGGAAATAAACGCGTCGGTAGGAAGGCATTAATGATAAAGCTACTTCATCACAAATCATATTATCGGGTCAGCAACGCTGATTTTGATGCTTGGATGCGTATATTGTCCAAGGCACTTCCGGACGGCAATACACTGCCCAAATCATATAGAGAAGCAAAAGCTTATATGAAGGAGTTAGGTCTTTCATATGATAGCATACACGTGTGCCCAAACAACTGCATACTTTTCAGAGGGGATTATGCTGATAAGGACAACTTCCCAGAGTGTCAAGCATCGAGGTGGAAACTTCCCAGAAAGAGATCTGCTGTTAAAGTGTTGCGTTATTTTCCTTTGGCACCGAGGCTGGAGAGATTATTTGCTTCAAGGGAAAACAGCGGAGAACATGCAGTGGAATGTGTTAAAGAGGAAGCCTGAAAAGGACATATTGACTCATCCGGCTGATGGTGCAGCGTGGAAGGCTTTCGACGATGAATTCAAAATATTTGCGGACGATCCTAGAAACATAAGGCTCGACATTGTCTCTGATGGATTCAATCCCTATGGAACCATGACCACAAGCTACAGCATGTGGCCTGTGTTTGCCGTGCCGTACAACCATTCACCAGAGGAGTTTAGTGATCCATCATACTACATGCTCTGCTTGCTAATCCCCGGCAAAACAAGTCCTAGAAAGGACTTTGGTCTTTTTATTCAGCCGTTGCTTGAAGATTTGCAGGACCTTTGGAAGGGTGTGCGGACTTATGATTCATTTTCTAGGGAAATGTTTGATCTTCGTGCTGCGGTACTCTGGTGCATACACGACTACCCAGCTTGTGGCACTATGTCTGGGCGTACCACTCAAGGCTATGCTGCATGCCTACATTGTGACAAAGATCTTCTATCCATGCCCATAACCAACAAATTGTCCTACATTGGGCACCATCATTTCCTCCCCCATGACCACTTGTGGCGGGGAAAGACAGACCTTCGAGGTAAAAAATTTGTCAAGAACGAGCGGCCAGAATCATTTACTGATAAAGAGTTATAAGCCGAGTTGGAGAAGGTTAGACATCTAAAACTAAGAATTGGTCCCTAGAGCATCAACAAGAAGAGGAAGCGTGGAGAACCTACCGAGAAACATAAACGGACAATTTTTCTGTTTGGCTGTGACTGGTATCGTCTTGAAGCAGGCGCGGGCATGCGCAGGTTTAAACTGGAAAAGTATGATAAACTGTTCAGGAGCATCAACATTTCCAATTTGTGATACGAGGATGATAAGTATATCCTGTCAACCCAGGCACAGAAAGTGTTTTATATGCCAGAAAATGTAGGGGGGGAACACCGGCGAATAGTCCAAAAATTTGAGCATAGGCGGACCTTTGATGTGTCCGAACATGAGAATGACAAAGATGAGGAGGAGAGGACTAGTATTCTAGCACATCAAGATGTCGAAGTCTCTGACAATGAGGATGTTCCTGATGACCCGATATCCCATCCTTCGCCTCCGGCTACTCTGGGACACACTGACATGGCTCCCCGCATCCTCTCAGTAGATGAGATTTGGGCTATTATCAAAGATCGGAAAAGTGTCTGTGCAGCATAAGGAAGGTGAAGTACAAGATGGTGACGCTGAACTAGAAGTCGGTGAGGATGAAGTAGACAACACATATGCGGAGTATGACAGTGATCCGGGTGCACTGCCCGCATATGATAGCGATGCAGACTAGTGTTGCATGCCTGGGAAGCTTGTGTCGAACTGATTTTGCATGCTTTGTGTGCATGCTTTTGTTGAACTGATGCGCATGCATGTTTGCATGCTGTGTGTTCAACTGTTGTGCATGCCTGCTCGCATGCTTGTGTTGAACTGATGTGCATGCGTGTGTGTATGCTTGTGTTGAACTGAAGTGCATTCTTGCATTTTCTTTGAATTTTGGTTGTTTGTTTGTGTCTGTGTGTGTGTGTGTGTGTGATTTTTAGCTATTTGTCTCGTATATGTCAAAACCATAGCATTAAACATAGAGTACATACAAGTGCTCATAAAATTGGTCGCGAACATGATATTACTCAAGTGCTACCATTACCCAATTATCTTCCTTACATTGCTAATATGCCATTACTCAACTGCCAGACATCACCATGCCAAGACACATTGCAAATAAAACTGAAAAAACCCAAATCATCAATAGATTGTGGCCAGAATCTTGAATCTTGCCTTCATGAGCAGGTTTTCTAGCAGCTTCATCAGCACCTTCTTTGTGTACCCCTTGCCGCAGCACCTGATCTAGCTTCTGCCTCAGTGCACTTATCTCTTCATGCAATGTGCTATTCTCGTCCTTCTCTCTAAACACTGCATTACGTAGTTGAAGAACCACCTGTTCCTGGAATTCTGTCCATTCCGGGTCATGCCATGGGAACTTTCCACGACCATAAGGAATGCCATACTTCTGCAACCAAAATAAGATAAAATTTAACGAAAAGCAAAATCTTGCAACCAAACTGAAACTAAAGCACGAATCTTTACCAAGCGACTTTGGCATTTCAGGAATCTCCGGCCTAGATTATGGTCGGTCCAGGAAATCCACATGGCCATCTTCAAACCGCACAGACATTTTGTTTGATTGGAGTGGTCCAAGGCCACCGGAGTGTATGGGATAGGTTTGCGGCGGCGAGGAGGAAACCCCCCTTCGTGCGAAGAGCCTGAACTCTCGCCGCTAGCGGCCATACTTTCCCTGTGTGCCATGTGAGACAGGGGAGACAGGGAAGAACCCTAGAATCGCCAAGGGAGAAAGAGGAGAGGGAAATTTAGTTGCGCGCCCTCGTCAGCGGTAGCGGTGTCGTAACGGCGAAGGATTTACAGCAGCGGCGGCAGAGGATTGACGGCAGTGGCTTTGTTGTGGTGTGGTCGAGTTATTTAATTGGTAGGTTCAGCTGTGTCAACGGCTAAATTGGGTCCCACAGTACCAACGGCTAAATTGGATCCCACGGTGCACACGGCCTGAAGGTGGGACTAGGCACCAAGGGCGTGGTCGTAGCCAGTCAAAGCAGTCAAACAGGGCAGGATGTGTGGCCCCAAGAAAATTCACGACGTTCTACGTGACCAGGCAAGTTTCGTCGAAGGCAACTGGGCTCTTAGTGGGCTACTGGGTCGGAGACGAAAATCCGTGATGTAAAAATAGCAAAAAGTCGAGCAAAACCAGTCTGCGACGGACCAAACCAATACATCGAGAGCAAACTCCACTTTTCAGCCATTCACGACGGAAACGCTCGACGTTATCAAAACGTACTGCTCAAAACATTCCGGATCGCGCGTAATTTGGTAGTGGCTTTAGCAAGTAAACAAGTTGGTTATCTAGATGTGCAACTAGGTATTCACCCTATGTGAAAAGTAACGAGTATGCTACGGAAGTAAATGCAAGGTACAAGATAACCACAAGTGAAAACATGGAGACAGGGATATGTTTCCCGTAGTTTCTTCTTAAAAAAAGTACGTCTACGTTGGAGGGGTGGGGATCCACCTAGGCGCTCTTCAATAGCACGGTTGTGCATACCTTGTTCTCCTTAAGCTTCTCCGGTGAGAGAGATTCTCGTTTCCACTATGAGGTCAACTTGAAAGCGCTGACCAAACCTTTACAAGTGGTTGAGGCTACTCCACAAGTGAGATGGAGGCTCTCAACAATCCGAAGCTTCTTGCTACAAGGTGGAAGCTACAAGCACTATGGTTTCTCTAGGTTGGTAAGGCAACCAAGAGATTACAAGATCCCAAGAGG
Organism: Alopecurus myosuroides; assembly: GCA_028641055.1. Taxonomy (NCBI): domain Eukaryota; kingdom Viridiplantae; phylum Streptophyta; class Magnoliopsida; order Poales; family Poaceae; genus Alopecurus; species Alopecurus myosuroides. Next base: position 389,833,219 of record CM054058.1, read on the forward strand.
TATGGTATGGGAAAACGATTTTTGGCTTGGTAGAAAGGTAGATCTAGGCCTCCTCCATCAGATCCTTGAAGGGCATCGATTTTGGTTGGAGGAGGAGGGAGATCTAGGAGATTTGAGCTCTTCAACAATGGAGGAGAGAGAGGAATGGACGAACTAGCTGTCTAGAGGAAGAAGACATCTATTTATAGCCTCCTCCAAAATCTAACCGTTGCTGCTCTCCAGGGCCAGAATATTACGGTATTAGTACCGGAAATTTCCGGGTAGTTAGGTCGGATATTTGAAAACTCTGGGAGCGGATTATTGAATAATCCGGGGCCGAAAATTTTAGGGCAAATTTCCGCCCACATATCTGCGAGCAGGGAACAACAACGTGTTCGAAATATTTCTAAGGACAAGGGTACGGAAATTTTCCCCGGAAATTTCCGGCCAAATTTCCGCCCCTGCGTCTGTGTGCGGGCAGCAGCGACACGTTTAATTTCTGCTAAGGACCAAGGGGCCGGAAATTTCCGGGCAAATTTCCGCCACAGCATCCGAGAGCGGACAGTAGAATACCAACACTTCATCATCTCGAGCCTCGAGTATGCTAGAATATTCCGGTGCTGGGGCCTGAAATTCCGGCATGTATCCACCGGAATTTCCGGGCTAGATTCCTGAATAATCCGGCTGCAGAAATTGCTTCTTCAGAAAAACTTTGTTTATCTTCTCGAGGATATTATCGTTTGATCATATGAGAGGCTAGCTGTAGACACTTAAACCACATTGTTAGTAAACATACCCGTGTTGTTATCATCACCAAAATTATTAGAGGACATGAGCTTTCAGTAGGGGCTGGACGGGAGGGGGGGTGGGAGGGATCCCGCCTCCAAGTAAACTTCTTCCTCAAGTCTAATGCAAAAGCCCATTCCATTGACATACATCCACAAGGACTCCTGGATTTTGACTGGGGTTTTGCATCCAAACTTCATACGGATCGGGCCAGCAGCGGCAAGGGACGCCTCGTCCACCTCCATCGGACCTTGGAGGAAGGTAAGGTGACACCGCCCCCATGGATTGCCATCCGCAAGCTCACTTTGGACGGGAACACCACCCCAATTTCTTCAATATTGATCTTCCGCGCTTGCCGATCCCAGTCTTCCTTCACCAATTCTTTGAGTTCAGCTTCGAGCTGCAGAGCCGAGAGGTTCCCAGAGTCGGCGAGCACCATCGCAGCGTTGGAGGAGGGGGTGAGTTATGAGTCGGGGACCTCAAAGTAAAAGAAGCCCATGTTGTCTCCTCCAAAACCTGCTCAGATCAGGATGTCTCTAGCAGCAACGACCATACACATGGAGGAGAGATGCCCTTTCTTCTCACACTTGACACAGAAGGGGTATTGGGTGTAGTTCTCCTGAACGTGGCCTTGGTTCCCACACTTATAGCAGATAATCGCAGAGGAGTCTGCATCCGGCGCCACCATGGCACCCGACGGCGGCGCGGCCCCCTGGCCCGAGCGGTTGTTGTGGTTGTGGCCCCGTTCCCCGGACCCTAGGGAACGGAGGCAGGGAACCCCTGTGACCCGAATCGAAGTGGTTTCCCCCACCGCGGTCACCCCAACGGTAGCCCGCAGGGCCATCCACGCGCGAACGCCCCCGGTCGGCTAGTTGCGCTCAATGTCTTATTCACGAGCCATACGGCGGCGGAGCTCCTCCCGCACACGGTCCCCACCGGTAGCGAGATCTTCCAAAAGCCGCTTCCTGCGGCGCTCGCGGCCCATGGCAGCAGGGGACAGGGCAAGGAGGGTGGAGGAGGAGGGAGAGAGACTGAGGCGGGGCTTAGCGCGGCGGTGGTGACGAAGAATATCTTCGAGAGAGGCGGGGAAGGCGAAAGTGAGATCTTCTTTCCATCGCCAATTCTTTTAATAAGACCATGGGTTAAAATTTCTCTTCCGTTTAGAATTTCCCTCCATATTTGAGACGGACCAGAACCAAGCTGAGCCTCAAGAAAGACTCCATTGGGGAAATATTTTGCTTTGAAGATGCGAGCAGAGAGGGTATGAGGCTCTTGCAAAATCCGCCAACCCTGTCTTGCCAAAATACATAAATTGAACACCGCAATGTCTCTAAACCCAAGACCTCTGTCACGACCCCGGACCCAGAGATATACATACTGTTATGTGCTCCTAGCCATGGACTCACAAGGTCTTCAGGGTTACCAGCCCCGGCCACAACAAACAATGGCAGGCAGACTGGATTCATCGGCACGTAGTCCGGATCCCCAGTCTACTACTCCTTGTATCCATGCTAGTCATAACCAACTATGCATATCAAAGCGTCCACGAATCGAATGAAACTGAAGGAAACGGGACCAAAGCTATACAGAGATGCTATGTGTCCAGAAAGTGCAACAACAATCGAGGGTTACTGGGGTTACCTCGCCCCAGGCCGATCACATCGACAGGCGGGCTCGGACATGGATCATCGGCTCCACAACCCCTCGACTGCGACACCTATGCAGGCATAGCCAAAACTGTATAACAATGAGCTCGAAACCAACAACCGATCAAAGCAGTACACTAAACATGAAACTTTATTAAACATGTGTTACTAGAGTATAGCTTACAAACAGAGGTCGCACGACCCAATATTACATAAGACAACGGAAGGCAAATTATGTTGCTAATCAACAAGAACCAAAAAGGCCTAAGAGGCCGCAACATAAGGCGACGTCCCAGACCATAGATTCCAGGCTGCTACCTGGGAACCCCAAACTACTCGTCGATGTCCACGTTGAAACACCACCGAAGTGAGGAACTCCACCTGAACCAAGTTAAAGCAAACATGAGTACGGGAGGTACTCAACAAGACTTAGTTAACCTATTATATATCTGCTAGTTTCATAAAGGGTTTTATGAAGGCTGATTTGCGTAAAGCAATGTTTGTTTTCCAAATCGAGGAAGAATAGCACGTCTTGTAGAGGGTTTTCAAAACAGATGAGAAAAAACTCAACTCTTGTAGATCATCATCTTTTGAAACCACCAACTTCATTTCCCAGCATCTCACTTTCTACAAGGATCGCCCCTCTCGGCATTTCCGAGGAGGCACCCTTGATCTACTGCCTCCATGCATTGTCAACATCTTTTACGTCACGTTCAAGTTATCTATGACCTCGTGGCATTCACCAAGTCGTCCTTAACCGTGGACACGGCTTTCCAAAAGATTTATCCCTGCAGGGTGGTACACTTTACCCACACGTACCATCCGACTCTTAACTCCACATGTACGCTCGTCCATGGAGCGCGGCAGAGGGTGGTTGGCCACGACCTCTACCTTGTCGAGCCCTATCCATGAGTGAACCCAAACAGGGCCACCCCGTCAACAGGGAGTTGGCCACCTCCTGACGGCACTTGTTCTGTGAGTCGGGAACAAGATCCGTGTACGTCCATCACTTGTCCCGGTCACGCCCTAAACACCTCCAAAAGGTTTTTGACTCACACGCGGATGGAAATCCCAAACTACGTGACTCACGGATAGAACCAAACAAGTTAGTTAGTCGAGCGCGGTCTGTTAGGCCCCGCGTGTGGTTGCATGCTCAGTCTTGGTTTCCACGGCGAGACCTTACTCCTAGGGTTGGCAAGTACAGAACAAACAACCACTTCCCAAGTGGCCTCCCTTCCAAGCCTTAGTCAAGTTAACCACACAGTGCTCATCTCACCACGTCATCATATCATACTAGGTTATCACAGCTCTGATCCATCAACCAGATGGAGCAGAGGTAACAAACATGTAAAGCTAAGCGAAGCAGATATGAGGCTTTGGCGATGCGCACAAGCAAATCTATGGCGGCTAGGAGCAGTGGATCAGGACATTGTGGTAATGCAGTATATAGGTGGACTATATCTATTAGCATCAAATACTTTGGAATCGAATGCAAAGTACGAGATTCAAATGTTGTTCGAAAGCATATATGACCAGATAAGAGGTTATGCTTGCCTTGGTTATAAGAAAACCATATAAAGTCTTCAGGAATAAGTGCTTGACTTGTCGGTTAGGATCAAGTATTCGCCATTGGAGTTGTTGGCATTCTCTTCGAAGTCATGTTCTACCGAGGGGGAACAAACACCGAAAAGAAGAATAACAATCAACACATGGCATCGATGCAATGCACAACATGTATGCATGAGCAAGTTAATGCAATAGAATAAAGCCCTAAACATGTTCGTTGGGTTGCTAGGGTTCATATGTCAGTTATGCAATTTTACTGGAATTTGCCTGAAATGGACCCTCGAAGGGTGTTTCGGGTGATTATGAAAGCGAGTACCATTTTAGTTGCTCAAATGGGTTTAAAAACATCATAACTAGATTCCATTTGTCATTTTGAGAAATTTTATATATAACTTGTATTTTTCTAATTTTATTGAATAAAAACTTATTTTCTCTATTTTAGATGAATTAAACAACATTAAATAAAAGCCATTTTTGGACTTTCTCAAACATATATGAAAATGACATATTTGGAAAGAGCTCATTTTTCTGATCACTCCCATACTTTTATTTTATTTTTCTGAGTAACATATTAAAAGATATTAATTACTCAATTTTATCCATTTTCTGTAATTATTAAAAAGAGGATTATGACATCATCACGACGTCACTGTGACGTCACCCTATACTGATCTTCACAGGTGAGATCAAATTCATCGAATTGGGTTCAAATTTGATGAAACAAAATATACCACGAAGTAGAGGAGGTCGAGGGGAGTTGGGGGATGCCAACCGGTGACCATTTGGTCGCCGGAGTGGCCGGCGGCGAGCAGGGACGGCGGCGGCCGGCGGTGGCTCACGGCGAGATGGAAAAGCAGAGGGGGAGGGGATAAACGGATGGCACAAGGAGGCTCACCGGAGCGAGGTGAACGTGATGGTGTTGACGGAGAGGTGAGGGAAGGCCGGAATCGTCGTCGGCGTGGAGAATTGTGCGGCGGCCGTGGAGGAACCGGCGGTGGAATTCGCACGGCTTCGAGCCTTCCCGGCTTGCGAGCGAGCTCGAGGAGGGAGAGCGGAGCACGGTGGAGCTTCAGGCGTCCACGGCGGGGCTCGGGGTAGTACGCAGCGACGGCAATCGCCGGAATTCGACGGCGGCCGAAACCATTAGGGTTAGGGTTTGGGAGCTCCAGAGAGAGGGAGAGAGCTCGGGTGCAGGAGGAGGAGAGGGAGGGCACGGCACTTCTCCTCAGCTTCTTATCTGTGGGGGGGGAGGGAAGCAGGACGTGGAGAGGGCGTCGTGGGCGGCCGGCTCTCCTACTGGCAGGAGGTAGAAGACAAAGGGGACCTTCCGGAAACCCCCTGGAACTTTTGGAAATCGCCAAGAGGTCCTTTTCTTTAGAAAAGCAGACATAAAACCTTGTTTTGAGGGCCTTTTTGCAAAATAAAAATTTGGCAAAAATACTTTTTTAAAAGCTCACAAAATTTCCAACATAACCATGTTTTGCTTTGGTGTGTTTGAAATATTTTCCAACACAAAACTTTGGGAATCAAAATAGGTACTATTTGTGGGATTTTCTCAAACCATTGAAATTCACAAATTAAATTGTTTCAACATGGTTTAAATTTTTGTATCATGCATGTATGAGATGAACACACACCACACACCCTAATGTAGCAAACTTTGGGATGTTACAACCTCCAGCAATTTTAGGTTCAATCTATGACTCCCAAAATACCCATCATGTTTTCTTCTCACCTTGCTTACTGCCCCACTAGAAGCCCCTTATAATAGAATTGAATTGATCACAAAGCCTTCGGGGTAACTTGAAACATGCCACCAAAAAAACTAGAACTGCTTGAGCAATAGGTTTAATTAAAACTTCTTTCCCTGCCGAGGATAGCAGCTTCTCCATCCACCCTCGAACTTTGTTCCAAATTATATCTTTCAAGTATTTAAAGGCACCATTTTTTAGAGTTTCCCACATCGGTAGGCATACCAAGGTATATCTACCTAATAAAGACTTATTTGGTACATTCAAGTCCAATTTGATTGCTTGTTTCATCTGATTGGGACAACTTTTACTGAAGAAAATTGATGACTTTGAAAGGTTTATCTTCTGACCTGAAGCCAAACAATAACCATCCAAAACATTGGAGATTTCTCTCGCTCTGTCAACATTAGCCTTGACAAACAACAGACTATCATCTGCAAACAACAAGTGACTAATTGGCGTTGCCGTTTGAGCCACTTTAATACCACTTAGGTTAGATGACTGACTTCTACTTTTCAGGAGGCATGAAAGACCCTCTCCTGCCAGCAAGAATAAGTATGGAGAGATCGGATCTCCATGTCGGATACCACGGGTAGGTTTGAACTCCTCCAATCCGTTCCCATTAAACAACACCGAAAAGGTAGCAGAACTAACCATACCCAATTTCAATCCGAACCGGTGCAAAACCCAATTTAGTCATGATAGCTTCCAAGTAAACCCATTCAACGTGATCATACGTCTTCATCATATCCAATTTGATGGCACAAAATATATTCTTTGTACCTTTATTCCGCTTCATAAAATGCAAACATTCATACGCCAACATACTTTTATCCGTGGTGAGACGTCCCGATACAAAAGCGGCTAGTTAGCTGCAGCTAGCTCATGTTTTATTGTAATGGGCCGGCCGGTTTCAGGTTCTTTTCACGCGGTATAAGTCTCTTGCACTGCAACTTGCGGTGTATAGGAGCACCCACTGTTCCCATTAAAAAAACAATAACACTACAGTTACGGATGATTTGCTACGAAAAAATACTTACGAGACGGACGTGGCGTGAGATTATTTGCTGGTGCACTAAATTACCGGAACAACCACCTGACTCTCTCCAATTGCATGATGCCACGACCTAGTCCGTAATATTATTCCGTAAATTGTTCCGTAAGTGTAGCATTGCTCTAAAAAAAATAGGAACAACCACTGTGGTGACTGGTTTTTTGTTGTTGTTGAGAAAACAGTCATGACCCATGACAGGTGCAGAGATGGCTCGGGAGATATGGAGGCTCCGAGGCAACAGCGGCTCGCAGTCGCAGCGAATAAGAGTCTGCCGCCCACATCAAAATGCTTAGACTCCAACGTGTTGGCCCAGTATCGCATTAAGCCACAATGGAAGCGAGGCCATCTAGGCCCGGACAGATTTTTTTTTTTGATAAAACACTCGCACTCTATTAAACAACCAAAAAGTTTACAGGTACAATAGATGTATCATAAGGAGTACCTAGCCAAACATGTCTACCTATCCCCAACTGTAGACCAAACTTTGCGAGATTATGAGCTTCAACATTCGCCGTTCTCCTCTCATGAACCACATCGCAGTGATCAAAGGATCTCATTCTTCTCTGGATTTCTTTAGCAACCGAGCCATACACACCCAAACTATTGCTATTGACTGCTTCCACCACATTCTTGCAATCTGAAGCCAACAGGCAATGAGTTAAGTCTAGGTCTATTGCTAGAGACAATCCCTCATGACACGCCAGCGCTTCAAAAACCTCTGGATCAGTAACTCCATCCACCACAAGAACCGATGATCCTAAATATTGTCCAGTATAATCTCTGCAAATAGCCGCAACGGAACAACGGTTACCTTGACGATCAACAGCTCCATCCACATTAATCTTCGCAGATCCCATCGAAGGGGGAATCCATCTTCGAACAACAGGGTTATGCGCCCTAGAATTAGAAGGTGGAGACCCATTAGCTTGTTCATACTCTTGGATATATCTCCCCACGAAACCGTGTATGGAAAGCGGGCTCTGAAAAATATCCTCGTGGATCGCCTTCCGCCTTGCTGACCAGATTGCCCACAGTTTAACCACCACACGTGTAAATTCTTTCTGTAGTAAAGAATCATTAAGAATAAATAACCACTTCTTCGCATTTATCTCTCCACAATCTTGATTTTTTTCAAACAAGTCATCATCCTCAAGAGCCCAAACACTCCTAGACATAGGACAGTCTATTAGAGAATGTTTTGATAATCTCCACACAAAAAACTTTATTTTCGGTGGAACATTAAGTTTCCAAAGTGACTGCCACGAATTCTTCTCAATAACCGAATAGGAAGGGCCCCCAGCTTGATCCCCTTGCTGACAATTTTCGGTGACAAGCATGCGGTAAGCAGAACGAACCGAAAAGGACCCAGACCTCTCATGCATCCATCCCCAAAAATCCTCCATGGGACATGTACAGATGGGAATCGATTTTATCATTGCAACATCCATTGGAAGGAAAACTTGATTAAGGATTTCATTGCGTCATCTTGCCTCTGTATGATCAATAAGCTCATGAACAAGAACCGGAGGATTTACCTTCAAAGATAGTAAAGGTCTAGGCATAGACACCCGTGGAAGCCAATTGTCATTCCATATTTCGGTAGATGCACCATCACCAATTCGCCGAATAAGACCTCTCTTGAGCACACCAAGCCCATCAAAAATGGCTCTCCAAACCTGAGATGGATGAGAGCCCAAAGTAGCCTCCATAAAACTTGAGTTTGGGAAATACACAGCCTTTAATATCCTGCCACTTAGAGAATTCGGATCCAGCAAAATTCTCCAAGCCTGACGCGCTAGAAGGGCGAGATTAAATAGTTCCATATCACGAAAACCAAGACCACCCATATATTTTGGTCTTGTCATAGCTTCCCACAACACCCAATGCACTTTCCTCTTCCCCCTTTTACTGCCCCACCAAAACTGTCTCACCACCGAATTCAAATGCTCACAAAACCCTTTAGGCAAACGGAAGCAAGACATAATAAAAACCGGCAAAGATTGAGCAATAGATTTAATAAGAACCTCCTTGCCCGTTGTAGATAATAATTTTTCCAACCATCCTTTCACTTTGCTCCAGAGCCTATCCTTCAAGAATTTAAACGTACCACTTCGGGGTTGACGCACCTCCGTTGGCATCCCAAGGTATCTCTCCGATAGTGATTCATTATGTACTTGGAGCACATTTTTAATCCCTATCTTTAAGTGTTCCGGGCAATGCTTGCTGAAGTTAATAGATGATTTATCCTTATTAACTCTCTGTCCCGATGCCGCACAATAAGTTTCCAACAGTTTCGATATTTCTTCCGCCTCTTGGACACTTGACTTAAAAAAACAGCAGGCTGTCATCCGCGAAGAGGAGGTGATTCACCGGCGGAGCCGATGGAGCTACCTTGATCCTATCCAACCGAGATGACGGTAAACGAAATTTTAAGAGGCACGAGAGGCCCTCTGCTGCTAGTAAGAAAAGGTAGGGTGAAATAGGATCCCCCTGCCGAATACCTCTCGAAGGCTTAAACTCCTCAAGTTTCTTCCCAATTAAAGAGACCGAGAACGAAACCGAGCGCACCATACCCATGATTGTGGCCACCCAATTATGATCAAAATCCAATTTCTTCATCATAGCTTCCAAATAACTCCACTCAACCCTGTCATAAGCCTTCATCATATCAATTAAGTTTCAGAGCACATCTGCTATTAACCTTCGCTTTACTTCTCTTCATGAAGTGTAAACATTCATAGGCCGCTATAATATTGTCAGTTATCAATCTCCCGGGAACAAACGCCGATTGCTCCTCAGATATAATCTCCGGAAGAATTTTCTTCAATCTGTTTGAGATAACCTTGGAGGCAATTTTGTAGAGAACATTGCATAGGCTGATTGGGCGAAACTGAAAGAGAGATGTAGGGCTTTGTACCTTTGGGATAAGAACCAAAACCGTGTGATTTACCGACTCCGCACTCTCTTCCCCCTTGATGATTCTCAAAACCGTTTTAGTCACATCCGAACCACAAACATCCCAATGACGCTGAAAAAAGTGAGCAGGAAATCCGTCGGGTCCGTCTTCCCAGGCCCAAACCATCCTTGAGTCTGACGGGCAATCACAGACTCGCAGCTGCACGATACCCTCAAAAAAAAAAAACTCAACAAAGAAGTATCTTATTCGCTTCTGACATGATTTCATTCGTGCAGTGGTAGGCCTGAAAGGAAACGCGGAGTCGGAGCGGTTCGGTCTAGTTGGAATCGACTGCTCTCAACTTCCTGCAAGGAGTGGAATTCTTTGTGCACTTTGCCCTTGCTCCGTGGAGGAGAAAGTGGAGGCCATATAAGTGAGTTCTCCACATCCAATTGCCCGGCGAAATCCTCGGCTAGCTGCACCCAACTTCTGTTCACCTTCTTTGTGCCGGGATCTGTTTGACTTCTTACCGACAACTAAGACACAATTTGTATATCAGTTTTGCAAGAAAACTAAGGCACGCAAGTGAGTGACATACTTTTTTATTAAAGATAAAAGGCATATATGCCCAGCTTTAAATTAATGAAGCAACAGATCTACAAGGTTTTAATACAACTTGTTGAGGCCAACAGCATTGCCAACACCAAACTAACATTAGCAAGAGGGGGCCGGCCACCCCGACGAACACACCGGGACATACTCCCAGCTTAGGACTGAAGCCTAGGAGTTAACGAGGAGTAAATCAACCTAAACTTGCTTGCCACCAGCTGAAACCGCTCCCTGTCTGGTTCTTTGGCGAGGTTTGCCCACACCTGCAAAAAGAGTAGCATTTTGAAAATAACATCAGGCGGGTGTTTTGGAGGGATTTTATCTATAGCCAGCTTGTTACGGATCAACCACAAAGCCCAAGCCAACGCCGCGAACAGTACCCAACTATCAGCGCGCGTGGTACCGAGAAGAAGTTGATGCCGGGCGAAGAATTGTGAGAAGTTAGCCGGCGTCCAGTCACACCCTATGACTGAACGGCGTCCAGTGACATACTGTCAGATTGATGCTTCTTACTAGTACATCTTACTGTCATTACAGTATTCAATATAGGTCTCGCAAACAGTGAAGGGATTAGATACGGGCGGGCATGTTCGTACGCATGAACTGCTCACTCGCAGTTTCAATCAGACTCCTTTAGCATTGTCATGAGTTGATCTTAGTATGTTATGAAGGGGGAATATAAGGCTTGCAATCATTGAACTGAAGCCTATCCTGTTTCGGGCGCTGAACTAGTCCCATAACCAGCTAGAATAACAGTAATAAAATCAGATTGTTTGTTAGACGTCGTTTTTCGTCTCACTGTTCCCCTTGCCCTGTTGTTAGCTGAAGACGATCCTGGATGTGGATGTCGGTCGCTCTAGGCCTACCGCTGCCATGTGCCTGTCGATTTTAGAGAAGCTCTGACGACCGTTTCCGGCACAGAAGCCCATCACCCGCTGGACCACGAGCAAGCCTGCCTGACCGGCGAGGCGCTCACAGCCTTCTCTCTTGCAAGTGTGCGCTGTCCAACGATGGATACACGCGCGAACAGTGGAGCCGGTCAGGGGATCCAGTTGCAAGAGGAAGCTTATGAATATCTGCAGTACCGCATGGCACTGTCAGGTGCTCTCCGACAAGGACCTGTGCACTGAACCTGGAGTAGCTCGCCACGGCCATCCTCCGGCCGTTGGCTTCCCAGGCTCGCAGTTGCATTGCACGTCATCCAGCTGCCTAGTCTGCTTTCGATCGAAACCGACGTCGAACCCAAGTGGCAGCGGCGCCGGAGCTCCGGTGCCAGTCGTGGGTCGACACAGTGGCTGCCGTGAACGTCGCCGGAAAGGCCTCGGCACACCACATAGTGGCAGAGGTACACTGGCACGGGATGTGAGATGTTGGCCATGATAGATGACGGCCAGACGGCGTGACCGAAAAGGCCGCGCCATCTTGTCAGTCATCAGCCCAAGCGAATGGCAGCGCATGGAGAAGCCAAGGCAGCCGGAGGCGTCAGGTCACTTTTGCTTTTGCCTAAGGTTCTCCGGTCAGTGCGAGTCGGTGCTCGAGATTCTCGTTCCGGTGCTTGCTGCCGGTGCTTCACATTCTGAACCTCAAATCAGTCAGACGTGCAGAACGCATTGTGTGAGCCAGGCACGCACGGATGGAGCCTACCACCAACTAGTAGTTGGAGACCCGTCTCCGGAGCCATGATTTCAGGACCGCCGTCCATTCCGAGGAACAGGGGAACCAGCGACTGGTTTCTGTCAGCGAGCATTACACCGGCCGGCCGGCGTCGTCGTCAGGTCCGCCAGCCCAAGGTAAACTCCGCACTTAGCCGCAAGTGCACGCCGTCTCGCTCAGCTCAACAGACTGGCTGGCGAATCGCTGTTGGATTTGATGGCATTTTCGGTCGTGATCTACCGTCGTTTCTGCCCATACGCCTCATGATTGCCCGCCCGCGCGCGCGCATACCATGTTCCAACACAGCAACCTGGATCCTCTTGGGAGTTGGGAGTGAGATTTGTGTGTTTTCTTGTGTTTATTCTACTCTATCTCGTCATCGGCATTGGTTTCAGACAGTGATCCGTCGTATGGGCGTCGCTTGGATTCATCTGCTGCTTCCATGTGCCCGTTTCATCTTCAGTTAACTAGATGACCCGTTGCGCCACTGGCGCAAATATCGGATTTATGACGGAATTTGTATTCATATAAGAGAAATGACGCAAATATCGGATTTATGACGGAATTTGTATTCATAAGAGAAAAATTGTTAGCTCAACGCAAGTCTAATGCCCCATTTGTTACTTGTCTTGAATTACAAAAGTTTACCTATATTGTGAAAACAAAAGTTCTAATACTTAACAACCAAAAACTCGTACTCACTCAGCCCTACGTATTCATTCATTGGGCCCAAATACGTATTCATTCATTTGGCCCAAATATTGCATGCATTGGTAGAGAGGTGTGAAAAAAGGCAATCGGAAGAAAATTGATGCAAATTTGTCTAAGAGGTGGGACTGCCTGTTTTTTTTGTTGTGTCCTATAAATCAGGACTAACCTATTTTTATTATTGTGCCCTATAAGAGGGAGTACATTTAATAATTAAATTACGAAATTCTATATAAGATACCACTTCCTCAAAGGTATTTCACGGTGAAATCACAATAATTTTACACGTAGCTACTTTTATTTATGAGATTCCATTAGTCGAGTGAAGATGTTGCAACCGGGAATCACCGTCCACATTATTTTACGTGTCCATGGCTATGGACGCTAGTTTCGGCATCCGCCACGTCCGTGCTCCCGAATACATACACGACCTTGAACAAGTACCAGTAGGCTTCCTGGATTAAGAGTTCAAAATTGAGAGGCAATTCGGTTCCCCTAAAGCTCGCAATCTCGTCGGACCTTCTCGTGACTCCCGAATCCACACACCTTGAACTGGTACCAGTAGGCTTCCTAGATTCAGTATTCCTGGATTAAGAGTTCAAACTTGAGAGGCAATTCGGTTCCCCTGAAGCTCGCAATCTCGTCGGCCCTGTTTGTGACGGTTATCTTGCTGCCAGATACAACACGAACTTTGTATGATCATCACAGGAAACCCTCATCCAATGTGAGCTGCAGTAGAACAAAACAATCTGCATGTATACCAAACATTTATCCGGATTAAGAATATTATAGAATTATAGAATATGATAATTGAGATTTGGAAATGGATCGAGAAGGTGGCAACCAAAATGTGAATATATTGCTTCTACTATATGACAGCTACCATTGATATGTCTTAGTAGAAGCGAATGGACTATAATCCTGAATGGATGAACCCTAATCAGATGTAGCTCCATGTAGGTTTGTGTCCTACCAATCTACCCAACAGTTTGAACTTTAGGAATGAGATACTTATTGTATAGAAAACCCTAATGCAAGACTGGTCATGAAAAAATTCGGTCGATGATTACAGTTTAGGATTTCTCTCTAGTGATAAAGGCAGATAATCCACCTGAAATTTGTACCGGGGCAGGGACATAAACTTTAGGTTGGACAATCTGTTCAATTGTCCTCCCGAAGGGCGTAATCAACATACCTTACTTGTTGGTACTGTTATGGGACGGTAAAGTTTTCTGCACACTGTATATCTTGTGTTGAAGGCATACATTGTATAGGCCATGGGATGATATGAAGGCACCTAAAGCCACATTAGAACTCTTGATAGAAGATGGCGCTCAAGCAGTTTCAAATTAGCAATAAAGGCTGAGTAGTTGAACCGAGGCTTCTAAATGTAGCCAATCATGTTGATTTGCAAGAATAAGTCATGGCTTTAGCTGTAAAGCTTTTGGTCGAAATGAAAACCACAAGCCTATACCTATGTGCGACAACACGGGCGATCACTGTAGGAATATAGAAGAATCGCTTATTCACTGTATCAAGTAACACTTGCAGCTAGAAAAGTTCACGCAGCATGCCTACCATTCCTAGAAACATCTATAGAACATGTACACTTGATGCACTCGCCGCTTCCCATTTCATGCGTATAATCTGAAAGTTGCTTCCGAATCCAGGTCTACGGTCTGAACACCGCTCTTGATGCCTCCAGGCTGCTGCACCGCCAAACGTGGTCCAACATTAAAACTCAACCAACATCCCAATCAGTCCATTTTAGACATGACAAAAAAACTGTACAATAGAGGCACCACCCTTATCAAAATAAACTATAAATGATCCATAATGATAACGGTGTATATAAGCCAATGAAAAAAATGGACAAATAATCTCGGAAGCTCACCCAATGTACTTTGTCATGGTGGGAATTTTTTTGGAAAAGTATACTATATTAGCCAAGAAAACTTCACCAATGGACGAACGAAAATAGAGTTTCAATTTCAAACTCATGGCTCCACACGCACACGGGGACAGATGTCATGGACTGTTGTACTCATCACAGAAGTAAAAAGGCAATAGGTAAATACATGGGCAGTGAAGCAGCGAGAAGGTCAAAACACTGTTAACCGCATAGAACATGAGGAGGTCAGACAACGGGTAGTCCAGCATCTTCTAAAGGAGTAATACCGCAATGTTAAATGGTCAAGATCTATCTTTCAACCGGTCTAAATATATTAATTTTTTTAGTTATATACTATTTCTTTTCTCCAATATTTAACACGTCCACATATTCTAATGAAGTAACACAGTGGCATATTAACAAACTGTAGCACTAACAAAGGAAGCCACGGGAACAACACACATACCTGATGAATACAACCCAGCGAAGGCACTTCCAAGCAACGGACAAACAACCACCAGAATAGCCGGCCTTCTTTGAAGGCTGAAGAAACCTAGGAGTCCATATTCAGCGATGCATTGTCGCCTGACAGATGCACATGAAAGTTCCATCAAAATATGTGAGTGTTTTTAGGCCATGAAACATGTAGATGTAGTGATGCATAACTTATCTGGCACCTACTCACAAAGCAAACTGTAGCGTTTTAAGAAGCATGATATTTTTACGCTTTAGCAAACAGAACCCATCTATATCTGCGGTGAAGTGTCTATAGGGTATACATGAGAGAGCAACCTTTTCTAATTCATTCCCTTGGTAGCAAACCTAGATCTAAGTTAATAGGAGTATTTAAGGAGGAACTGATAACAAGCAGTAGTTTTTTTTTCGAAATGGGAGCAAAGCCCCAGCCTATGCTAGTAGGTGAAGTAGACAGGAAATATAATACCAACATGTATAGTCTTGAAGCAACCAAATGAGAAGTTGACGGTATGTTAGTAAGTGAAAATAACATAGATAGAAAACTAAACTGAAGCACATGAAACTGGATAAAAGGGCTTCAGTCTTTTTGCAACAAAACCCATGAGTTTGAAACCAAATTTGGTCAATGCTCATTATATCATGAAAAAAATATTGCACGTACAGAATTTTTAAGATTCAGGCCTGCAGAACAAATTAGAAATAATTATGAGAAAAAATATTGCACGTACAGTTTTATGAAAAAATAATCCCTGCTTTCCCAATTAGAAACAATTGTTCTTGTTCTTCCTTCATGATACTTTAAGATTCAGCCCTGTAGAAAAAATTATTGAAAGCACCAATGTATAGCAGATGATATACCTGCTCGTGAAACCTAAATGTAGCAGTTACCTCTTGGCTTGCGCATTCTAGGAACATCTGTAAAGAAGTACCAGATAATCAGACAGTTACACCTTAGTTATACATGAAATTTGCAGGTAATTTAAAATTGTGAACTGTGATTTAGGAACATTTGTAAATGAGTACCAAGTGCTCAAGCGGTTACCACTGACTTCTGCATGAACTTTGCAGGTAATTTTAAATTTTCACGTGTGATTTGCCAAAGGACGGGTTCCTTGGGCTTCTGCCGAAACATGCTCCATCGACGGGTTACATCGCCTCTTCAATGCACCTATTTTTTGGGCCCGTGTGGTCATCCAATTTTTTTGATATGAGAGGCCTGGTGATATCGTCCTCATGCAAACAAATATCTACATTAATCAGAAACCTTCCAATGAAAAAAAAGGAAAACCATCGCATGTTAGTAATATTATTGATACTTGGACTATTTCAATGCGCCTATATGCATCCTTAGTAATAATATTTGCATATAGGTGCACTGAAATAATCCAAGTATTTTTTTCGGACACAGTGTAAGCCCTAGTGCAGACACAATTGCAGCCCGTCCCTTCTCATCCGTCGCCGGAGAAGGAGATCTCAAGCCCAAGGCGGTGTGGACACACTATCGAGAGAGCATAAGCAAACCTAAATCACGATGAAACAAATTATATACTCATGTCTTGTACATACTTAACCAGCAGTGAATAAAATCAAGCTATCAAATGATGGTTTATGGGTAAAATCATCATGAAGAATGATGTAGTGTCCAGAACCCCCACAAGCAGAAGGAAATCTCCAATTCTCCTAATGGCAAGGAAAAACTGAATAAATAGTAAGTACCTCATAGATTCTTGTTATGATATTTGTTGCTTCTTTATTTACATCATGGATACTTATATTTATCTCAAAAATTGCAAATTGCTATGGGCTACTCATGCTCTTATGATTAACTGGAACTAATTTCTTAAAAACCACATGGTTTAAAGAATCAATCTTCCCCTGGATAATCACATATTACAATTATCCCCAAAAAATAGGCAAGCTAATACTGATATGAAAGCGAACCGGGGTGCCAGATCAAACAAACATGGCACTTTATCTAAGTGAAAGCAAATCTTGGCACTTCATCCTAACTATCAAAAACAGGGCACAGTTCATGTTTAGCTAAACATCATTTCCTGAATGACATTGCCCTGGAACCTCGGTCATTGGTAGATAAAAAAATATAGTCCTCAAGAACTTACAGTTCTTCATCTACTTTATTATCCCTGGAATTTTTTGCAGCAATGGCCCCCATCCTTACGCCGCTTGGCCCACCTCACTTTCTACTGCTAATCATGTTTTGTACGATGGGCACACGATATGAGGTGTAACCAAGAAAAACCTTGTGCACTGTTACCTACTCCATAACAATAAAATGTATGTTTTGTATAAAATTCTAACATATTCACTATTTGATGCCCAAATGATCAAGCACAACACAGAATAAATCTCTCTGAAGGAATGAAGACCGAAGAAATGAAGGATGGAAAGAGTCTGAGACATACCTTGCGTGTCGTATACATGGCTGGGATAACAATTGTTGCTGGACATCTCCTTCATAAATTAGCCACTTGCACAAAAATTTCTTCCGATAAAAGAAATCCAAATCAATACCCATCCTTCAGAGCTTACATCCCAAGGGAGCACATCCCTGCATTTAACAAGGAGAAAATCTATAAGAAGATGAAAAGAACAACATGTCTATCCAAATATTACCATTTAATTAGTCAATAGGAATGAGCAAGAAAGCTTTGGGAGCACCCATGTTAGAAGCAAACAATTAAATATCCAAACCAGACACTTTGGTATGTTCCCAGGTCCCAGGTCTATCCAGTTCCCAGGTCCATCCCGCTCCCAGGGGTCTATCTGATTCC
Organism: Alopecurus myosuroides; assembly: GCA_028641055.1. Taxonomy (NCBI): domain Eukaryota; kingdom Viridiplantae; phylum Streptophyta; class Magnoliopsida; order Poales; family Poaceae; genus Alopecurus; species Alopecurus myosuroides. Next base: position 389,851,027 of record CM054058.1, read on the forward strand.
CTGGTCCATCCCGTTCCCGGGGTCTATCCCTTTCCCGAATACTTCCCGTCCTATGACCATCTAACTTGTTCAAAATTTACTATTCTTTTTATATTTTTTAGGACAATTTATGAATCATTAGTTGTTAGGCATGCAACCCAGCCTCTCAAAATCTGAACCAATACATGAGCTACATTAATCAAGCAACCTAGTTAATAAATATCTATTTCACCCCTTGATTATTCCAATCTGTCAGTTTTATTACTGCACTTTGGCCGCACAAAAAATCCTAAACTACAAACTTATCAATGAGCGGCACAAAAGGTGAGCCAACTTTTTACATAATGCATATGTAGTTTTGCATCTTCAAATATGGGGATACCATCCGCTCGTTCGGATTGTCTCTTCGAATCGTATCAACAACTGGTTTGATACCATTGTTCGTTCTTGCTGGTAGGATACTTCTAGTTCCTGAATTCAAAAGGAATCATTGTGTCAAAAAAAAAATCATGGCTCATTTAGCGAGTGTAACTTTCTGAAATTAAGCTTGCCTAGCAATCAGCAAAACAAAAGTAGTTTTTTTAGCAAATCCAGCAATATAAACAAAAAAAGAAGCTATTCAAATGTATATAATCTCCATGTCTCTAAACAGAGATCAACTTCAGACCGATCGAACCAACATATTACAAATATACAGATTTTTTGATTTGTCTTTCTATGGTTATTTCTCTTGGTTTAGTTTACATGCCAAACAAACATTGAACATCAATGGCACTTCACACAAATCATCAATAACAGTTAGCTCATAGGACTTAAGATGCCATTGACGTGGACTTAAGATACCATTGGCTTGTGACCTCTGTTTTCTATCATGACAGAGCAAACCCACCAGCTAGCAACCAGAGTAGCTAGTGGCAAAATTGGATCAAGTGTGCTCTACAAGGTAAAGTCAGATATGCATCTCAAAAATATTTAGAACTCATTTATCCAGTAACTAAGATGTAGAGTCCTTAGATGAACCCGTCTACACTTCACAAACTATGCTATCCCAGCATCAACAATTCCACCTCACAATCCAATAGCCAAAACCAGCTCGCTTAGAGTGGCACTGATATGCTACCGCAAAAATAGGAGCAGGTACCTGCTGTTTGTTGGTCACTCGGCAGCCATCATCGTCCATCAGCAGAGGTCACCGTCGACCACCCGTTGCCGCTGTCAGGCAGCAGCCGTCGTCCACCAGCCGTGGCTGGCCTCTATTATCCCCAGATGCGCCCTCAGTCGGGCACCGCCTCTACTCCCTCCGAGGGCTTGCGGAACCACCTTCATCTACGGATCTGGGTCACAGCCGACGAGGACGAAGACAGAGGTGGTGAGCAGCGCGAGGAGGGGTGCCGAGAGGGAGCTGACAACGCTGAGGGCCTAACAACGAGGGTCTCGGTGGCCAAATTTGTGGACAGTGAGAAAATCTAAGAGAGACATGGGAGAGAGGGGAGATGCATGGAGAGGAAGAGCAGGAGCTTACCCGTGGAGAAGGAGACCGCCGACGCCAAATCTGCAGGCTGAGCCAGTGAGGCTGCTCCACTCTCGTCTCCCTTTCTCATCTCCTTGTCCCCGACGGTGGAGTTTTTTTTTTGATAAAGGCGACGGTAGAGTTTGAAGGCGCCGCTCGGTGTGAGGAACCGAAGGAGGAGGAGGAGAATCAGAACCATGTAGGGGCGACGCCGGAGGCCTCGTGCCGGTGTGGATGAGCACAGGCGACGCAGGAGGCTGCACGAGAGAGACAGAGGAAAGGGGAGACTCGGGGCGGCGGCTGAGAAAGGAATGCGGGAGGAGAGAGGAGAGGCTATTGGCCTAGGGTTCCGGGAGGGATACCTGTAGCGCCTCCTCCCGGCGGCCGCCATGGCCGCCCCGTCCGACGCCGTCCGCTGGACCTCCGCGCCGCCGCTCTGTCTGGTCGCCGCTCCCCGTCACGCTGACAAAGGTGGGACACAGCGGCCGCAGCAACTGGAGAAGAGGCCTAGGAGGACCTGCTGCAGACCGTGGAGGAGGAGGTCGCCAGCGTAGGGTGACCGACCGGCTCCTCCAGATGCGCCGCACATCGGGGAGCCCGAGCCGCTTCCGGGCGCCGTCCGGCCTCTAAGCTAGAGGAGGAGGAGCAGCAACACCACCAGGCCTGCGGCTGCGGCAGAGGCCGTGCGGGGCAAGGAGAGATGGGGTCGGGGATTGGCTAGGGTTTCACCCCTGCGGGAGCTGGTTTTGTTGTCCTAGGCACACCGCATCGGCCAAGTCTCCCCGCGCGCGGCCAATCCAACCCTTACACATGGCGCTTCCAGGAGCAACGCGCGCGACGGAAGACGCTGCGTGGCCGATTGGCGTAGACGGACAACACATCCATCCTTTATAGGAGTAATGCATTCCGCGCTCCAGGTTTTCGTGGTGCAGTAGGTGCTTGTAGCAGGGCTGGAAGAAGGGAAGAACCGTGCTAGTTTTTCCAAATTCTAAGTGGAACATTCTGTTTTTCCTATCTGAATAAGGCTGAGCACCTCTGCTTTGTTTCTTAAAACAAAATGGTCAGCGCTAGAGGGGAAGGTCGGCCTAGGCCAGACAATTTTAGGTCGTTTCGTGAGCCGTCCGATCATCATACAACGTCCAAAAATCAGCATAACACACTTTTGTATTTTAGCCCCCTATTTTTTGGATATAGAACCCGCACTCCAAATCAGACCCAATTAAACGAAGGGTATGTTGTGTTGCCCCGGTCATCTCGATAACTAGAAGAATACCCCGCGAGTTGCAGCGGGTATCTCTTTTAAAAAGTGTTCTATAAATGAAATGTGTATAAGGTGTATGAAATATTCCATTATCAAGATTCAATTGTATACTAAATTTAATTCACGGGAAATTGTTGTATATTTTGAGAAATAAATTTTAGTGACATGGATAATTATATGGTTGAAAAAAGATGGCATGGTTATATGGCATGAAATATGTAGTATCACAATTATTAGCGGAGATGACATGGATAATTGATTGGCTAAAATGGTGGGTGATGTGGATAGCTTGCATGTTGAGATAGAAAATTCATAAATGCATATTAGTGGGGTTTTGTCTTATAAGAAGTATAGATTACAGTAGAACTGCCATTGCAACAAATTGTTGGTATCACAACAAAAATTATCGTCCCATGCAAAAAAAAGTATTGCAACAAATTGTTCAAAAAAAAATCGAAAAAATAAGTAATGCTTGAAAAAATAGTTAAACAATATGTTTATTGCGTTGCAACAAAAAAGTTTAAACAATTCAACAAAAATCACATTGCAACAAAAAAAATATTTCCATAAATTAAAAAGTTGGGAAGCTACAAAATAATTTGTCACTGTTCCAATTGCAATAAAAAGTATCCCCGATGTCAACAATGAAAAATCGATAGCAACAATAAAATCACATGTTTACAACATGTGAAAGAGAACATACCATTCCAAATGAATTCTAAAAATATGTACGCAATTTCTACAAAATAATCCAGAAAATATTACAACATCTGGCTTGTGCTTCTTCAACAAAAAAACGTGCGAAATTTTTACAAATTTTAAAAACGTACGCAACGTTGATCAAAATGGCGAAGAACACTTAACGTATATATGACTGCATGTAGTGGATTGCTGAAAAATATATTTTAACGCGAAAATTAAGCTAAAAAACTAAATTGCTGCTAATTGGGTCTATATAATCAGTGAGACCGGCCCAAGTGTGCTCTCCACCCACGAAAGCAGCAAGCGAAACAAGGGGACCTACGCTGGCGCGTGTTACGTCCCCTAATATAAGCGTATTACAAACAAAAATGCTACCATTCCAAACTGGGAAATTGGTTCTGGCCACTTAACGCGAGCTACGGAAAAACGAAAACCGATGGAGTTATGATAAGAAAATCTTCCCATCCACTGATCTATGGTTGCGTCCTTCAGACACTTCGACAAATGTACAGGGAGCCTCTTATTGTTTCAAAAAAAAAACGAAAATTGATGGAGATATGATAATAAAAGGTCACTGACAGAAAAAAAAAATGAGAGCGCTCTCGTCGCCCCCTGGAGGCGACGAAGTGCCACCTCCCTGCAGCTCCTTCTCAGGCCCTACTCCCCCGTCACCGCCGTCGTCAAGGGCCGCCAGGCGTGTCCTGGGTGGTGTCGGTGGCGGCGGCCTGCCCCTCCCTCCGCGTTTGGAGGCGGATCCGGGGTCTCTCCCTCCCGGCGACAGTGTACCCAGGGTGGCAGCGGTTCGGCGCAGGGTGGCGTCGCGGTGGCGCGGCCATGGAGCTGTGGGGCTGCATAGCGCTGTGGCGCGGCGAGAAGCAGTGGGGCGGCACACCTCGACCCAGATCTTGGCCCTCGGGCCCCATCTGGATCGGCCCGGGCCGTGTTGTCCTGGTGTGAATCGTGATGCAGATGGTGGGGGCTTGCTCGTGCGGGGGTCAGCAGCAACGGCGGCCGCTCCGGTTGTAGCGTAGCGACGGGCTTTATGGGCCCGATCTGGCCCGACCGGACCCTATTGGGACTGGCAGTGTGGGTGGACCTAGACAAAAACTTCAGTGGGTGGCAATTCTAGTATAAATTCGATTTTTCCTGAGTTTTTTTCCTTCGAATATGAATAAAATACACTGAGATTTAAAAAACTTGAGTGGGAGCAGCTCTACATGGGTCTGCCCCTGTGGCTGGACCTAACTGGGACATTTTTGCCCTGCGGCCACGTCTGGTCGACTACCATCCTCCGCGGTGGAGGCAGTTCTTACCCGCGCGGCTGCGGTACTGCTGACCTCGCTTCGAGCTCTTCGCCACCGTCTTGTAAACCTCGTGACGGCTGCTTCAGTGAGTTGGCGTTGGCGGCTTCGTGACCGTAGTGACCCATGTTGGTGGGCGGCGCGAGTGGTGGTGACAAGGCCTTGTCCTTGCGTACTTCAGTGCGACGGATCGCCCGGGGGTTGTGGGTAGGATTTTTACGGGAGAAATCCTTGTCGGCTCGTTCGACACCGACCCGGTGCCGCCTTTGGGTGGCATCATCCCTTCCTGGAGGGTTTCGTGGCTACCTTTTTCCACTTCCCTCCGTGTTCCATGGGAAACCTTAGGGTCAGTGTACTGGTCCGGGCAGTAGCGTTTGCTCTCCTTCTTTAAGGTGCTTCTTAGTACTTGATGATTCGATGCAAGGAGCGTTGTGGTTCTTCTTCAGAGGGCGCAACGGTTGGGGGTCGCCGGCGCTTAGTCTCTCCGCCTTTGTCTCCATTTTATTTTTTTATTTTGTTGTTTTGGGTGCGTGTTTGTTGTGCCCCCAACATTGTCTTTTCGTTAGTTGTATCTCTCTCGTTGTATCATGTGGTTGCTATATTAATATAGCGGGATGAAAGCTTGTTTCAAGATATGATAATAAAAGGAGCAATGGTTGCGTCCTTGAGATACTTGGACAAATGTACAGGGAGCCTCTTATTGTTCACATAGAAGGGCAAAGGGTTCAGAAAATTCACCACTCAGGAAATGGAAAATCTTTTACCTTGTTTAAAAAAAGTCATTCTCTTGCATAAATGTGACAATGTCATGCTTACTTGAAAGTGAATGAGAAACGCGCAAAAAAACATGCGTAGTTTTTTTTGAAACAACACAAAAGAATTTCCATTTTTATTGGTCCTCCTAGTCGCCCTGCTCTGCCGTTCTCGTTGTTGTCCTAGCCCTCGGGATGCCCCCTCCCTCCCTCCGGTGTGGGAGCGGCTGATCTTGGTGGGTGGTGAGGCGTGGTGGAGAAAGCGGCAAGCACGGTCTGGGCCAGAGGTGAATGGTTGAATGGTGATGATAAAAAAACTAAAGTTAGGATCCGAATTGGAGTCTCACATTGTGTTGGGCAATTTGGAATTCTCGAAATAACATTGTCTTTAATAGAGCCACAAATGTTAATGTTTTGCAGGTTTTCTCTTTGGCAGCCCACTCGATTCGGCAATGGGCTTTGCTTTTACCCGAGGATCAGCGCGAACTCATGGTTGCCGGGTGTTTACGGCTCCTGATGGTCGCTCGGGATTTCTTCGGCCGGGCTTCGTGGCAGCATTTTAATCGTTTGCAAGCTGTGTAGTTCGATTTTGCTGTCATTTCATTTTGAACGTTTGTTCTTTCTCAGACGTGTTTGATCCGGGTATGTAATGAATTGATGTTATCTTGAATGCTGCAATAAATAGTTGTGTGCATCGTTCGATGCAGAAGCTAGAGTGGTTCCCCCATTTTAAAACGAAATATTTACTCGTGGATATGGAGAACAGGTGGGTATGAAGAAAATTGTATTAAATATTGGAATAAAAATACAAAAGTCATTTTTAAGATTTATACACATGATGGATACGATGAAAAGTAACCCCCATTCGACTCCAACCAAACATGGAGATGGCACCGCTCTATTCCATCAAATAATTACAACCAAACATGGAGATGGAACGGTTACGCTGTAGTCACTACAGGAGAGGATGAATATGCCGACGGCATGATTTAACGCCGACGGGGAAATGTCGGGCACCGTCGGCGTATGAGCGAGGGCGAAAAGCCAACCAGGGTGGCCGTGGCCTACGAAATCCCGTCGGCGTACACGTTTTTGTCCCGACGGTGCCCGTCGGCCTATACGACGCCGTCGGCGTATCTCTGACCGTTGGGCCCGCTGGAACGGGATCATGTTTTCGTGCCGACGGTGACCGTCGGCCTATACGATGTCGTCGGCGTATCTCTGACCGCTGGGCCCAGCTGGAACGGGATCCCGTTCTGCGTACTCTCTTTTCTGATACGCCGACGGTACCCGTCGGCCTATAGGATGCCGTCGGCGTATACCATTTTTTTTCTTTTTTCTTTGCACAATTAATTAAGTTCATTTATTTATTTGATTTATTTACTTCCCTATATAATTTTACTCTAGTATAAAATATTAATAATTAAGAGTGGTTAGTACATCTGGATATATGTCGGCATCCCGCCACCCGCGCGCATGAAATAATGGCGTCAATATTCCGGAACCCAGCCCTACAACACAAAAAAAATGTGAAATTAATAGAAAAACATGCATATATGTATATATAAATATATATATATATATATATATATATATATATAACAAAACTACAACAGAAACATTAAATATGTTGCTCAATTTGTACGGATCCCTGAGGATCCGAAGCCCCTCTTTTGGGATAACTCTAGATGGTCATCGAAAGGGGGGCCGGCTTGAACAGTAGACTAGTTCCACATTGCTACCCCTTTCGACGCCGTTACCGCGTGTATCCGTATAAGTCCGGTATTTCTCCAGCAGGTCTAGGTTTTCACCGGAGGGGGGCTACGGAGCGTCCGGGTCCCCACACAAGCTAGGGGGTGCCATACCATGTTAGTATAGGTGTGTTGTGATCTTTGGATGGCAAAGATTGCACTCCGGGGTGTGACCCGCTTCACCGGCGTCCGTTTCTCCCTCGTGAGTTTACATGCGCTTATAGGGTGAAACTCCCGTACCGGACGAAACGTCGGAAATCTTCCGAAGAGGTGGGTTCTATCAACTTGTTTTATGTTCCTATGGGCTACCCTAACACAACTAAGAAACTGGTTCCACATTGCTACCCCCTTTCGATGCCGTTACCGTGTGTATCCGTATAAGTCCGGTATTTCTCCAGCGGGTCTAGGTTTTCACCGGAGGGGGGCTACGGAGCGTCCGGGTCCCCACACAAGATAGGGGGTTCCATACCATGTTAGTATAGGTGTGTTGTGGTCTTTGGATGGCAAATATTGCACTCCGGGGTGTGACCCTCTTCACCGGCGTCTGTTTCTCCCTCGTGAGTTTACATGCGCTTATAGGGTGAAACTCCCGTATCGGACGAAACGTCGGGAATCTTCCGAAGAGGTGGGTTCTATCAACTTGTTTTATGTTCCTATGGGCTACCCTAACACAACTAAGAAAATGGTTCCACATTTCTACCCCCTTTCGACGCTGTTACCGCGTGTATCCGTATAAGTCCGGTATTTCTCCAGCGGGTCTAGGTTTTCACCGGAGGGGGGCTACGGAGCGTCCGGGTCCCCACACAAGCTAGGGGGTGCCATACCATGTTAGTATAGGTGTGTTGTGGTATTTGGATGGCAAATATTGCACTCCGGGGCGTGACCTGCTGAAAGTGCATTTCGGTTTCCCAGTGTTTTGTGTGTTAGTTAACAATACTAAGTACATTATTTATCGAGGTGTTAAGCGTGCAGGTGTTATACTTAACATCGGCATCGATCACCGAAAAGTCGGTGAAGTTTGGCCTGAGAGTTTTTGGACAGAACCCAACCGGATTATTGGAAACCGGATTATTCGGAGCAGACCGGATATTCCGGTTTGGCAAATTTCAGACCATATTTCGTACTGGCATGAACCGGATTATTGGAAACCGGATTATTCGGAGCAGACCGGATATTCCGGTTTGGCAAATTTCAGACCATATTTCGTACTGGCATGAAACAGATTATTCGATCCGGATTTTTCATCTCGAGCCGGATATTCCGGGTGCTGATGAAGTTGCGCGAAATTGGCTAAGGATTGGAAGATTTGCTCACTGTAGTGAGACGGATTATTTGAACCGGATTATTCCGGAGCAGCCGGATAATCTGGTTCAGATCTGCAGGACTGCATGAAGAAAGCAGACCGGATATTCCGGTCCAAACTTGTACCGGATATTCCGGTCCCCTTTTTCCTGCACAACGACTAGTCGTGAGGAGGGGGTATAAATACCCCTCCTCTTCTTCCCCAAGATCTAGTTCTTCCCCTTAGCATTTATGAGCATTTAAGAACTCACCAAATCTCTCATTAATCCCAATCCCTCCACCCAATCTCGAAGATCTTTGGAGGATTGAAGGAGAAGGCCCCGATCTACATCTTCACCGAGCCGTTCTTCATTTCCCCCTCTCTAGCTTGAGGGATCTTGCCTAGGGTTTCCTCTTGTGGAGAACCTAGGCATCTTGATACTTGTTGGTGATTGAAAAAGAGTTGGGAGCCCCCAATTTGGTTGTGGGTGTGTGCCCCAAGTGGTTTGTAAAGGATTCGATCCCCGCCTCAAAGGGGTTCAATAGTGGAAGGTGAACTAGGCCTTTGTGGCGAAGTTCATCGGAGAATAGGGTGAGGCCTTAGTGGCGTTGAGTAGGCCTTCGTGGTAAGCTCACACCCCTCCAACGAGACGTACTCCCCTAAAAAGGAGGAACTCGGAAATACATCGTGTCTCCGTGTGCTCCACCTTGGTGACCTCGTTCCCTCACTCTCTTTACTTACCGCTTGCATTGTGTTTATTGTTATCCTTGTCATATAGGTAAATTGACCACAGCCGCATTATCTAGAGAATTTACCTTTGTGTCAAGCCTAAATCGAAAGAAAAATTAAAATTGGTCGTAGCACCTATTAAACCCCCCCTCTAGGTGCCCATAGTTTGCTTTCAATTGGTATCAGAGCCTCGGCTCTTCTATCGGGCTTAACCGCCTAAGAGTTTAAGTATGGGAGATGATTTGGTTGACGCTCCGTCCGATGGCAATGTGACCATGGATGATCCCAATGCTTTGAGAGAATCATTGACCTCATCCATAGACACTAAATTTGATGAGTTGCGTCAACTCATGACACAACTCCTCAAAGCCAAAGGACCGGAGGTGATCGACTCATCCCTTCCGGAAGAACCGGAGGGTGCCAAGAAAGGGGTAGATGGTGAACCACATAAAAATGCTTCCGCCGAACAATCCGCTAAGTCTAGTACGGAAGGAAGTGGAGGATTTCATGCTGTTCCCGGAAGTTATTCTCCCGATCCTCCCGTCCCACATCCTCATATAATCCCTAGAGGAGATCCACCTAAAATTGATGCTTATTCTTTTCGTGAATGGCAATACTACATGGAGACTCACTTGAACTCTTCTTGTATAGATCTTTGGAGGATCACTCGTGACGGATACAAGCCATTTGATCCCAAGAATCTCACAAGAAGAGAGGCCGTAGATTGTCAACTCAACTACACCGTCTTGTCCATCCTTCAACAAGCCGTGGGCCCCAACCACATGCCGCATCTTCAACACTTCTCCACCGCCAAAGAAACATGGGATGCACTTGTCATCATGTTTGTTGGGAATGAGAGCATGCAAAGAAATCGGTATGATGCCTTGACCAATGAGGCCGAAGGATTTTTCATGTGTGATGGAGAAGATCATGTTGACATGTATCGAAGACTCAAAACTCTTGCCACCGCTTTCTCTAGCGCGGGTGCCAAGTATATTGATGATGCGTGGATCAAGAGAAAGTATATGATTGCCGTGATGCCATTTGAGGGCACGGATTTGAAGAGCATTCAAGGAAGACATGATTTCTCCTCCATGACCTCAACTCAAGTGATGCAAGAATTGTGCTCCTACAAAGTGCAAACCAAGAATGCTCTTGACAACCGTGCTAGAGCCATTGGAATGCATCAAGGAGCATCTGTTGCTTTGAAAGCCAAGGTTTTGTCAAGAGAGGTTGAGAATGAAGAAGATGGAGAAGAGGCATTGCCTCCCTTGAAGGAACAAGACTATGATCCCGTCCTAAAGGATCTCATTGCCCTCACCGTGCAAAAGTTTTGGATCAATCCTACCAAGGGCAAGAAATTTGTTGAGGAAAAGACAAGGTCTCGCTATGGAAACGATGGAGCTCAAAAAGTGAGGTCTTGCTTCAATTGTCAAGATAAGCATCACTTCATCGCGGCGTGCCCTTATGAGAATAGAGAGCTTCATAGTGGCAAGCTCATTTGCAAGGACAAGTCCAAGGTTGATTACAAGAAACCTCACTTGAAGAAGAAACCATTCAACAAGAAGTCTCCCACCAAGTTTGTGCTCTTGACTCAAGAGGAGTATGATACCCGGAGTGATGAAGAAGAAGAAACCACAAGTGAAGTGGCCGCTCTACCTATTGCTACTACTCCATCAGCTTCATCCCTCTTCGAATCCCCCAATGACGATCTCCCTCAACATAATGCCAAGTGCTTCATGGCTAAGGCCACGGAGGTATCTCTCTCTCCCAACTCTAAGACCCCTAGTGAACTAGAACATCATGCTAGTCTTAGAGAGGAAGAAGAAAGGGTCTCCTTGGACCTCTTTATGTCTAACATGCAAGGGGAGACCAAGAAGTACGTTGAGTATCTCATGAGGCAATTGGGAGAGGCCCAAGATGCTCTTGAGAAGAAAGGTGAGGTTGAGAGAAGGGATGCGGATGAAATTGCATCTCTCTCTATGACTCTTGAGAAAGAGAATGATGGTAGAGTTTCTCTAGAGGATGAACTTGAATCAATTGAATTAACTCATAATGAAATTGTCTCAAACATCACTAAGGAACGTGATCTTGCTATTGCTAAATATAAAAAGGCTAAAAAGGATAAGGTCGAGTTTGGGGTTGGTCATGGTAAACTAACCGAGGAGTTTGAAAAGCTAACCGAGGCTCACAACGCCTTGGTAAGCCAACACTCATCCCTCAAAGAGTTGCATGAACAACTTCAAACTCAACTTAATCAAAGTAACAATGCTAGCACCTCTACTTCTTCTTGTGATAATGCAAATATATTGAGGAAAATTCTAGGTTGAAGGATGAGCTAGCAAGACTCAAGGGGAAAGACCCACAAGTTGTGACATTTGTGACCCCTTCCCCACAAGTGGTTGCACCTAACTCTAATGCGGTCATTGCTAGACCACAATTGAGTGTGCCAAGGAAACAAGTGGGCAAGCAAGGTCTAGGCTATGTAGCCAAGAAGAAGAACAAGAAGAAGAAGAGCAAGAAGAAGACCAACAATGGTGCTTCGAGTGGTGTTGTCATTAGGGATAACACTACTCGTAGCACATCCGTGGGAACTAACAATCCACACCATTTCTTATATGTTGATTATTATGGTGTTGTGCAAGCTAAATATGTTGGTCCTATTGAGGGTTTCGTTGACTATACCATTTGGGTTCCAAAGACCCTTGTTGCTAATATGAAGGGACCCATCTCGGGTCCTAACTCTAGTCAATGATCTCTTGCAGGGCTATGCTTCCGGTGGGACTAAATGGATTCTCGATAGTGGATGCACTAATCATATGACCGGAAGCAAAGAACTAGTGACGGAGTTGCGACTAAATGACATCCAAGCAACCGTCATGTCGAGACATCGTAGTAGTTTTCATAGACGGGGGTGCCATGAGACTACGGTAGAGACGTGGGGTAACGGGATAGCGTAGTAATACAGAACACGGGATTTTACCCAGATTCGGTACGTCGCGACAGTACGGCGTACCTACTCCTGCACTTCTCACTAATTGGGACTAAAGCCCGTTTATCAGGGTTACAATGTGAGGGTGTAGATCTAGCTTCTCGGCGAGGATGAGCTTCTCGGCGAGTTGCGTAGAGCTTGAACTTGTTTTTGAAGGGGAACGTAGCATAGAAAACAAAAAATTTCCTACACGCAATAAACCCAAATGGCCAAGATCTAATCTATGAGATGAAAGGCAACGGGGAGAAAGAGAGTCTTGAGATAACATACCCTCGAAGACTCAAAGTGGTACGAGAAAAGATCTCGTGGTTGGCGTAGTCGTTCTCACGCCGATCCCGAGCGAGAAGAAGAGCACCGCAATCCGGCGGTGCCTCCGTAATCGGTCACACGTTCAGCTCGATGAAGACTTCCGTTCCCTCGTTCCAGCGGGTTGCGGAAGTAGAAGATCCCTCCGGAATTCCAGCAGCACGACGGCGTGGTGGTGGTGAAGAATCCCACGGTCAGGGCTTCGCCAAGCCGGAGACCATGGAATGGAGCAGCGGATGGAAGGGAAAATGTGTGAGCAAGTGTGTGGGGAAGAGAGAGCCCTCACCCTCCTTTTATAGGGGAGGGGGAGGCAGCCCAAGGGGGGGTGCGGCCAGCCATGGGTGCCCCCACCCCTTCCTCTCTTCATGTGAGTGGAAGCTCCACTCAAACCCACTCAAAATTCCCTTAATTTCCCACTTGGAAAATCCAAAAGTTTTTCTTTAATAAATAAATAAAACATTTTTATTTCTTTATTTATATTTGTTAATTCCATTAACAAACATTTGCATGCAGCACCTCGAACCATTTGTTAATTCTATTAACAACCGTTCGACGAAAAAACCCTTGAACTATTTCAATTTCCCCCGAAACAATTCCGGAGCTGCCCAAAATATTCTTCGGTATTCCGTATCCTCTCTAAACGCTTCATCGAACCTTAAGTGTGTCTCCCTACGGTTCGTGAATATTATAGACATGATCGAGACTCCTCTCCGATCAATAATCAACAGCGGGGTCTGGAAAACCGTGATGACTCCTATATATTCAACGATGACTCTCGTGATCGTGTGAACCTTTCAACGTCGTAACGATTTCCTTTTGTCTCGCGATATATTACTTGTCCGAGATCCGATCATCGGTATCCACTATACTTTGTTCGATCTCGTTATCCGACAAGTACTCTTTTCTCGTTCCCGTGATATAACATCCTAGTGATCAAATCACTTGCTTGCAAGCGGTGTTGATGTGATATCACCGAGAGGGCCCTGAGTATATCTATCCGTCATATTGGATGGACAAATCCCATTCTCGATCCATGAGCTTCAACCAATACTTTCCGAATATCCAATGCCACCTCTATAGTCACCCTTTTACGGTGTGATGTTTGATGTCATCAAAATATTCTTTCGGTATTAGTGATTAACATGATCTCATGGTCTAAGGAATAATGTTACTCCGAATGTAAGACATAACAACAAAACTAAATGACTTGATCGTATTGTTATACTTAGTTTAGGGTTTAAGTTCATCATGTCATTCTCCTAATGACATGACCCCGTTATCAACAACATCCAATGTTCATGATCAGGAAACCTTGATCATCTGTTTAATCAACGGGCTAGTTAAAAGAGAGGCTTCACTAGGAACGTTGGTTTGTTTATTAATCACACATGTATCAACGTTTCCGGTTAATACAATTCTAGCATGAGAAATAAACATCTATCATAAACAAGGAATAACATAATAAACACTTTATTATTGCCTCTCGGGCATATTCCCTTCAGTCTCCCACTTGCACTAGGGGCAATAATCTATATTACATAGTGATGAATCTAACACCCATGGAGTTCTGGTGTTGATCATGTTTTGTCCTTGAGAGAGTTTTAGTCAATGGATCTGCCACATTCAGATCCGTATGTACTTTGCAAATCTTCACATCCCCATCTGCGACATGCTCACGGATGGAGTGAAAACGACGCTTGATATGCTTGGAATTCTTGTGAGACCTTGGTTCCTTAGCATTGGCTATGGCACCATTGTTGTCACAATAGACAACCATTGGATCCAACGCACTTGGAACCACGCCTAGTTCGGATATGAACTCCTTCATCCAAACTGCTTCCTGTGTTGCCTCCGAGGCAGCAACATATTCCGCTTCTGTTGATGATCCCGCCACCACGGATTGCTTGGAACTCCTCCAGCTTACAGCTCCTCCATTCATAATAAATACGTACCCGGACTGAGACTTAGAGTCATCCGGATCAGTGTCGAAGCTAGCATCGACGTAACATCTTGCGACGAGCTCTTCTTCACCGCCATATACGAGAAACATGTCCTTAGTTCTTCTTAAGTACTTTAGGATATTCTTGACCGCAGTCCAGTGTTCCAAACCTGGATTGGATTGGTACCTACTAGTCAAACTAATAGCATGTGCCACATCCGGTCTTGTACATAGCATAGCATACATGATAGAACCTATGGCTGAAGCATAGGGAGTCTTATCCATCTTTTCTCTATCTTCTGCTGTAGCTGGACATTGAGTCTTACTCAACGTCTTGCCTTGCAACATAGGTAGGAACCCTTTCCTACTATCTTCCATTTTGAACTTCTTCAAAATCTTGTCAAGGTATGTACTTTGCGAAAGTCCAATTAAGCGTCTTGATCTATCCCTGTAGATTTTGATGCCCAATATATAAGCTGCTTCACCGAGGTCTTTCATCGAAAAACTATTGTTCAAATAACCTTTTACGCTTTCTAAAAGTTCTATATCATTTCCAATCAACAATATGTCATCCACATATAGTACCAGAAATGCTACAGAGCTCCCACTCACTTTCTTGTAAATACAAGCTTCTCCGTATGTTTGGACAAATCCAAAACCTTTGATCACCTTATCAAAACGGAGGTTCCAACTTCGGGATGCTTGCTTCAGTCCATAAATGGAACGTTGAAGCTTACACACCTTGTCAGCATCCTTAGGATCAACAAAACCTTTGGGTTGCATCATATACAACTCTTCCTCAATGTCACCATTAAGGAACGCCGTTTTGACATCCATCTGCCATATTTCATAATCGAAAAATGCAGCAACTGCTAACATAATCCTAACTGACTTAAGCATCGCTACTGGTGAGAAAGTCTCATCATAGTCAACTCCTTGAATTTGTCGGAAACCTTTTGCGACAAGTCGAGCTTTATAGACGGTCACATTACCATCAGCATCAGTTTTCTTTTTAAAGATCCATTTGTTCTCAACGGCCTTGCGGTCATTGGGTAAATTCACCAAAGTCCAAACTTGGTTTTCGTACATGGATCCTATTTCGGATTTCATGGCTTCAAGCCATTTGTTGGAATCTGGGCTCATCATCGCTTCCTCATATGTCGCAGGGTCATCACCTCCATCTACCATGAAGTTTAATACGGGATCTCCGTATAGTTCAGGAGCTGCACGCTCCCTAGTTGACCTGCGAGGTGCGGTAGTTTCCTCTATTGGAGTTTCATGATCTTGATCATTAACTCTCTCTTCATCTGACGGGGTCGGCTCCGGAACAACTTCCGGCGCTGCGCTACTCGCCATTCCAAGAAGAGAAGGTTCAACAACCTCGTCGAGTTCTACCTTCCTACTATTCACACCTTTCGAGAGAAACTCCTTCTCCAAAAAGGATCCATTCTTGGCAACAAAAATCTTGCCTTCGGATCTGTGATAGAAGGTGTACCCTATTGTTTCTTTAGGGTATCCTATGAAGACGCATTTTTCCGCTTTGGGTTCGAGTTTATCAGGTTGAAGCTTCTTCACATAAACATCGCATCCCCAAACTTTTAGAAATGACAGCTTAGGTTTGTTTCCAAACCATAATTCATACGGTGTCGTTTCAACGGATTTAGATGGTGCCCTATTTAAAGTGAATGCAGCGGTCTCTAGTGCATAACCCCAAAACGATAGTGGCAAATCTGTAAGAGACATCATAGACCGAACCATATCTAATAAAGTACGATTACGACGTTCGGAAACACCATTTCGCTGTGGTGTTCCGGCAGGTGTGAGTTGTGAAACTATTCCACATTGTTTCATATGCATGCCAAACTCGTAACTTAGATATTCACCTCCACGATCAGATCGTAGAAATTTAATCTTTCTGTTGCGATGATTTTCAACTTCACACTGAAATTCTTTGAACTTTTCAAACGTTTCAGATTTGTGTTTCATTAAGTAAATATACCCATATCTACTCAAATCATCTGTGAAAGTGACAAAATAACGATATCCACCGCGCGCCGATACACTCATTGGTCCACATACATCAGTATGTATGATTTCCAGTAAGTCTGTCGCCCGTTCCATAGATCCAGAAAACGGGGTTCTAGTCATCTTGCCCATAAGGCATGGTTCACATGTTTCAAATGATTCATAATCAAGTGATTCTAAGAGTCCATCAGAATGGAGCTTCTTCATGCGTTTAACACCAATATGACCTAAGCGGCAATGCCACAAATAAGTAGCAATATCATCATTTAACTTAATTCTTTTGGCATTCACATTATGAATATGTGTATCAACATTATCAAGATTCAAAATAAATAAACCATTCTTCTCAGGTGCATGACCATAAAAGATATTATTCATATAAATCGAACAACCATTGTTCTCGGACTTAAAGGAATAACCGTCCCGCATTAAGCAAGATCCAGAAACGATATTCATGCTTAATGCGGGCACCAAATAACATTTATTGAGGTTTATAACTAATCCCGATGGTAGACGTAGAGGTAGCGTCCCGACGGCGATCACATCAACTCTTGATCCATTGCCGACGCGCATCGTCACCTCATCCTTTGCTAGTGGTCGCTTGTTCTGCAGCTCCTGTTTCGAGTTACATATGTGAGCAACCGAACCAGTATCAAATACCCAGGTGCTACTGCGAGTACTAGTAAGGTACACATCAATAACAAGTATATCATATATACCTTTGTTCACTTTGCCGGCCTTCTTATCTGCCAGATACTTGGGGCAATTGCGCTTCCAGTGGCCAGTACCCTTGCAATAGAAACACTCAGTCTCAGACTTAGGGCCATGCCTGGTTTTCTTCTCAGCAGTAGCAACAGATTTGCCACCCTTCTTGAAGTTTACCCTTGGCTTGCCTTTCTTGCCTTTCTTGAAACTAGTGGTCTTATTGATCATCAACACTTGATGTTCTTTCTTGATCTCCACTTCAGCAGTTTTAAGCATCGAGAGAAGCTCAGGAAGAGACTTCTTCATGCTCTGCATATTATAGTTCATCACGAAGTTCTTGTAACTAGGTGGCAGAGATTGGAGAACACGATGTATCCCTAGCTCAATGGGAATCGATATTCCCAAGGCTATGAGCTTATCAGCGTACGCAGACATTTTTAGTACGTGCTCACTAACGGAGCTGTTCTCTTCCATCATGCAGCTAAAGAACTTTTCTGAAGCGTCATAACTCTCAACTGCGGCATGGGTATCGAAAATCATTTTCAATTCTCCCATTGTGGCATAAGCAGTGCTGTTCTCGAAACGTTTTCGCAGCTCTGGCTCTAATCCATAGAGGATGCCGCAGTGAACTATACTGTGGTCTTCTTGTTGAGTCAGATAAACATTTTTATCCTCATCAGAAGCATCATCAGCGGGTTGGTCACCTAGAGGTGCATCAAGCACATAGAGCTTCTTGCAAGCGGTGAGTAGAATCCTCAGGTTAAGTGCCCAGTTGGTAAAGTTGCTTCCATTGTTCGCTAATTTCTCTTTCTCCATGAACATATTGAAATTGAAGGTAGGTGGTGCCATGATCTACAACATATTTGCAAAGACTATTTAGACTATGTTTATGATAAATTAAGTTCAAGTTAATTCTAAAATTATCCCATGAACTCCCACTCAAAAACAACATCCCTCTTAGTTGTCTTTAGTGATTACACGAACCAAATTCACTACACCGAAACCGATCATCACGTGAGACGGTGTAGTTGCAAAGGCGAACATCAACATGTTCATCATATCATTCATATGACTCATGCTTTACCTTTCGGTTACGTGTTCCGAGGCCATGTCTGTACATGCTAGGCTCGCCAAGTAGAACCATTGTATTGCATGTGTTTCAAGGCCATGTCTGTACATGCTAGGCTTGAAAACACCCGTTGTATGCGAACGTTGAGTCTATCACACCCGATCATCACGTGGTGTCTCGAAACGACGAACTTTCTTAACGGTGCATACTTAAGGAAGAACACATTATTATCTTGATATTAAGTGAGAGGGATCATCTTATAATGCTACCGTCGCGATCTAAGCAAAATAAGATGCATAAAAGGATAAACATCACATGCATGGATAATGTGATATGATATGGTCCTTCTTGCACTTGATCTCCATCTTGTGCATCATGGTATGATCTCCATCATTCTACCGGCGTGGCACCAAGGTCCGTGGCACCTCCATCTTGATTGTCCATTACAACATATCACATGGATATGACATACAGCACGCAGGCCATAAAATAAGACAACCATATGGCTCCAGCCGGTATGTCAATAATTTACAAAGATATCATCTCATACATAACGTTTGTAACATTGACCATATCACATCACATGCCCTGCAAAAACAAGTTAGACGCCTCTAATTTATTTTTGCATATTTTACGTGGCTTTGGGCTTACGAGGATAGAACCGTTCATATCTACGTACAAAAAACCACAACGTTGATAAAACATATTTTTTGAACAACCCTTTGTAGATTAGATCTTAACTATAGTAGGAGAAACCGACACCCGCAAGCCACTTATGCAATTCAAGTTGCATGTCAGTTGTGGAACAAGTCTCATGTACGTGGACATGTAAAGTTAGTCCGGGCCGCTTCATCCTACTATGCCACTAAGATCATAAAATACTCAAAGAGACAAAAACATGATCATCAACGCCCACATACTCCTATGTGTTCTACCCGTACAATTCATCTACGCATAGATCCGGCTCTGATACCACTGAAGGGGAACGTAGCATAGAAAACAAAAATTTTCCTACACGCGATAAACCCAAATGGCCAAGATCTAATCTATGAGATGAAAGCCAACGGGGAGAAAGAGAGTCTTGAGATAACATACCCTCGAAGACTCAAAGTGGTACGAGAAAAGATCTCGTGGTTGGCGTAGTCGTTCTCACGCCGATCCCGAGCGAGAAGAAGAGCACCGCAATCCGGCGGTGCCTCCGTAATCGGTCACACGTTCAGCTCGATGAAGACTTCCGTTCCCTCGTTCCAGCGGGTTGCGGAAGTAGAAGATCCCTCCGGAATTCCAGCAGCACGACGGCGTGGTGGTGGTGAAGAATCCCACGGTCAGGGCTTCGCCAAGCCGGAGACCATGGAATGGAGCAGCGGATGGAAGGGAAAATGTGTGAGCAAGTGTGTGGGGAAGAGAGAGCCCTCACCCTCCTTTTATAGGGGAGGGGGAGGCAGCCCAAGGGGGGTGCGGCCAGCCATGGGTGCCCCCACCCCTTCCTCTCTTCATGTGAGTGGAAGCTCCACTCAAACCCACTCAAAATTCCCTTAATTTCCCACTTGGAAAATCCAAAAGTTTTTCTTTAATAAATAAATAAAACATTTTTATTTCTTTATTTATATTTGTTAATTCCATTAACAAACATTTGCATGCAGCACCTCTAACCATTTGTTAATTCTATTAACAACCGTTCGACGAAAAACCCCTTGAACTATTTCAATTTCCCCCGAAACAATTCCGGAGCTGCCCAAAATATTCTTCGGTATTCCGTATCCTCTCTAAACGCTTCATCGAACCTTAAGTGTGTCTCCCTACGGTTAGTGAATATTATAGACATGATCGAGACTCCTCTCCGATCAATAATCAACAGCGGGGTCTGGAAAACCGTGATGACTCCTATATATTCAACGATGACTCTCGTGATCGTGTGAACCTTTCAACGTCGTAACGATTTCCTTTTGTCTCGCGATATATTACTTGTCCGAGATCCGATCATCGGTATCCACTATACTTTGTTCGATCTCGTTATCCGACAAGTACTCTTTTCTCGTTCCCGTGATATAACATCCTAGTGATCAAATCACTTGCTTGCAAGCGGTGTTGATGTGATATCACCGAGAGGGCCCTGAGTATATCTATCCGTCATATTGGATGGACAAATCCCATTCTCGATCCATGAGCTTCAACCAATACTTTCCGAATATCCAATGCCACCTTTATAGTCACCCTTTTACGGTGTGATGTTTGATGTCATCAAAATATTCTTTCGGTATTAGTGATTAACATGATCTCATGGTCTAAGGAATAATGTTACTCCGAATGTAAGACATAATAACAAAACTAAATGACTTGATCGTATTGTTATACTTAGTTTAGGGTTTAAGTTCATCATGTCATTCTCCTAATGACATGACCCCGTTATCAACAACATCCAATGTTCATGATCAGGAAACCTTGATCATCTGTTTAATCAACGGGCTAGTTAAAAGAGAGGCTTCACTAGGAACGTTGGTTTGTTTATTAATCACACATGTATCAACGTTTCCGGTTAATACAATTCTAGCATGAGAAATAAACATCTATCATAAACAAGGAATAACATAATAAACACTTTATTATTGCCTCTCGGGCATATTCCCTTCAGTTTTAATCTATCTCCCGTCCGGCTTTATATAATAGCCGGATTAGGGCTTACAGAATAAGAAACCTAGAAGACTACGTTTAACTTGTAACTTGGAAAGCAAGGAATCCGTCTTCTCCTCCAAGCCAGATCACGCGGGCCGTGATCCGGGTTCTTCTAGAATCCGGCTTCTGCGCGTCGGACTACTGGGCCGCCCAATGGACCTAAGCCCATTACCATTTAGGCCACCCTGGCAGTCCGGCTCTTTGTCTACCATCTTCTATACCCCTATTCAGTATATATCCGACAGTAGCCCCCAGGAAGGATCAAAACTCTGATTCTCCGTCTTTCGTCAAATACATTTTGTCCGGGAAATCTTGACTCAGCAGTCTTGATTCTTTCTACTTTCCTTTTGAAGGAGATGGTAACATAAAACTCGGAACCATGAAAATCCGGCTTTTCTTCTCGCGATCCTTCGCGGAAAAGGAACTTCTAACGTCAGCGTCTTAAACATGCGGACGCAAGCGTCGCTTGGTTCCACGCGGGAAACCCCTCAGCGTATCTCTGACAGATTCTCACGGGAAACGAGGAGATAGCCATCATTCCCCTGCCGTTTTATTTCCCGTATTTTCCGGCGAGCGACACGCGTCGAGCATCCAACGGTCGAAAGAGCCGTTGGCACGTATCTAAACGGGTTTCCGGCTATAAATAGCCATCATCGTCCTCATCAGAAACTTTCCTCACTCCCTCACTGCCCACGCCATTGACGCGAACGCGAGCTCGAGAGCAAGTCCCTTGTCCCAGGCGCACTTAGCTTCCAAGCACGCAGAACGCAACGCGCCACCAAAAGATGGCCTCCTCGTCGTCCTCGCCCACTCGCGCCGCCATCGACGAGCTCATCGGCGACCTAGATCCACAGCCGGGATCGCAAAAGCACACCGGCGGCGAGCCGGAGAAGACCACGGCTTCCGCGGCGGGCGGAGAAAACACTTCCGCCGCCGCGGACATAGCGGGATCGAGCTCCGCAGAACCCCCTCCGTTCGACCCAACGACGGCGAGGGTCAAGATCCATTCCCGTGGCGATGAGCGCTTTGCCACCGGAGCCAACAACGAAACAGAAATTGTCGGCAATTGGAGTCCGAGTAATACTTCTCTCGTCCTTCTTCGTCGGATGTCAAAGGAGGGATCCATAGTTAAAGGCAAATGGTGAATCTCGAAAGATGAACCCGAGCCCAAGCCAAAAGTCGGAGAACGCGTCATCCTTACCTCTCATGTTGCGAGAGGTATGGGTTTTCCCCCTTCCGCCTTTTTTCTAGACGTCCTTAACTTTTATGGCGTTCAACCACACAATATTTCTCCGAATTCCATCCTCTACTTAGCCAGTTTCCAAGCCCTTTTCGAAGGATATCTCGGGATAACACGTGACCTAAATTTCTGGCAATATTGTTTTGAGGTAAAGCATAACATCACAAATGGCATTTCGCCCATTTGCGGAACCGTATCTTTCATCCTCAGAAAATTTAGGGAGGAATGGTATCCAAAAATAGAAATGTCGGAACCTGACCAATCTTGGCTAGGTTCTTTCTTTTATCATCAGGACATTCCATTCCCAGGCAGGGCAACCGGGGTTCCTCCCTTTGTTAATTCTGCCGCTACTCCTCGCGAGAGTTGGACAGCCGCAGTAGGAGAAAATTTGCCAAAAAACCTGATGAAGATAACGCGGCGCATCGCCAAACTTTCTTCCTCTCAACCTTCTTTGGTTGGGAAGGATACCGTTATGTGCTGGTTTGGACGCCGTATCCAACCTCTCTCTTTTCGTTCCCGACTTCTTTGCGAATACCAAGGGCCAGAAGATAACATGAGAGGAACAGATAAGGCCTTTACCAAAAAGGATTTTATAGGACGACTTCACGAACTGGTCGCCGTCAGTAGTCAGATTGAGGAAAGCCTGGCGATTTATCACGTGGAAAATCTGGTCCCTAAGGTATTTATCTTTCCTTGTTTCCGCGTTTTTCTTCAGATTATCTTCTCTCTCCGCTTTTTAACATATTGTTAACTCCTTCCTAGTTTGATGAACTTGGAGAAAATGATCTTGCTTCCGACGCTGAACTCAATAAATTACATGCCGAGTTTCACAACAATCGGAAGCGCAAAAGGCAATCAGCTATCAAAGAGGAATCTATTCCCAACCTGGACGATATCCGGATAAAAGAAGAACCATTCGACGAACTCGGATATATTCGTCCAGAGGCAAAGAAATTCTTTGCTCCTGCGCCTCTGATTCGCCCTTGGCCACAAAATGGGTTGGTTGTTCGCAATGATATCGCATTTTCACCTCGTCAGGTTATACACGATGGCCTTCATCACGTTGGAATTCTCTTCGCGGAATATGCCAAAGAATTCAACGAGGTCTTGACCGATTTGCGAGAAATGAGCCAGGTAATACTTCTAGCCCCCAAGCATTAAGTTGAAATATGAATTCTTCTTAATGTTTCTTCGTATGCCTGTTCAAACTTAAGCATCTGGCTTTCATTTCCATGTTTTAGCATTCCGCAGACGCCATAAACTTGGAAGTTTTTAAGAAGCTTAGTCTCAAGAGCAGAGAAGTAAAAACCCTTCAATCTGTTATTGAGTCGAAAAGCAACGAACTAGCGTCATCTCAGCGGCAACTATCAAAAACCACCGGTATTTTATTTTGTGCCATTTGTTTTTTCTGGAGAATTCTTGCGGAATTGTTTTGTAAACTCAAATTAATTATTGCCCTCCAGCTGCTTTAAACAAAGCCAACAAATTAGCAGAAAACGCTGTCCATGTTTCTCGGCTTCGTGAGGAAAACTCAAACCTCCGAAAGGAACTTCTGAAAGCTCAAGAAGACCTAGAAGCCAGTAATCTGGCCCTTGGGATTGCTCAATCCAAGGCTTCTTTACAGGCAGCGGAAGATAAATCTGTTATCAATGATTTGGAAAGTATGCTACTCCTGCGCATGAAAGAAGGCGACAAAATTGACAAGGTTCTTGGTAAGTTAACTTCTTTTTACCAATGTCTTCATGTCTTATTTCTTGTATCTTTTCATGTAACCTTTGCTTTTGTCGAAAAAGCAGGAAATTTTCCAGGAATTTCTCGGACTGAAAAGATCCGGGCCTTTGGGGAAGTGTGGAATTCAATCAGGAATGCAGGAATGCAGCTGATTAATAAATTCCTTCCCACAAGTACTGTACGCTTTTCGGAAGTCTACCGACTTCCGGGTGCCATCACAGAAGTAGCAGAGTCGAAAGAATCCATCCTTCGCTCTGCCGCACGAGGTGGTGCACGCATGGCACTTGGCCTTATGCGTCTACATTACCCTAATGCCAAATCTTGGCGCGTAGCATCCGGTGTCCCTCAAGAATATACAGAAGCGCAACGAAATGTGATTTTTGATGAAGTTAAAGGGCACGCTTCCAAGATTGCCTCTATGGTTAACATTTCCATTACTTATCCGGAAGAAGAAGTGCCCGCAGCCCCCGAGAATGATAGCAGTGATGAAGACTCGGATGCTTGAGGTAATACACTTGACCCGAATGATGGATGTGTATAAGAGCATTTTTACAATGCAATTCATATTGTAATGCTTCTATATCGTTTGTCGAAACAAGAACTCCGCCTTTTGCAATTTCAAGTTTCTTGCAAAGTTTTTCCGGGTTTGACTGTTCCTTTATCTTCTAAGTAATCTCGCAAATGTGTTTTAACTGCTCTAGTGTTTAAAAATGGCTCAACTAGCAATATGTATCGTCATGTCGAGTAACTGGGGACGAACCAAACAGTTTTAAAACTCGGAAACATGGATCATGCTAAAAGCATTTTTACTGACTAGCTTCAGTAACCCAACACATACACAATCAGATAAAATTTAGAGAAAACAAGGAACTGTTTTGAAACTTGGGCACGCAGGCACAATCCGAGTTTCCTTTAACCTTTAACAGACCGAATCATTCAGCTTTTAAACACCGAGCACGCAGGCACAATTCGGGTTAACATTGAGTATTTGTGAGATCATTGAGAAATAGATGAGGCGGAAATATTTTGTACTTATAATGAATATGAATGACAACATTCCGACAACTTTATTTCATGGTCTCAAAGATGTTTACATAGAAATTGAACTAAGTATAGAAGGGACGTAATTGCTGGATACTCCAAGGCCTCTTTGTCTCTCCTAGTTCATCATCTATTTTTCTCTTTCTTTTGCGATTCGGCTTCTCGGGATCGTCCTCCGTATCTCGAATGTCAACAAGATAGTATGATCCATTCTTCATGGCTTTACTGATGACAAATGGTCCTTCCCATACTGGGGCCAATTTGTGCTTCCTTTGCTGCACCAATCTCAGCACTAAGTCACCTTCTTTAAAAGAACGATGCCTGATTTTCCGACTATGATAACGTCGTAAACCTTGCTGGTAGATGGCAGATCTTTGAAGCACAAGTTCTCGTTCCTCTTCTAAGAGATCGACGGCATCCTGTCGTGCTTCTTCGGCATCCGAGTCGTCAAAATTCTGCACTCTTGGGCTATCATGGATCATGTCCGTTGGAAGAATAGCTTCCGCACCATAAACTAGGAAAAACGGGGTTTGCTCAGTTGACCTATTTGGCGTCGTTCGAATACTCCACAACACGGAAGGTAGCTCTTCTACCCACGCTCCAGCTGCTCTATGGAGAGGAGATTCGAGTCTTGGGCGTATTCCTTGCAGGATTGAACTGTTCATTCTTTCAACCTGTCCATTAGATTGCGGGTGTGCCACAAATGCAAGATCTAAGCGGATTCCCGTTTGTTGGCAGTATTTTGCCAACTCTCCGATGGAGAAATTTGTCCCGTTATCAGTTATTATGCTATGTGGGACGCCATACCTCATTACTAAATCAATAATGAAATTTCTGGCAGTTGCGCCATCCAGCTTTTTGATGGGTTTAGCCTCCACCCATTTTGTATACTTATCTACTGCTACGAGTAGATGTGTAAGTCCACCTCTTGCAGTTTTGAACGGTCCCATCATATCTAGCCCCCAGACCGCAAAAGGCCATGTGATAGGGATAGTTTTAAGTGCTTGGGCCGGCAAATTGGTCTGCTTGGCGTTATATTGACATCCTTCGCACGTATTCACTATGCGCTCGGCGTCTGACTTGGCTGTTAGCCAGAAAAACCCCGCCCGGAATGCTTTTTTGACTATGCTTTTTGATTGAGCATGATGTCCGCAATCGCCGGCATGGATTTCTTCCAGTATTTCTCTTCCTTCATGACTTTGATGTCATTATGGGTTTGTTGGAGATGTTGCCGAGATCTAAGCAGATGTTGCTGTTGCCGTTGGAAAGCTTGTCTCCTGGCTTCCAGCATCTCAGGGGGTTCATCTGGTCCCACTGGTGTTTGTAATAGCTCTTGCTCTTCCTGTTCCGTCATTGGCGGAGCAGTGATTTCCTTAGATTTCTTTTCCGCTGGCTTTGTGCCGCTAACATCTCCAACTTCCAGGTTTTCATCAGCGAGATCGGCTGATTTTTTCTTCCGGATTTTGTATTGGAGTTTTTTAGAAGCACGGTGCTTTTTCTTGGAAGAGGGAGGTTTTTTGACAGGCTCATCTTCTGTCATCTCCTTAACATTGGGGAATATCGGAGAAGTTTCTCCGTCTTCTCTCTCTTCCACCGGCGGAGGGGTTTTAGGGCTTTCCTGGCTGCCGGCGCCCGTTGTATCAGCTGGTTTTGCCATTAGCACTTCATGGAATCCCTCTTGAAAGGACTTAACCTTTCTTACGAAGGCATCCTCGTCTTCGTCTTCGGAGTCGAAGTTATCCGATCCGGTTTCCGACTCCAACCTCGCCTCAATGGCGGCAAGCACGGACTCTGCTTCCGAGTTCATCGTCTTGATGACGGATGTCGGATCTTCCGCCTCTGTGACGGGTGTTTCTTCTTCCGTCTCTATGACGGGTAGGTTGTTATCTGCCTCTTGCACGGGATTTCCGTCATCCGTGTTTTCAGCGATTTCGGATTGCACCATGCTGATAAAGTGTGTATCACTTTTTTGTCGGCGATCTGAGCAGAATCCGGCATCATAGTCGTCTTCGACTGGGTATAGGGCGGGTGGGATAAATTTGCTTCCACCGCAAAATCCCATTGCCTCTGCAGTTAGTCCGATAAAGATGTTAGCAGATCCGATCGGTAACACGCAGGCACTTACCAGGTGGTTTTGCGCCGGTATATAGGATCCGTTGTCGAGGAAGCGGCCGACGTCGTCGTCGAACTCCAAGCTTCCGACAGTGATCGATCTTCCAATTCCGCCAAGTATCCCAGATCGGAATTTCACGCCTGACGTCGTTTGCCCCACGGTGGGCGCCAACTGTCGAGACATCGTAGTAGTTTTCATAGACGGGGGTGCCATGAGACTACGGTAGAGACGTGGGGTAACGGGATAGCGTAGTAATACAGAACACGGGATTTTACCCAGATTCGGTACGTCGCGATAGTACGGCGTACCTACTCCTGCACTTCTCACTAATTGGGACTAAAGCCCGTTTATCAGGGTTACAATGTGAGGGTGTAGATCTAGCTTCTCGGCGAGGATGAGCTTCTCGGCGAGTTGCGTAGAGCTTGAACTTGTCTTAATCTATCTCCCGTCCGGCTTTATATAATAGCTGGATTAGGGCTTACAGAATAAGAAACCTAGAAGACTACGTTTAACTTGTAACTTGGAAAGCAAGGAATCCGTCTTCTCCTCCAAGCCAGATCACGCGGGCCGTGATCCGGGTTCTTCTAGAATCCGGCTTCTGCGCGTCGGACTACTGGGCCGCCCAATGGACCTAAGCCCATTACCATTTAGGCCACCCTGGCAGTCCGGCTCTTTGTCTACCATCTTCTATACCCCTATTCAGTATATATCCGACACGTCACTTATGGGGACTCGTCCAAGTCTAAGGTATCCGGGTTCGGCAAGGTTGTGGTGGCTCCCGATATAACTATCGTGAACGTCATGCTTGTCGAATACCTTGGTTACAATTTACTTTCCGTCCACTCTCTTGGAAAGATGGGTTTTTCCGTCTTTTTCGATGGTGATATTGTGGTCCTTTTGAGGAGCAAGACTCTTGACGTCGCTCACGTGGGACATGTTGAAAATGAGTTGTTTGTGGTGGACTTTTCAAAGTCAACCAACTCTCAAGCAATGTGTCTTTTCGGGAAGGCGGACTTGGGATGGTTGTAGCATCGCCGCCTATCCCATGTCAACATGAGAACTTTGCAAAGTCTTCAAAAAGGTGGCCTTATTGTTGGACTAAAAGAAAATGTTTCCTTTGCAAAGGATCGCGTTTGTAGGTCGTGCGTTGAAGGGAAGATGCATGACATCATGCACAAGGCCAAGACTATTATCTCATCAAAGAGGATCTTGGAGCTACTCCATGTTGATCTCTTTGGTGCCGTGCCCGAGGCAAGTCTTGGCGGCAAGAAGTATTGCTTGGTGATTGTCGATGATTATTCAAGATACACTTGGGTTTATTTCTTCAAGTGCAAGAGTGAAACTCAACAAACCATCATCGACTTCTCCAATGAAGCGCAACGTCAACACAATGTGCAAATCATGGCTATTAGGAGTGATAATGGCTCGGAGTTCAAGAACTATACATCGAATGAATTTCTTAGTGAAGAAGGCATTCTTCATCAATACTCTGCCACTTACACTCCTCAACAAAATGGTGTTGCCGAAAGGAAGAATCGCACTCTCTTGGATATGGCAAGGACCATGTTGGTGGAGTACTCTTCTCCCCAATATTTATGGGCCGAGGCCATATCCACCGCATGCCACTCCTCCAACCGCCTCTACATCCGCAAGGGCTTGGACAAGACCCCATATGAGATCCTCACCGGCAACAAGACCAATGTCTCCTACTTCCGTGTATTCGGTTGTAAGTGCTTCTATTTGATCAAGGGTATTAGGTTGTCAAAATTTCAATCCAAAACTATTGAGGGTATTTTTGTTGGTTACGGTGCCGAATCCCACACTTATAGAGTCTATGACAAGTCCTCACGGATTGTCATAGAATCTTGTAGTGCGGTTTTCGAGGAAAATGACGGCTCCCAAGTGGCGCAATTCCATGTTTCTAATGTAGATGTTGAAATTCCTCAAGAAGCCATAGGAAGGATGGGTGTGGGATTTTTCCGCCCCATCGAGGGACACCTTATGGCGACTCGAGAAGGACTATGCTCTACTCAAGTGGAGCCCTCGTCTACATTAGAAGATCAAGCCAAGGAGCCAACTATTACACCTAACCAAGAACATGTTCAAGACCCTCCTCTCATTGATCAAGTGACTCCGCAAGTCGTACCCACTCCTCTCACTAATTCGAGTCAAGATCAAGGCCAAGATCA
Source organism: Alopecurus myosuroides (assembly GCA_028641055.1). Lineage (NCBI taxonomy): Eukaryota > Viridiplantae > Streptophyta > Magnoliopsida > Poales > Poaceae > Alopecurus > Alopecurus myosuroides. The sequence goes on from CM054058.1 coordinate 389,880,317, forward strand.
ACCATCCTCTACATCCTCTCCTCAAGTTGAAGCTAGTGTTGAAGATATTGTTGATAGTGATGATGTTGATCAAGGCCAAGTTGGTCAAGATGGGGACCCAAATGATCAAGATGATCAAGTGATCCCTCCTCGCAATAATAAGGAGATCGAAGCCCGTCGCATCAAAAGGATAAGAAGAGCTTTAAAGCAAATTGATGCCCAAGACGACAAGGTCTTGGAGGATGTTCAAACTAGAAGATCTACAAGAAGGCAATTGGCTCATTTTTTTGAGCATCAAGCTCATATCTCTATGGTGGAGCCTAAGAAAGTGTATGAAGCTCTTGAGGACTCCGATTGGGTTGAAGCTATGCATGATGAGCTCAATAACTTTGAGCGCAACAAAGTTTGGAGATTGGTCGAGAAGCCCAAGGATTGCCACGATGTTATTGGCACTAAGTGGATTTTCAAGAACAAGCAAGATGAGAATGGCATTGTCATTAGGAACAAGGCAAGATTGGTTGCTCAAGGTTACACCCAAGTTGAAGGCATTGACTTTGATGAAACCTACGCACCCGTGTCTCGCCTTGAGTCCATCTGTATCCTCCTTGCTTATGCATCCTCTCATAATTTCAAATTGCAACAAATGGATGTGAAAAGTTCTTTCTTGAATGGTCCACTAAAAGAGGAGGTATATGTTAAGCAACCTCCGGGGTTCGAGAATCTCAACTTTCCTAACCACGCGTACAAACTTGACAAAGCTCTCTATGGTCTCAAAAAAGCACCTCGTGCTTGGTATGAGCACCTTAGGGAGTTGTTAGATGATCGTGGTTTCGAAGTTGGGAAGATTGACCCCACTCTCTACACCAAGAGAGTAAAGGGAGAGCTTTTCATATGCCAACTATATGTGGACGATATCATCTTTGGCACAACTAACCAAGATTTCAATAATGAGTTCTCTAAGCTTATGACTGACAGGTTCGAGATGTCTATGATGGGTGAGCTTAAATTCTTCCTTGGCTTTGAGATAAAGCAATTGGCCCGTGGGACTTTCATCTCTCAATCCAAGTATACCCAAGACATGATCAAGAGGTTTAACTTTCAAGATGCAAAGATCAAAACCACTCCCATGCAAGTCAAGTGCCACCTATCACGCAATCCAAAAGGGAGTAAGGATGTGGATCAAAAACTTTATCGTTCTATGATTGGTTCTTTGCTCTATGTTTGTGCATCTAGACCCGATATCGTTTTGAGTGTAGGTGTGTGTGCAAGGTATCAAGCGGCCCCTAAGGATTGCCACTTAGTGGCGGTTCATAGGATCTTTCGTTATCTAGTTCATACCCCAAGATTTGGTTTGTGGTACCCAAAGGGGGCACAATTTTCTCTCAATGGCTATACGGATTCCGATTGGGCGGGTGATCAAGGATAGGAAGTCAACTTCAGGGGCTTGCCAATTTATTGGTACGTCCCTTGTAAGTTGGTCCTCCAAGAAGCAAAATTGCATATCCCTTTCCACCGCTGAAGCCGAGTATGTTGCCGCCGCAAGTGCATGCACTCAATTGTTATGGATGAGGCAAACTCTCAAGGAGTATGGAGTTCATTTGGATAAAGTGCCTCTTTTGTGTGACAATGAAAGTGCCATCAAGATTGCATACAATCCGGTGCAACATACAAGAACGAAGCACATTGAGATTCGCCACCACTTAATCCGTGATCATGTGGCAAGAGGGGATATTGCACTATCTTATGTGCCCACCAAGGACAATCTTGCGGATATTTTCACGAAGCCACTTGATGATGCAAGATTCTTGTTCTTGAGGAATGAACTAAATGTGATTGATTCAAGGAGCTTGACTTGAAGATCTTGCACACACCCCTATAGATGAAACGTGTTAGAGTTTAGATGTAGGCATGGACATAGGGGGGGTGTTATCCTAACACATTGGGTTCTCCCTCCCCCCATTATGCCCATAGCAAAAATTCATTGTGTTCTCTCTTTTTCTAATGTTGAATTGTGAGCTTCAATGTCGAGAATTGGCAATGCACCCAAGATACATCTTTGCGGTTGCATACCATGATCTCTTACATGGTGGCCTAGGCCACCAACCTCTTCGTTTCGAAGAGTTGGATCTTAGTTGGGTTCTAATTGTCATTTCATTGCATTTCTTGTGTTTTCCCTTCTAAGTGATTCTTCCTAGGAAAATCCCACTCAATTGGTCTTTTGTTGGTTTGATTCTTGCTTTTGAGAGGGATAAGTACTAGTTTCAGTTTGATGTTCTATCCTAAGCCATTCTATCAAAAAGCCATTTTTTTCTAGCACTTGTGTCTGTCCATTGAAACGAGGAAATTTCGGATCAGAAGGCAGCCGGAATTTCCGGTCCAGTTTTGGACCGGAATTTCCGGGTGTACCGGAATATCCGGTTCAAGTACGAACCGGAAAATCCGGTTCGGCGAAAATCACAAATACTGGAGCCCGACGGGGAAGAGGCAGTTCGTGCCCTTTTTCCCCATCTGCTCCCCTCCACCCCAAAACGCCGCTGCTCTGATTCTTGGCCTCCCGGGCCGTTTCCTCCGCGGTATCTTCAAGCTTTGGCCCGGATCTCATTCCCCTCGTCCTTAGGAACGTTTCTATCCAAGCATCTTCCTCCATGGATGCCGGTATTGTTCAAATCTTGTTGAATTTTGTTGCCATAACCATGCCACTCCATGGATTTGTGTTTTTGTTGACAATGCTTGGTATAATTTGTTCCTTAGAGGTCCCATTGCATGCTAGTTACAATAGATTAGATTCACATGTGTTCGATCTACGTTTGAAGTCTAGATGTAGATTGATTTTGTGCTGTTTTTGCACTACCGGAATATCCGGTCCACGACTGAACCGGAATATCCGGTTCTGTTCTGAACCGGATTATCCGGCTATGTCCAGTACTGATTGAGAACAGCCCAAAATTAATCTTTCCCAGATTTCTACTTAGATTATTCCCTGGAATCTCCTCTATTGTTTTTATGCATGTTGCTTCCGTTGTTTGACACTTGTGCACTCATCTTTTGCTATCCTCTATTGTCTTGTTTCACAGGTGGTGGTTCTGAGAGGCGCATTCCTAAGCGTCCCAAGCAGGTTTCCATCAAAAACAAGAGGAAGGCTCGGCTCAACTATAAGACCGACATCTCTGTTCCGGATTTCAATGTGCTCAGGCAGCAGGATGTCTACCTCGATCCTCGTATTGCTAATATTGATCCTCGGTTCTGGAATTTGGAGCAGTCTTACATTTTTGCTGATATCTATTGTGACTTCCGTCACCCTATCCGTATGATGCAGCCCTTTGACTTTGCTGCTCTCAAGGCGAGAGATGAGTTTGCTGCTGCCGCGAGTATTATTGAGCGGTTTGGGCTTGTGAAGCTCATGGAGACCCAGTGCAACTACAACACTCAGCTCGTCATGCAGTTTATGTCCACTTTGGCGTACAGTAATGATCTGGTATGCCGTCTCAAGTGGATGTCTGAGACCACTGCTTGTGAGGCTTCCTTAGAGAGGTTTGCACGTCTCCTTGGATACACTTACAGCTCTCACCCTCCTGTTGGTCGCCGTGTCCATGAGGTTGATAGGCCTAGGAGGGAGGTGGCCATGGCTGAGTTGTATGCTCCTGGATTCACTATTGGGGGCAATGAGGGACTTCTTCCTCTCTATGATCAGCTGGTACGCATCTTCAGATCCTTCCTTGTGCCGAGTGGAGGTAACAATGATGCTCTCACCACTCCTTTATGCAACCTTCTGATTCTGGCTAAGGAGTGCATGGAGGATGAGGATCCGTCTGCTTCTTATACTGTGGATGTTATGGACATCATTTATCACGAGCTGTACGCTGCTATGATTGGTGGAAACACCATTCCTTATGGTCCATATATATCATGAAGCTTATCAAGTATGTGATGCGGAAGGACTACACAGAGTTACCTATGGTTGAGCACAAGGTCAAGATGCTGTATGTTAAGAGGAAGAAGAGGACTGCTGCTACTACTACTACTCAGGATGCTCCTTTTGAGGGTGGTTCCTCTATGGGAGGTCCCACTACTGGTTCTCAGTCTGCGCCCACTCCTGATACTAGCACTTTGCGCCATGTCAGGAAGCTCTCCTGGTTTCAGCGCAATGTGCTCTGCATGAAGGTGGACATCCACAAGGAGCAGTACATGGCTTATTGCAGAGACACTGCCATGGCTAGCACAGAGAGTCAGATTCTTCACCACGTGAGTGGTGCTACTGGTGATGTACCTGCTCCTCTCACTACTAAGTCTTACTCTGCTTGGTCTGCTGAGGATAGCACTCCGTGGGAGCACATTGAGGCTGCGCTCCGGTCTTCTCAGGCTACCACTTCTGGAGCTGGTTATGATGATGAGGAGGATGAGGACGAGGCGTCTGATGCTGAGCGTGAGGCACATGGAGAGTCCGAGTCTTCTGCTGGCGAGACTTCTGAGCACTCTGATGCTTAGCCGTGTTTGGGACGTTTAGCTTAGTTATCTCTCTCCTTTTTGGTGTCTCGATGCCAAAGGGGGAGAAGTAGCTATTAGATTACGGGATTTGCATGGGTGCGGGCACAAGCGTATGCTTTTATCATTTCTTGAGAGCTTGTGTCCATTTTTTAGTTTCTTCATTTTTCGTGAACTTTGCTCGTTTATTGTCTCGTTAAAACTATGTGTGCTATTGTGTGTGAGACTATGTTGGATATTATCATGGATTATCTATGTTCGTGGCTATATGGTTATCTATCTTATATGTTGAGGATATTGTCTATTTTTGTGCTTGGTTATTCGTGGATATATTATCTTCGCACAAGGTATATGCTTCTATCTTATTATCAACCTATTGATGATATTGTTCTTTGGCATGTTTGCTACTTGTTGGAAATTACTCCCCATATTCCATTGTATCTATTTGCATTTGAGGCAAACAAAAGATATGCATTGAGATAGGGGGAGACATTTCCATTTTGTTTCAAATATGTTCTAGTCAAGGTTTTATTGCAAATCTTAGTATTGTCATCTAACACCAAAAAGGGGACACCAAAAAGGGGGCGATTGAAAGTGCATTTCGGTTTCCCAGTGTTTTATGTGTTAGTTAACAATACTAAGTACATTATTTATCGAGGTGTTAAGCGTGCAGGTGTTATACTTAACATCGGCATCGATCACCGAAAAGTCGGTGAAGTTTGGCCTGAGAGTTTTTGGACAGAACCCAACCGGATTATTGGAAACCGGATTATTCGGAGCAGACCGGATATTCCGGTTTGGCAAATTTCAGACCATATTTCCTACTGGCATGAACCGGATTATTGGAAACCGGATTATTCGGAGCAGACCGGATATTCCGGTTTGGCACATTTCAGACCATATTTCGTACTGGCATGAACCGGATTATTCGATCCGGATTTTTCATCTCGAGCCGGATATCCCGGGTGCTGATGAAGTTGCGCGAAATTGGCTAAGGACTGGAAGATTTGCTCACTGTAGCGAGACGTATTATTTGAACCGGATTATTCCGGAGCAGCCGGATAATCCGGTTCAGATCTGCAGGACTGCGTGAAGAAAGCAGACCGGATATTCCGGTCCAAACTTGGACCGGATATTCCGGTCCCCTTTTTCCTGCACAACGATTAGTTGTGAGGAGGGGGTATAAATACCCCTCCTCTTCTTCCCCAAGATCTAGTTCTTCCCCTTAGCATTTATGAGCATTTAAGAACTCACCAAATCTCTCATTACTCCCAATCCCTCCACCCAATCTCGCAGATCTTTGGAGGATTGAAGGAGAAGGCCCCGATCTACATCTTCACCGAGCCGTTCTTCATTTCCCCCTCTCTAGTTTGAGGGATCTTGCCTAGGGTTTCCTCTTGTGGAGAACCTAGGCATCTTGATACTTGTTGGTGATTCAAGAAGAGTTGTGAGCCCCCAATTTGGTTGTGGGTGTGTGCCCCAAGTGGTTTGTAAAGGATTCGATCCCCGCCTCAAAGGGGTTCAATAGTGGAAGGTGAACTAGCCCTTTGTGGCGAAGTTCATCGGAGAATAGGGTGAGGCCTTAGTGGCGTTGAGTAGGCCGTCGTGGTGAGCTCACACCCCTCCAACGAGACGTACTCCCCTAAAAAGGAGGAACTCGGAAATACATCGTGTCTCCGTGTGCTCCACCTTGGTGACCTCGTTCCCTCACTCTCTTTACTTACCGCTTGCATTGTGTTTATTGTTATCCTTGTCATATAGGTAAATTCACCATAGCCGCATTATCTAGAGAATTTACCTTCGTGTCAAGCCTAAATCGAAAGAAAAATTAAAATTGGTCGTAGCACCTATTCACCCCCCTCTAGGTGCCCATACTTTGCTTTCACCTGCTTCACCGGCGTCCGTTTCTCCCTCGTGAGTTTACATGCGCTTATAGGGTCAAACTCCCGTATCGGACGAAACGTCGGGAATCTTCCGAAGAGGTGGGTTCTATCAACTTGTTTTATGTTACTATGGGCTACCCTAACACAACCAAGCAACTGGTTCCACATTGCTACCCCCTTTCGACGTTGTTACCGCGTGTATCCGTATAAGTCCGGTATTTCTCCAGCGGGTCTAGGTTTTCACCGGAGGGGGGCTACGGAGCGTCCGGGTCCCCACACAAGCTAGGGGGTGCCATACCATGTTAGTATAGGTGTGTTGTGGTCTTTGTATGGCAAAGATTGCACTCCGGGGTGTGACCCGCTTCACCGGCGTCCGTTTCTCCCTCGTGAGTTTACATGCGCTTATAGGGTGAAACTCCCGTATCGGACGAAACGTCGGGAGTCTTCCGAAGAGGTGGGTTCTATCAACTTTTTTTATGTTCCTATGGGCTACCCTAACACAACCAAGCAACTGGTTCCACATTGCTACCCCCTTTCGACGCTGTTACCTCGTGTATCCGTATAAGTCCGGTATTTCTCCACAGGGTCTAGGTTTTCACCGGAGGGGGGCTACGGAGCGTCCGGGTCCCCACACAAGATAAGGGGTGCCATACCATGTTAGTATAGGTGTGTTGTGGTCTTTGGATGGCAAATATTGCACCAGGGTGTGTCCCGCTTCACCGCCGTCCGTTTCTCCCTCGTGACTTTACATGCGCTTATAGGGTGAAACTCCCGTATCGGACGAAACGTCGGGAATCTTCCGAAGAGGTGGGTTCTATCAACTTGTTTTATGTTCTTATGGGCTACCCTAACACAACCAAGAAACTGGTTCCACATTGCTACCCCCTTTCGACGCCGTTACCGCGTGTATCCGTATAAGTCCGATATTTCTCCAACGGGTCTAGGTTTTCACCGGACGGGGGCTACTGAGCGTTCGGGTCCCCACAAAATCTAGGGGGTGCCATACCATGTTAGTATAGGTGTGTTGTGGTCTTTGTATGGCAAAGATTGCACTCCGGGGTGTGACCCGCTTCACCGGCGTCCGTTTCTCCCTCGTGAGTTTACATGCGTTTATAGGGTGAAACTCCCGTATCGGACGAAACGTCGGGAATCTTCCAAAGAGGTGGGTTATATCAACTTGTTTTATGTTCCTATGGTATACCCTAACACAACCAAGCAACTGGTTCCACATTGCTACCCTCTTTCGACGATGTTACCGCGTGTATCCGTATAAGTCCGGTATTTCTCCAGCGGGTCTAGGTTTTCACCGGAGGGGGGCTACTGAGCGTCCGGGTCCCCACACAAGCTAGGGGGTGCCATACCATGTTAGTATAGGTGTGTTGTGGTCTTTGGATGGCAAATATTGCACTCCGGGGTGTGACCCGCTTCACCGGCGTCCGTTTCTCCCTCGTGAGTTTACATGCGCTTATAGGGTGAAACTCCCGTATCGGACGAAACGTCGGGAATCTTCCGAAGAGGTGGGTTCTATCAACTTTTTTTATGTTCCTATGGGCTACCCTAACACAACCAAGAAACTGGTTCCACATTGCTACCCCCTTTCGACGCCGGTACCGCGTGTATCCGTATAAGTCCGGTATTTCTCCAGCGGGTCTAGGTTTTCACCGGACGGGGGCTACTGAGCGTCCGGGTCCCCACACAAGCTAGGGGGTGCCATACCATGTTAGCATAGGTGTGTTGTGGTCTTTGGATGGCAAAGATTGCACTCCGGGGTGTGTCCCGCTTCACCGGCGTCCGTTTCTCCCTCGTGAGTTTACATGCGCTTATAGGGTGAAACTCCCGTATCGGACGAAACGTTGGGAATCTTCCGAAGAGGTGGGTTCTATCAACTTGTTTTATGTTACTATGGGCTACCCTAACACAACCAAGCAACTGGTTCCACATTGCTACCCCCTTTCGACGCCGTTACCGCGTGTATCCGTATAAGTCCGGTATTTCTCCAGCGGGTCTAGGTTTTCACCGGAGGGGGGATACGGAGCGTCCGGGTCCCCACAAAAGCTAGGGGGTACCATACCATGTTAGTATAGGTGTGTTGTGGTCTTTGTATGGCAAAGATTTCACTCCGGGGTGTGACCCGCTTCACCGGCGTCCGTTTCTCCCTCGTGAGTTTACATGCGCTTATAGGGTGAAACTCCCGTATCGGACGAAACGCTGGGAGTCTTCCGAAGAGGTGGGTTCTATCAACTTGTTTTATGTTACTATGGGCTACCCTAACACAACCAAGCAACTGGTTCCACATTGCTACCCCCTTTCGACGTCGTTACCGCGTGTATCCGTATAAGTCCGGTGTTTCTCCAGAGGGTCTAGGTTTTCACCGGAGGGGGGCTACGGAGCGTCCGGGTCCCCACACAAGATAAGGGGTGCCATACCATGTTATTATAGGTGTGTTGTGGTCTTTGGATGGCAAATATTGCACTCCGGGGTGTGGCCCGCTTCACCGGCGTCCGTTTCTCCCTCGTGAGTTTACATGCGCTTATAGGGTGAAACTCCCGTATCGGACGAAACGCCGGGAATCTTCCAAAGAGGTGCGTTCTATCAAGTTGTTTTATGTTCATATGGGCTACCCTAACACAAACAAGCAACTGGTTCCACATTGCTACCCCCTTTAGACGTCGTTACCGCGTGTATCCGTATAAGTCCGGTATTTCTCCAGCGGGTCTAGGTTTTCACCGGAGGGGGGCTACGGAGCGTTCGGGTTCCTACACAAGCTAGGGGGTGCCATACCATGTTAGTATAGGTGCGTTGTGGTCTTTGGATGGCAAAGATTGCACTCCGGGGTGTGACCCGCTTCACCGGCGTCCGTTTCTCCCTCGTGAGTTTACATGCGCTTATAGGGTGAAACTCCCGTATCGGACGAAACGTCGAGAATCTTCCAAAGAGGTGAGTTCTATCAACTTGTTTTGTGTTACTATGGGCTACCCTAACACAACCAAGCAACTGGTTCCACATTGCTACCCCCTTTAGACGCCGTTACCGCGTGTATCCGTATAAGTCCGGTATTTCTCCAACGGGTCTAGGTTTTCACCGGAGGGGGGCTACGGAGCGTCCGGGTCCCAACACAAGCGAGGGGGTGCCATACCATTTTAGTATAGGTGTTTAGGGTCTTTGTATAGCAAAGATTGCACTCCGGGGTGTGACCTGCTTCACCGGCGTCCGTTTCTCCCTCCTGAGTTTACATGCGCTTATAGGGTGAAACTCCCGTATCGGATGAAACGTCGGGAATCTTCCGAAGAGGTGGGTTCTGTCAACTTGTTTTATGTTCCTATGGGCTACCCTAACACAACCAAGCAACTGGTTCCACATTTCTACCCCCTTTCGACGCCGTTACCGCGTGTATCCGTATAAGTTCGGTATTTCTCCAGCGGGTCTAGGTTTTCACCGGAGGGGGGCTATGGAGCGTCCGGGTCCCCACACAAGCTAGGGGGTGCCATACCATGTTAGTATAGGTGTGTTGTGGTCTTTGGATGGCAAAGATTGCACTCCGGGGTGTGACCCGCTTCACCGGCTTCCGTTTCTCCCTCGTGAGTTTACATGCGCTTATAGGGTGAAACTCTCGTATCGGACGAAACGTCGGGAATCTTCCAAAGAGGTGGGTTCTATAACCTTGTTTTATGTTCCTATGGGATACCCTAACTCAAGCAAGCAACTGGTTCCATATTGCTACCCCCTTTCGACACCGTTACCGCGTGTATCCGTATAAGTCCGGTATTTCTCCAGCGGGTCTAGGTTTTCACCGGAGGGGGGCTACGGAGCGTCCGGGTCCCCACAAAAGCTAGGGGGTGCCATAACATGTTAGTATAGGTGTGCTGTGGTCTTTGGATGGCAAAGATTGCACTCCGGGGTGTGACCCGCTTCACCGGCGTCCGTTTCTCCCTCGTGAGTTTACATGCGCTTATAGGGTGAAACTCCCGTATCGGACGAAACGTCGGGAATCTTCCAAAGAGGTGGGTTCTATCAAGTTGTTTTATGTTCCTATGGGCTACCCTAACACAACCAAGCAACTGGTTCCACATTGCTACCCCATTTGGACGCCGTTACCGCGTGTATCCGTATAAGTCCGGTATCATATGTTGCTGCTAAACTGCAATTTGTATTATCTGTTCTTCAAAATGAGTCTTGAATTTTTCAGGTTATGCCCCAGTGGGCCGATGGTAAAGAGGACGCATGGAAGGCGATGGTGGCAATATGGCTCGGGGAGAATGAGGCGTTCAACGCCTTAAGCAAGTGGAACAAGGGAAACCGCGGCCACGAGGGGACACACTGTGCGGGAGCCCGCAACCTTGCTACCTTCAAGAAAAACTTTGTATGTGCACACATCGAACAACATGCATTTATTCCCGTCATGTTTCTATCTGGTATGCATAACATTTCTTTGGCGATGCACGAGTCCATCACGGGGAATGTCCCTATTACGCAGATTGGAGCATGGGAGAAGATGAGGATCAAGAAAGCCGATCCATCCAAGCCTCAGCCCTCACGTCAAGAGTACTACGGCAGCGCCAAGAAGGACTTAGCTGGTTACTCGACGACGTTCCAGGGTTTACATCCTCACGTGGAAAACCCTATTGAGGCGGAGACCGACGTGATGGCTTTGGTCGTGGGCGGGCACGGCAGGGAGCATGGCCGTCTTCGCTGCCTTAACCATGTGACCCCGCGTACTCCCGAGTTGTGCCTCACGCGTATCACGGCCACCCTCACCGCCGACGGCCCCGTTGTCCCTCCTCCTCGACGGACTTCCAAAGCTCGCGGCGAAGTAAGTTCTTCTCAATCTCATTCCCTTTTCCTTAGTGGCTAACTTGACGAGATTCAACTTACATCGAGATTCATTTTTCTTGAAGTTGTAGTGTTCTATAGGCGATGCCTACGATGCAGCTATGGCGGAGTACAATGTTAAGTATGCCGAGTGGGAGGAGAAGAAAAGGGCCTATAAGGTCTGGAAACGAGCGCGCGATGATGTAAGTTTCACCATTTTCTTTCTGCAAATGATGACAAGTCTTATTTCCCTCTACTTTGAACCTTTATTTCTGCAAAGTCTAACATCAAAAATATCTTTTAGGCGTACGAGAGGTTTTATTCCCCTAGAGAGAGGATGCCAATACCAGTTGAGCGACCACCTATGCCTGATATGCCGCCACGGTTTCCAACGAAGGAGGACTTCACTCGCGTAGCCTACGTGAGTACACCGGTTAGTTATATGTCAAACCAGTATTTACCGCTGTCATGTGCCCGCCAAGTACGAGTTGCTAACTTCTGCTAAAAAAATGCATGTAGGGATCGGGACACTCCGGGGCTACTCCCTTTGGCCGTGTCGATGGCTCGCCAAGTCGCACGATCACACCGTTTCATCACTCTCCTGGTGCATCGCCGAGTGCTACTCCCTCCCCGAGTTCCGGGCATGGTTCGACCGAGCGCAGAGCGGCGCCTATTTTCACTCGGTCCGAGATGGGCACAACGAGCTCCAACGATGTCTAGCTAGGAGGATGATCTTTGTATTGCACTATCGATGATGTTTGGATGATTTTGTACCTTGTATGATGTTCGGATGATATGGATATGATGTTTGGATGTTGGTTGTGTGATTTCAATTTTGTTTTTATTTTTTCTGCAATTTAATTCGCATTAAAGTCGTCCAAAACGAAGCAGCAGGGGAAAAAATCGACAGATTATACGCCGACGGGTCCCCGTCGGCCTCTTAAACCAAATCCGAGCCCAGCGCGCGGCCCAGCGCTGGCCACGTGGCCCAGATAGGCCGACGGGGTGGCCGTCGGCGTATCCGCTGCGCGCGCGTGGCCCAGGCGCGGCCCAGCGAGCGGCACGTGGCCGAGGAGGCCGACGGCCTGGCCGTCGGCGTCTTTTGAACGAAATGGGAACGGGAACGGCCCACCGGGCCCACTGTCAGCTATACGCCCACGGTCAGGAGAATACGCCCACGGGGAGGGGTCTACGCCGACCGAGGTCTACGCCGACAGGCACCGTCGGCGACCCCATACGCCGACGGGAATGCGGCCTATGCCGACGGCCTCACCGTCGGCGTATCGTACGTGTGCTGTAGTGAGTGTAATGAAATGGTTACCTTACATTTTACTTGGTTCAACTTCCAAACACGTCCTTAGCTAGTTGACGTGGTCGAGCCAACTGTGGTTGCCCCCACTCGACTGTAGTACCTTGGTTTTGGTTTGACGTCATGCCTCGATCGTGTCGTGTGCGGTGTGCCCAGTAAGGAAGCTCCTGGCTGGCTGACATTTGGCCCCGCCATATATTAGAAAAAAATAGTCCCATGAAGGAAGGAGTTTGTAGCATTTTTCATAAAAGTATGCAAACTGAAAATAAAAGCACGAGGAATTAAACTGGATAGACGGGAAGCCATCAGCCCTCACACAACTAAACTGGATAGACGGGAGTATGCTCTAGTCTGCCACAAAACCCCCACACGTATTCTCTAGTCCGCGCTCGTAGGAATACAGACCACAGCACGGCAATGGTTGCAGAGGAAGCACGAGGAGAGAAAAAGTTTAGTTCGATTTGCAAGGCAGGAGGGGGTACGAAAGAGACAAGGATGGACATGATTCTGTTCTGTCTCCTTTTTCTCTCGTCGCGTCCTCGACCCTGCTGCCGTTCCAAATGTCTGGTTGGTACGTGCATGCGTGCGTGCGTGCGTGCTAGCTTTTGGTAGCCTCAAGTACGAGTACTGGAGTTTTGGCTATGATGCCAAGTTGCCAACGGTAGCCCCTAGGTTCGGAAAGATCGAAGGTGTGCTCCTCCCTTGCTTCCCAGAAACTAGACTTTATACTACAGCTTTTGTGATGAACGTTGGCAACCGTCCAGCCTCGAGTGCATTGGCAAGTGTGGAACCACAGAAGAAACTCTGATGTGCTGCACCGGGGTACAGCCGGTGATTGAACAAATAGCTTGAGCAGGGACGGGGTTGAAGTGATACGATACGAGCAGCGTAACAGTATTTATGTCACGATTTACACACACGTACCAGCAAAAGAGCGGAAGGTGGGTGTCGGCAGCATGCATGTAGCGAGAGGGTAGAGGGAGAGAGGCAGATGAAATGACGTGCGGTGGCGGTGCCCGGCACCGTTACATGCCCTCCTGTCGCCCTGTCTGTCACCCGGCCCCGACATGTGCCTGCCCGCCTACCGGCCATCCACCAGTAGTGTGATTGAGCTTTTTTTTTTAACATCAATATCAGGATATATTATCATTATTACAGTAGGAAAACGTAGTACACAGTAGAGATGGTAGAGATACAACAGCTCTGTGTCCAGCAATTACACAACGAATTTTGAAGTAACGAACAAATCATCGAGGTTTTGTTTTTGAGCCGCAATCGCAACTATTCAATTAACTAACCATTATTGGTAGGAGCATCAACACTAGTGTTTTAGGGAACATCAAATGGACCATCGTGTCAATACTGTTTGGGCGACGAGGATATGGACTACCATCATCGGCGCGGCATCCCGAACAAATATTGCGAGAACCGTCTGTCGAAGAGTCGTGCCGACAAATCTCTCGGGTGATCCGGTAGGGTTACGAGTAGAGAAACGATGTACGTACGCGTTGGTAATCTCGACGGCTAACAAGGAGGAAAGATTTACCCAGGTTCGAGGCCCTCGTAGAGATAAAACCCTTACTCCTGCTTGTCTGATATGTATTATGGCTAGATAGTCGAATTGTTTACAATGGCGATGCCATGGTGAGTCGTACGGGGTATCCCGTGTATTGCCTAGTTTAGTTGTGGCTTGTATCTTCCTCTCTCTCTAGATTGGATCCCAGATTGGATGATCTTTTCTCTCCTCCCTCCTGGCTTTATATATGCAGTTAGAAGGGGTTACATGAGTCCTAGTAGACTACATATAGGAGTTCTTGTCTTGACCCGCAAGTCTTGCGGGTGGGTTTCTGTTGGGCCTTTTACAACCGCGGGATATCACCTGTCTTTGGGCCTAGGTTTTGGGCCTTGGACCGGGTAGGCTCACCCGATAGGTCCAGGATTCATCCCCACGTCAGTAGCCCCCGAGTGTTTAGTCGAATGAGAATCAGTCGGGTGGGCACTCAAAGTCCGTTCTTGATTTCTTCGACTGGTTATTCAATCGTCTGGTTTTGAGGGTGCATACCCTGTGCGCGATGCGCTTCTGTACTCGAGCATCGAGTGATAAATATGCCTTGTGTTGGCTGTTTTCGCAGAAGGATGTGGCTCAGTCGCTTGACTCTCCCGAAAGATCAGGGCCAATTAATTGCATCTAGCGCAAAAACGGTTCTGGCCTACACGAATTCGAGACCTCCGACTCGAATCCGGCGAGGTGATCGTTGCGACTGGGCCGTGGAGGTCTTACCGAGTCGAACTTAACCTAAAGGGGTACCCGGCGCGTCCGCTAGGATTTTTCTTCGTGTTGTTGACACGAAATTTACCGGAGGACGCAGCTTGAGTGCGATTCCAGGCCCTTAAGAGAGATCTTTTGGGTCTTACCTTCGTATTCGAAAGAAATACGGCATCCGGATGTGCCTAGTCGGCCGAACGATCCAGGATAAGGATGTGTAAATACATCGTGTGGTAGAGTTGCGGGAGCTGCACACTCGCGATTTTACCGATTCTTCGGGTGAAGAGATCTTCCTTCTTGATCTTGTGCGAAAGAGATTTCGCGTTATGAAGTTTACGCGAGAGAAATTTTGTCTTGATGTGCCCATACGAAAGAGATTTCGTATCAGGGTGACTATGCGAAAGAAATTTCATGTCTTGATGTGTCCATACGAAAGAGATTTCGTGTCAGGGTGCTTATGCGAAAGAAATTTCGCGTCTTGATGTGCCCATACGAAAGAGATTTCGTGTCGGGGTCCCTATCGCGAAAGAAATTTCGCGTCTTGGTGTTCATACGAAAGAGATTTCGTGTTAGAATGCCCATACGAAAGAGATTTCGTGTTAGGGTATCCATGCGAAAGAAATTACGTGTCTTGATGCTCATACAAAAGAGATTTCGTGTTAGAATGCCCATACGAAAGTATTTTCGTGTTTAGAGTGTCCATGCGAAGAAATTTCGCGTCTCGATGCTCATACGAAAGAGTTTTCGTGTCGTGAGGTACTCAATGACGTCATCGCGCAATTGCCTGCACTCGGCTGCTCCCGATGGGACGTGAAGAAGTGGGGCAGAGCGCGCGGGGACCGTCGTGTCAGCTTTTGATCGGAAGTGTGCCGTTGTGCACCCGTTTTTTTGCAGGACGTGCAGTAATTACGCGGAAGAGGTGTACTTGACACGGCGGAGGGAGTCGACGCGGTGGAGATGTACTCGACACAGCAGAGGGAGTCGACGCGGTGGAGATGTACTCGACACGGCGGACAGAGTCGACGCGGTGGAGGTGTACTCGACACGGGGACGGAGTCGACGAGGAAGTCATGTAGTCGACAAGGCGGATGGCGTCGACACAGTGGAGGTGTACTCGACACGGCGGACGGAGTCGACGAGGCGGACGGTGTTGACGTGGTGGAGGTCGTGTAGTTGACGTGGACGTGGCGGAGTCGCACGATGACGTGGAAGTCGTGTAGTTGACGCGGACGCTCAGCCACCGAGTCCACACGAGAATATGGACCCGAAAAGTCTTCAAGATTTACTGATTTTGCGAATTGGCCCGCATTGTCGTATGCGTCTCGTCGAGACGAACAAGTTTGATGTTTTGCTTTTCTTCATCCGAGTTAATATGCGGTCTGTACGACCACAATAAGGATTTGGACGAAGAAATCTGACATAGCTCCTCAAGTACGCGGCCAGCGTGTCATATGCTTCCGAGGCGGTAGTACGTCGAGGGCGCCCGTAGCGCTCGTCGATTGCGCGACCAGCACTCATTGGGTGTGCGGCCAGCGCTCCCGATGGGAGTAGCCCCCGAGTCTATGTGCGTTTATTTGTAATCGGGCATAGACTCAAAGATCTTGTAACGTCGCTTCTTCGATTTGTCGGGTGCACGACATTGCTCCCGATGGGAGTAGCCCCCGAGGCTATATTCGACTCGCAGAGTCGGGCATAGGCACAAGTTGATCTGAAGCTAACCCCGTGTTCTTGTCTTCTGTTGGCTCGCAGATGAGGACATGCGTCGACTTCCGGAGGAGGGTATGTGTCGACTCCGAGCGGAGGATCTGTGTCAACTGTCGACTGTCGACTCCGAGCGGAGGATATGTGTCGACTCCGAGCGATGATTGTGTCGACTGCTGACTCCGAGCGGAGGATTGTGTCGACTGTCGAAGTTGCAGCCGACGTTGTTGTTCCTGCGTTGCAATCGCAGCCATATAATCGGATGTGGTTAAATAATGTAATAGTAGTGCTGTGTCTAGCAAAATGTACAGAACAAATTGTTGCTCAGGTTAATCTTGATTGTGAACCAACAATCTATCGACTCGCAGAGTCGAGTATGGCCTGTTGGTAGGTAATGATTTGACCCTACGCGACACTTTTGCATCGTACGCTGTGCCCTTTCGTTAGCCTGACAGCCATTGTTTATGCTCCTTGCCGACCTGTCAGTTGCTGCCGCAAACCGGGTCGGAGTCAAGGACCGACGTCAGGCAGTATCAGCTACTCGGTTGTAGCGTGTAAATGCGGTAGTGTAACGCGCATAATGACGGGTCTCGAGTATTCATGTAGTTTGCGGGGCGCAGCTCCCGAGTGTCGGGTGCAGCTTCCCAGCAGATTATAAACATAAAAATATAAATTTGTCGACTTGTATGAGAGAAATTTATCTTTGTGTGACACTGCCGTAGTCGACGATGCGGTGTCGAGTGCCGAAATCGATGAACCGGGCTCGTGTATCGAGTGCGGCTGTTTCGCGCCTCAGCCCCCGAGTGTCGAGTGCCGCTGCGGCGAATTCCCGAGTGCTTCTACTTTGCAGCACAGCCCCCGAGCAACGAGTGTGACTGCGGCGAAGGACATCCCCCGAGAGGATTCGATGTAGCGAAGTTGTACGGCGGAGCCGCGATGTTTTCCGGAAGAACTCGACGAGGCGGACCGAGTTGACGCGGCGGAGTCGCCATGCTTCCCGAAGCACTCGACGCGATGGACCGAGTCGACGCGGCGGAGTCGCGATGCTGGTCCGAACGACCCGACGCGGCGGACCGAGTCGACGCGGCAGAGTCGCGATGTTTGTCCGAAGGACCCGACGCGGCGGACCGAGTCGACACGGCGGAGTCGCGATGTTTGTCTGAAAGACTCGACGCGGCGGACCGAGTCGACGCGGTGGAGTCGCGATGTTTGTTGTGTGTACACGGAGGGAAATGTTGATGTCGAGCCCCCGGGTACTAGTATGGCGAGTCGCCATGTTTCGTTGACATTGCTTGGTCTTTGTGTCAACTCGCAAATTGCCGAAATAGAATCTGGATCCGCGATTTGAATTCGCGAACTCGTAGAGATCCAAAACGTATCGCAGTGCGCGAGCCGCTGACGGAAATCTAACCGTTGGAATTGGCTCAAAAAACACGGAGTGGTGCGGGATTGTATTCCACAGCTGTTCAACGGTGTGATCTTCGAAATTATATCCGAGTCGACTGAGAGAGTTGTTTTCCCAAAGTCGCGTGGAGTTCCGTCAGATTCTGATAGGGCATTAGTGTTCGGATCATCCACGGAGATCTAACCGTCGGAATTCGCCGATTCGTTTTGGAGCCGGTAGATAATTTGATTTTGCATCTTTTCACCGAAGGAATTTTCCAAATGAGTTTCGAGGCGCCGTTGATGTCGTCCGCAATACGTACGTTGCTGCTGTCCTGCAGCCTGCGCGTGAAGAATGGTGTCGATTTTCGATTGTAGATGATGAAGGCCGTGCGCGAGACCGGCGAGTGCTCGGCGAAGTTGAACGACCCGAAGTAGATCGAATCCGTGGGGGTCGAGGACCCGAGGCTTCATGTAGATGAGGCCGGCGAGACCGTGGATCCAGCGCGTGTCGTTCCCACAGACGGCGCCAATTGTCGAAGAGTCGTGTCGACAAATCCCTCGGGTGATCCGGTAGGGTTTCGAGTAGATGAGCGATGTACGCGCTGGTAATCTCGACGGCTAACAAGGAGGAAAGATTTACCCAGGTTCGGGGCCCTCGTAGAGGTAAAACCCTTACTCCTGCTTGTCTGATCTGTATTATGGCGAGATAGTCGAATTGTTTACAATGGCGATGCCATGGTGAGGCGTACGGGGTATCCCGTGTATTGCCTAGTTTAGTTGTGGCTTGTATCTTCCTCTCTCTCTAGATTGGATCCCAGATTGGATGATTTTTTCTCTCCTCCCTCCTGGCTTTATATATGCAGCCAGAAGGGGGTTACATGAGTCCTAGTAGACTACGTATAAGAGTTCTTGTCTTGACCCGCAAGTCTTGCGGTGGGCTTCTGTTGGGACTTCTACAACCGCGGGATATCACCTCTCTTTGGGCCTAGGTCTTAGGACTTGGACCGGGTAGACTCACCCGGTAGATTCAGGATTCATCCCCACGTCACCGTCCTCCTCGTGACAACTATGAGAGAAATTTTAAAGTTAATTTGGCCAACTAAGTTGTGAAATCTCATACCTCGGAAATTTATTCTTTTGAAACAAGACGAAATCTTTGCCTTTTATATTAATATAATAGGGAGCAAAGAACAACCCAGTCGAAACCAAAAAGGAAAAAAGAGTGTCTACGTCATGGATTTAGCCGATAATCTCTGCTACATTTTTTACCATCTAACACCCAACATTTTCCTTCGTCTGTGATGCGATGAAACAGAGCCGATGGCATGGATAACTTGCTATTGAAGACCCATGTGTTTCTTTCCTTACATATCTCCCAAGTTACAAGGATGATTGCCGTCACGAGATCTTTGTGAGATGGGAAGGTATATGGGGCTAGAGTCCTCCAATATTTGACCACTGTTGGCTTGGTCGAGTCAAGGTTCTACATGAGCGTTGGGCATCTTAACCAAAAAAACAGCCACATACCAAATTATTCTGGAGTAACAACGCTCGAAAAGGATATGTCTTGCCGTCTCATGTTGACATCTGCAGAGTTGGCGGTTAGGTTGGTGGGTCATCCTCTAACATCTAGCCGATTAGAAGTCCCAACCTATTTTGGACAGCAATCCAGGCGAAGAAACTACAGTTTGGGGGGGGGGGGGGGGGGGCAAGTCTCCAAGACAACATTCATGAAGGGGCAAGAGATGGCGCCGATGAATTGAGACTTGTAAGCCGAGCTGGCCATATAGATCTCACTACTCGAGAGAGTCCAGACTATGGTGTCATCAATACCAGGAGTGAGAGCAACATTCTGAATAAGTTTCCATAGGTGTACGGACTGGGAGATGTGGTCGATAGTGAAGTTTTCAACGCCCAGGTCGGAGATCCCTTTGATTTCTATGAGAGCGTCGTGAACACATCTATTCTTCAGCTTGGAGGCCTCGAAACGTGTGGGTGGAATGGTTTTGGATGTAGCACATCCAACCAAGAGGAGCCCCAAAATTTAATTTTCCAACGCCGTCATTGATGTTTGAAAGGATATCTCGTCCTCCAGTCAAGGACCAAAGAACACTTATTATGGATGATGGCGTCTCCATTGACGTATCTCTAAAAGGATGACCATTACCAAAATCCTAACCTAACCTATTGACAGCACTACTTCTATTAAAAACTCCACTCATAGATCGGATTTCCTGCCCCTCCTGACACTGGAGAGATTGGCCGGAGGAGGGGGAATTGACGTGTGGAGGAGACAGAGGCAGAGAAAACTCCTAAGTTTCTCAGAGAGAGAGAGAGAGAGAGAGAGAGAGAGAGAGAGAGAGAGAGAGAGAGAGAGAGAGAGAGAGAGGAGAGGTGGTTATGTGTGCTACTTGTACGCAAGACTTACTGTTAAATTAATTTCTATTTTAATTATACTTTTCTTATAGTGGGGTTTCTTTTTATTTATCCAATCAAAGGAGAGGACTCCTTCACTTGGACCTGGGAAGGGGACAAGGCATATTCATTCCGGTTAGCTTAGGTGGCCTTCTATCCCGTGAACATGATAGATTCCACGGTGGACCTCATATGAAGATCTCGGGCACCCATGAGTGGGAAGTCCTGTGCCTAGATCGTGGACGGAAATAGGTATTGGACGGCTGACACGCTTGTGAGAGCGCGGGATGCCACACCCCGCACATTGTTCATCATGCGACCAACATCAAGACGTTGGAGCACTTGCTCCTAGGTTGCGTAGTAGCTAGGGATATGTGGTACACACCGCTAAAGGATTGTAACCTCCTTGATTGGATGTCGCAACAGGATGACACTATCATGGAGTGATGTGAGGCTCCTGATATCTGGACTAAAGACCAGCGGGATATCCAAACATTGCTCACCCTTGTCTTTTGGTGCATTTGAGTCACCGGAAGGACATGGTCTTCAATGGAGGGAAGACCTCCACGACATTCACCGTAGGCGAGATCAAGGAGGAGTTAGAGTAATGGAAAAAAGTCTAGACTGCTTTGAGGGGAGATTTTCGGCGTTGGATCCGATGTGCTAGTAGGGTGAAACAATGAGGATGTCATTTTATTTTTGGTAGTGTGTGATAGTGTGCGTATGTCTTTTACGGTACATACTCTAGAAATTTTATCACATCAACTTCATCACGCAGAACACATATATAAACAGGACGTGTTTGGTAGCATGGGTCATATATTGGGCTCCTTGGTACCATGCCACGGGGCATAGCCCTGGAAATATGATTTGTGTGCCATATTGTGAGTTTTCTGGTCCCCTGCATAGGTTTTGCCTCCATGGGTGAGACTACTACCCCACTTTGTTTAGTATACTTTGGGGCTTAGGGCATCTCCAGCCGTTCGCCCCCCCCCCCCGGACGCGAAAATTGCCCCTTTTTTCCGCCGCGGCGCAAAACGGCGCAAAACAGGAAGCTGGGGGGTGCGTTTCCCAGCCGTGAAACCCAGGCCGCCCCCCAGCCGGCGATTCGGCCATATTTGGGAAGATAGAGTTTTGCCACGCAAATAATTGGAGTTTTGCCACACAAATAAATAGAGTTTTGCCACACAAATAAATAGTTCAACAATTTAAACAAATAAAATAAATTACACTACTCATTGTCATCGTCCTCAACATTGTCATTCCCCTTTCGCGCCCACAAATGCTGCACCGGGTCATTCTGTAGAGTATGGTGTGTTCCAGCATGTCGAATCTCCTGCCGCTTGGTGGGAAGTTTGTCCATGATGCCGGCACCTGGTGATCAACAGTTGCAAGAGGGCCCTGCCGGTAGTATGGTGTGCTTGCCTCACTGTCAGGCACCGGGTCATCCCGCTCACTCTCAATGATCATGTTGTGCAAGATCACACAACACTGCATCACCTCCCACATGTTGGACTTCGACCAAGTCATAGCTGGGTACCGGACAACAGCGAATCGAGATTGCAGCGCACCAAATGCCCGCTCAACATTCTTCCTGCAAGCCTCCTGACACTTGGAAAACCAAAGCTTTTGCACTTCCTGGGATAGGGTTGGAGATGCTCTTCACAAATGTTGCCCACTTCGATAGATGTCATCTGCAAGATAATACCCCTTTGTATACTGGTGTCCATTGATCTCATAGTTCACAGGGGGGGCATGGCCTTCGACAAGCTCGGCAAAAACATTCGAGCACTGCAAGACATTGATGTCGTTGTGACTTCCAGGCATACCAAAAAATGAATGCCAAATCCATAGATCGTACGAAGCCACGGCCTCGAGAACCACCGAGCACTCTCCTTCCTTTCCCTTGTACATCCCCTGCCAGTCAAATGGACAGTTCTTTCATGTCCAATGCATACAGTCGATACCGCCAAGCATCCCAGGAAAGCCTCTTGCTTCATTCTCTGCGAGGAGACGAGCGGTGTCTTGCGCATTGGGTGATCGCAGGTATGTTGGGCCAAAAACTGCAACCATTGCCCGGCAAAACTTGTTCAAGCACTAAAGGGCCGTGGACTCGTCGGAGTCCATGGCTCGACAGAACGTCGAACACCTTGCGGGTGGTGGACGCGTTTCGCCGGGCACAACCTCCCCCGCGGCGGAGGCGCGAGTAAACGGCGGCGGCGGCGTGGTGGAGCTAGACGGCGGTGGTTTGCCTCGTCGCTCGCGTGTGATGGCGGCCGACGGCGGCGACGTGGGGGTGAGCTGAACGGGGTGGCGACGGCGAGTCGAGCGAGTGGAAAAGGCGAGTCGGGGTGGGGAACGCCGACAGCGCTGGCCCACACGCGCTTTTCCTTCCGCCACCCCCTCCCCCCCCCCCCCCCCGCGCGCCAAACCCAATGGGCTGGGTGCCGCCTGGGTGCGACGGCGCTAATTTCCGACGAAAACGGCGCTATTTGGGGTTCGCGGGGGGGGGGGGGGGGGCGGCTAGTAGAAAAAACGGCGCTAATTCGCGTCCTGGGGGCTGGATATGCCCTTAGCTGAAGCAAATACCACATATTTGGTAGCCCGCATGAGGCCCCAATGTGATTAATGATCAATATCATCGGCATTCTCACAATCCATGAAGGATACGCCCACAAAATTGACTAGAGACCATTTCACACAATTATACAAGAACATACTCCCTCCTTGCCACCATGTAATGCATATCAGTTTTTTTTTTAAATTCAAGCGATATCAAGTTTGACGAAGTTTATTGAGAAAATTACTATTTATATCCGTAAATCAAATGTATACCATATAAAAATATACACCATGATGAATCTAATTGTATTGGTTGGGTTTTCTAGGTGTCATTTTTTCTACTACATGCTTAGTCTAACTTCACACCGTTTGACTTTTATAAAATCTTATATGCAATTTGGCAAGGAGGGAGTAGGAAGAAAATGGGCTTGTTCGTCCCACTCCTTTTATCTCAATCGAACCATTCTACCACTTTCACACGCAGTGATAGTTTACAATGGCAGACAACACACACGCATGGAAGGGGGAAAGATTAGATGGAACCGAAGCAAAGCTAGGAAAAAAAGAGGAAAGTGCCTTGCGTTTTAAATTAACCGTGGTTTGCTCCCTAAGACAAAATTACTGGGCGTATAGCCAGGAGGCAAAAGAGGAAGCACTTTTTGGACTTGTTTTTACTCCAAAGGCGTGCGTGCGAGCATGTTTCACCGATAGCTAGCTGCCCAGGCACGCATCGCCGCTTTCACCGCACACCTCAAAAAGCTGTCGAGGGAACTACTCGAGCGGGCGCCGTCTCGAGGTGAGCAAGAAGGCATTTTGACGACAACACCATAGAAAATGTATCGCTTCGCCAAGCACGAAGAAAGATTTGGTCGATCATATATGTGCACTTTTTCGCGGCAACCCATCAGTGGTACACATCATGCGCACACGAACGCAAACCGAAAACTTCGTCCATGGCTTCGCTTGACAGTGTTTAGTATTACTCTAGAAGATTCCTGAGTTCACCGTCTTCTTTCTTACAGAAATAAATGAGTCAGCCGGTTTTCACATTATAAAAAAGTAATACCGGTTACATTTTTGTAATGCAGCCGGTAATACAAAATGGACCGATTTCATCAAGTCTGCAAAGTAAAGTAAAAAATACAAGTAGAAATTAATATAAATACAGTTGCACAATAGATGTTTCAGGTGTGACGAAAATTCGGCGTGCGGACGCGGATGATAGACGCGCGCAGAACGGTGGCGTTGTTTGGCGACCACCGGATCACTCTGTTGATCCCTCCTAAAAATGAGTTGGTAGAAGATGTTGGCGACAACTTCTGAAGCGGTAGCATGTGGTGCGCGCTGCACGTCTCCTGGACGATTTGTGCTTCCCCGCTCGCCATTGAGCGGTTTGACGAGGTCTGATCATAGTCACCCCTTCATCAAGCTCGTAAGTGGTGTGACAGTTGTTGCCACGAACATAGCTTCAGATATTAATGTACTCCCTCCGATCCATATTAATAGGTGCTGAAGTGGATGTATCTAGCAATAAAACATGTCTAAATACATCCACTTCAGCACCTATTAATATGGATCAGAGGGAGTATCTATTTTTGTAAGTCTTCATTGAATATCGTAATGAAAAAGTTGTGGGCATCATTTTTCGCACAAAGGGCCGAGGGTTCCGACCCCTTCTGGAAACAAAAAAGAATGAGGCGATGAGTAGCAACAACCTATAAATATCAAGTGGATCCTCTAAAATATCCATTCAACTGATTCTATAAAAATCTACTCCCTCTGAACCATAATAACGTAAGTGTCACTGATTTAGTACAGAGTTGTACAAAAGAATTAGTAGTCTTTTGCCGGAAACATTATAATTCACTTAGCAAGTCTTGTTTGAGATGTGATCGCAAGCTTCCCTATGGAAGAGATCGGTTCATATTTAATTTGTGCAGACCATCGCATGCCATCCTTGGTGAAGCCTTTCTCCATCTTCCGTTTTGGCGCACGAAAAAGGTCATCCAGACCATCGGATGCTTCCCCCGATTGCAGTTGCGCCAAGAACATACATATCCCACTTCGGCTTCGGCTATGACACAGCCCGGAAAAAGGGACAGAGATCTGCCGGCTCTGCATGGGAATATTAGGTGAGATCGCCTCACTTTTTCTTTTCTCTCGGAGGCACTTGTGTCGCGCGTACCCTCTTTCTCTCCGTTGCCAAATTCCGACCGGGCCGCAGGCCACGGCAGAATATATTCCCTCGCGATCCGTCGAACAACCCCCCAATTTTGCATGTGTGTTTCATTCATCTCATTGTTGATCTTCACCGGGGCACCTAATTTAAGCACCTAGCGGATTTACTTGTCGGGTGGTCGAATGGGTTTTGCTAGCTAGTCATCTGTTTTATCCCATTGTTGATCTTCACTGGGACACGTAATAAGCACCAAACGGGCTCACATGCCGTCTGTTTCCGTATGTGAGCTTTCTTACAAAATTAGTAATCTTGAAGGCTGAAACCTCACATTTTGCCACAAAGTGATGACAATTTTTTTAAACGAGGCAAAAATTGCCTTATATTAATATATGAAAAGCAAACAAGGGGTATCACGAAACACTCAAAACCATCTGACAATCTCCGCAAGGTGTTTAGCGCCGGCAGAAATCCAAATCTTTTCTTCGTCTTTGATTCTTCCCATGAGAGCTGGCGGCATTAACGAAACAGTGTTGAAAACACGAGCATTCATCTTCTTGCAGATTTACCAAGAGATAAGAATAATGGCAGTCATAAGCCCTTTCGGAGATGAAGCAGGTGCTCGCGCCACACCATGCCAATATTTGGAGCACAGTGGGGCGGCCCGAACCAAGGCTGAGCAACAGGTGGGGGTTAGAAAGCCACGAAGCCGCAGTTGTCCAAAATATCGTTCAGTAACGACCTCGGATGTGTCCTGCCGTCTAAGGGGCACTCTTGCAAAGTTGGCAAGTAGGTTGGTGGGGCCACCCCCTTTTTGTCAGCCGATCAGAACTCCGCAACTTGTTTTGTACTGCAAGCCAAGTAAAGAAGCGGCATTTGGATGGGGCCAACGTGTTGCACACTATCTTCATGAAGGAGCAAGGGGAGGAATCCAGGAACCGCGCTTTATAAGTCTAGCTGGCCGAGTAGAAACACTATCTTCATGAAGGAGCAAGGGGAGGAACCTAGGAACCGCGCTTTATAAGTCTAGCTGGCCGAGTAGAAACCGCTTGTCGTGCGGGTCTTAAATGATGGAGTCGTCAACACCTGACCAGAGTTAAACAAATGACAGGAGATCCAAATGAGGACAAAGTCCTCAATATGCTCAGCGGTGAAGTTGTAAACAACAACGACGTGATCCACTTGAGACTGCTGAGGCATCATGGACCGATAGTTTCTTGCGTTTAGACGCATCAATAATTTTGGGAGCAACCGAACGAGGTAGTGCCCTTAAGCCATGAAATTTTGGAGATATGCTCTATAGACAATAATATTTAGTTATTATTCTTTCTCCAAGTTCATCATTACGTTTATATCATCGTGCTATAACAACTATAGTACTTGAAAAGTGGGTTTTCAAAGAAAAACCTTTATGTGGGTGTGAACCTATAAACAAACAAGAGTTTCTAATCTTGTCTCCAGGATTAGTTTATGTGTTGTGAGATTCATCACGTTTTCCTGCTCATGGACTTTGATAATTCTAACAAACATAAGAGTTTATTGTTAGGATAACAATAGTACTGAATCGACTCAAGTATATGATATTGACAAGAGACTGACAATTTTAGTGATTTAACAAAGTGAATATGGAGTTTTCATTTTTGTAGGATTCCTATACTATGAGAATATCTCGTGACCGCATAATCGACAGTTATGTTTTGGATGTTGATACGTCATAAACATATCCTTAATTTCTGATGTTCCATGTTATTTTCATGCCATATGCTACATGTTTCATTTACACTTTATGCCATTTTTATCGATTTCCTAGGACCATTTCTTGTTTTCTGCTGTTTTTAGTTTCAGAAAAGTTCTTCTGGAAATATTCTCGGAATTGGACGATTCGAAACCCGAAAGTCTTAGAAATTTATTGCGCACATGGTGTCCGGAGGAGGCCTGGAGGGGGCCAATAGGGCCCCATACCATTGGGTGGCGCCCCCTGGCCGCGCAATGGGGTGGTGTGGGCCCCCTGGCTGCCCACCGACGTGGGTTAACCCTAAACACCCGAGCCTTTTCCACGAAAAACATCCGCAGCCGCCGTCATCGTCAACCCTAGTTCGGGAGGGTTCTGGAGCTCTCCCCGGCACCCTGCCGGGAGGGGGAATCATCACCGGAGGGCTCTACACCACCATGTCCGCCTCCGGAATGATGCGTGAGTAGTTCATCCTTGGACTACGGGTCCATAGAAGTAGCTAGATGGTTGATATCTCCTCTTTATGCCTCATGTTTAGATCTTGTGAGCTTCCCTACATGATCAAGATCATCTTATTGTAACGCCTCGTGTTGTGTTTGCTGGGCTGATGAATATCGAATGCTATGTCTCTTGATTATGAATCTATTGAAGGGGTCGTTGCATAGAAAACAAAAAAAATCCTACGCGAGAGACACCCGAAAGGCCAAGATCTAATCTAGGAGACGAAGTGCAACGGGCATAGAGAGATTCTAAGAAGAACATACCCTCGAAGACACAAAGCGTTACGAGATCAAATCTCGTTGTTGGTGTAGTCGTACTCACATCGATCCCGATAGCGAGAAGATGTGCACCGCAATCCGGCGGTGCCTCCGTGATCGGTCACACGTACGGTTGATGACGACCTCCGTTCCCTCGATCCAGCGAGGCGCGGAAGTAGAGGATCTCTCGAAACTCCAGCAGCACGACGACGTGGTGGTGGTGAAGAATCCCACGGTCCGGGATTCGCCAAGCCGGAAGCCATGGAATTGAGCAGCGGGTGAAGTGGAAGGGAGGTGGGACAAGTGTGTGGAGAAGAGGAGCTCTCACCCTCCTTTTATAGGGGAGGGGGAGGCAGCCCAAGAGGGGGTGCATCCAGCCATGGTGGTGCCCCACCTCTTCCCTCTTCATGTGAGTGGAAACTCCACTCACACCCACTCATGCTCCCATTATTTTCCACTTGGAAAATTCAAAGGTTTTCCTTTAATAAATAAATAAAATATTTTTATTTCTTTATTTATATTTGTTAATTCTATTAACAAACATTTGCATATAGCACCTCGAATCATTTGTTAATTCTATTAGCAACCATTCGATGAAAAACCCCTTGAACTATTTCAATTTTCCCCAAAACAATTTCGGTGCTGCCCAAAATATTCTTCGATATTGTGTATCCTCTCAAACGTGTCATCGAACCTTAAGTGTGCCACCCTACGGTTCGCGAATAAGATAGACATGACCGAGACTCCTCTCCGATCAATAATCAACAGCGGGATCTGGAGATCCGTGATGACTCCTATATATTCAACGATGACTCTCGTGATCGCGTGAACCAACAACGTCGTGAATTATTCCCTTTGTCTCGCGATATTTTACTTGTCCGAGATTTGATCATTGGTATCCACCATACCTTGTTCAATCTCGTTGGCGACAAGTACTCTTTTCTCGTTCCCATGATATAACATCCTTGTGATCATATCACGTGCTTGCAAACGGTGTTGATGTGATATCACCGAGAGGGCCCAGAGTATATCTCTCTGTCATATTGGATGGACAAATCCCACTCTTGATCTATGATCCTCAACTAATACTTTCCGAATACCTAACGACACCTTTATAGTCACCCTGTTACGGTGTGACATTTGATGACATCAAAGCACCCTTCCGGTATCAGTGATTTACATGATCTCATGGTCTAAGGAATAAGTTACTTCGTATGTTTGATATAACAATGTAAACTTAATGAGTTGATCACATTGCTATATTCACTTTGAGTATATGTTCATCACATCATTCTTCTAATGACATGACCCCGTTATTAACAACATCCAATGTTCATGATTAGGAAACCTTGATCATCTATTAATCAACGAGCTAGTTAAAAGAGAGGCTTTACTGGGAACCATTGTTTGTTTATTAAACACACATGTATCAACGTTTCCGGTTAATACAATTCTAGCATGAGAAATAAACATTCATCATAAACAAGGAATAAAAGAATAACCATTTTATTATTGCTTCTCGGGCATATTCCCTTCAGTCTCGCACTTGCACTAGAGTCAATAATCTAGTCTGTAAGCACTTAACACATATGGCGTTCCACTGTTATTACCATGCTTCGCATGTGGTAAAGATCATAAAAAAGATCTGAACTGTTCAGGTCCTATTGTATTTGCATGTTCTTTGCGTCTACATGCATCACTCATTCTCTAATGAGATGACTTTGTATATATATGGTCAATCGGTGAAACCTTAATTCCTCAGCTTAAACTAATGTTACTAACATTGTGAAAATGTAGTTTCATAGTGTCAGCATTCTTGGAAATTCACCAAGTTCAATAAAGAACTCCTTGACACAAAATACGCTTATTATCATTTGTCAACACAACGATATACTTTAGCCTTTGTTGCAGTATCTGTCACAATATTTTAATTTTGAAACTCTTTCAAATCCAGTATGGAACTTTCTTCCAGCCTATTGTGCTGCCCTTCATCACATATTTTAATTGAGATAAAATTACTTGAATAAATGACAAGACTATTAGTGCAATATATTACAACTAATATTTTGTCATTACTACATAGGAAAACATATCCTTATCATTTCTAGAATGACACAAGGATCTCTCCCACTGTTGTCTAATCATCATATGAATTATCTTGCTATAACATTTTATAGCATAGGACTCATCTGTTTGTGTACATAGCATGGAAACATGACTTAGAAATCTCAATTTATATGATGCTCATCATGTGTCAAAACACTTGAATCTTGCTCAATTATTTTCCATGTGACAAGAACTCTTTCTTGTCATTTCGATATTGACTTACTTCAATATTTTATCTATGTAATTTGGCTTCAATCATACCAGGCGCTTCAATCCATCTATTATAGACATCGATGCCCAATATCTTCTAAACCTTTCATCAATAAGAAAATCTTAACCGTGTTAATTTAAAATTACATATTTTCCAATCAACCATATGTCAGCTATATAAAGTATTGGAAATATGCCATAGCGCTCCCACTTAATTTCTTGGTACTCTACAAGCATCTTTATCGTTCATGATGGAATCAAACTCTTTTGATAACTTCATTAAGGTAAAGATTTCAACTTTGTTATGCGCACTTCAACCATTGAAGTGCGCATACCTTTCCAGCAACCTTTTGAATTTTACAAAACTCTCAGACTGTGTCAAGTACACATCCTCAATCAAACTTCCTTGAGAGTAAAGTTGGTTTTTTTATTCAACTGCATATCATAATATGTAACTTTTGCTAGAACTCACTACAAGAAATATGCTGATACATGACGCTCAATTTTCGTCACTAAATCGTCACCAAATTTCATCCATGACGATCTTATGACGAAAAACAAATCGTTGAAAACCGAGCGTCAGTAATGGTTCACCACGACGATTTTGTAGGAATCGTCATGGATATCCACGACGATACAGGAACGTCATTAATCTATGACGATCCAAAATTGTCGTGAGCAATCCGGCCAGGACAGCTCAGCGCCGACGTAGCATGTCCTACGTGGCAGAATAGTGACGAAATGAAATCGTCGTGGACCTAATTCAGCCCGGTCCATTTTTTTGGTCTGCGTGGGCCTAGCCAATAACTTCGGGCTTTGCTGGTCCTTTTCTTGGTTGGGCCTGGGCTTGTTTGGTCCGTTTTCTGACCCACATTATTTTTTATTTATTTTTCAGGAGAGTTTTAGTCAAGGAATTTGGGCCGTGGCCATTTTGGAGCCCATCGATTTTTTGTAATTATTCATCCATTCAGTAGCATTGTTGGGCCATGGTCCATATATTTCTGGGCTTGTGGAATCTTGGGCCATGGTCCATATAATTGATTGCATACAGGAAACCATATTCATCAGCTCAAACCAGGAACAGTACGTTCACAACACATTACAGAAGTTCAACAAGCTCAACTTCACATCACATTACAAAATAGACAAGTTCACAGCACACTACACTTGTACCAACTTGTATACCAACTTCACAACACTGCTTACTTCCCAGCAACATCACAAAAATCGACAAGTTCCAACTTCATCTCAAAATGCGACAAGATGGATCCTACTGCCTACTTCCCAGCAATACTTGTACCAAGTTTCAACTTGCCACAACATCTCAAAATGCGAACAGACTAGTTCCCAATAGCCAACTTTCCTTCAAGCAATGCCATCATGTGGCTGTACCTATGTCGCACCCTGATTTCTAGGGGATACTCATCGTACGAACTGGATAGCAGATGCTTGGATTATGGGGCATAACTGCTCCCACGTCCCAGCTTCCTGGTAGGCCTGCGCTTATGCGCGACAACACAAGCCCTGCTATTCCATCGTCGATGTAAACTATCCACTAGAGATCAAAGGCACTTCCGTCGACGTACTTCAACCATACACACATGGTACGTCAACGGCGTTGAACAACTGATATCATAACAGATCTCTACGACACAAAAGATTGAAATAAGTTGCAAATGGCTCTCATTAGAGCAGAGATAGCAAATACAATCATTCAGAGGGCACATGCCCCAACAATACATCGTTACAATACAGCGGAAGCATTCAACATTTCTGAGTACAGACAAGAACCAAATAGGCCTAAGAGGCCGGAAACGAAAAGACGGAGCCCATCCACGAAGTCTCGGATCCTGCCCGGGTCCGCTATCTACTCGTCAGCAGTCTCGTCATACTCCACGTAGTTGCCACCATGAAGATCCTCGGAAACGTCGTCTGCGTAAACCACAGCCCCAAAGGGGTCAGTACATAAACGTACTGGCAAGCAAGACTCACAGTTCACCAAAGTGTAACCCGTCAACACCAAGCACAGATGTCTTGGGTTCAACGGAAGAAAAGGGGTATGAAAGATGCTGCAACTGGCTGCGCTAACCAACTACAGAAACATACTACAACTGCCGGCTAACAGAAAGGAGATAAGATCGAGGATTGTAACCAACTGAAAGATAACTTCAAACAAACCCATCCTGGATCTCGCCCCTTATCCAAAGAAGCAATCCGAGGATAACTCACACAGTTGTATTAAAGATGAAGCAGATTTTTGTGTCAATAATCCTATTACTAGTCAAGTTGTTAATCATTGGGTGTAAGGTTGTTAATCATTAGGTTTAAGTTGTCCTGAGTACTTGTTAGCCAGTACTTTCACCAAGTAATCCATAACCGCGGAAAACACGGCTTCTCGAGAAGATTATCCCTGCAGGGTTGCACCAATTTGGCCGTACACTCAAGAATAACCCGCCAGATGGGAATCAAACCCACCAAGCGGGGTACTCTACACAACCAACCATTCCTCGCATCAAGCCCAAAGCACCTTGGGCGCACGGCTAATCGAGCCCAGAAGAAAATGGACCCTCATAGCACTCTAAGAACGTGTCCCCCTATATGCCGACTACGAAAGTTCCACCCTGGCCTGGGCTCGCAAAAACATGCATGCGGCAAATGGAAAACACGAACTAAATGAGGTGATTTGGACGAGATGCGAATCAGGTCAAGTTGAGGGGGGCGCCCATACTCGCTTCCCAAATGCGGGTAGTGCGCTCATCATGGATCAGTAGACAAGACCCTTTTCCTATTAGGGTCGACACTAGCAGGCTTCAAAACCTCTCATGGGCCTCCTGCCGGTGCCTTATCATCAAATTTATTATTAATAGTAACATTAGCATGATTGATTGATTAAACATCGAGCCCCCAGAACATAATGAAATAGTAACAGAAAGTAACGGGTAACAGACTCGAGCAAAACAACCTAAGCATGCTAGTAAGACACGGGCTCAAACAATGGTTATAGGTATGGAGGTGAGGCAATATCAGGGTTAAGGGATTCATGTGATAGGATCGTAGCAGAAACAACTACTACTAAGGCTAGCAGAAAAGAACAACGGAAAGTATCGGTAACCAATGTTGAAAGGAACGCAGTGGTTCATGTGAGTGATAACTTGCCTGCAAAACCCAGTAGCCTGGTACTGAGCTAAATCCGTAGAAGGGATGTCGTAAGTATCGTCGGTCTCAACGTCGTCGTATATCCGAGAAGAAGCAAACAAACATTGCAGAAAGATAAGCAATCATTATCATGGCATAGTGCACAATCAAATATGATGCATGTCATGTTAATAGATGCAACAAAGTAAACTAGTGGATATGATACACAAGTTTAAATGGATTCCATATGCAAAGATTGCATATGGCAAACCCATGCCTTATGGTTGAATTAGTTGTTCTACCACTAAGCATCAGGTGTAGGTGAGTTAGCATGATGCATGCATGATGACGAACAAGAAGATAACAATATTAAATGCACTTGAAATGATAGTTAACCATTTTAGAAAACATTAATAAGGTTTGGCAATTATTGTTAATTAATGGTGTTAAACAAGTAGTGGTTGTTTTCATCAAGTTAAAATGCTCAAAACAATTATCAAAGTTTATATTTGAAAAGGTTATCAAATTTTAGTTGTATTACATGTTTCACATGTTGAAATTGGACTTTGGATTGTTTAATTATGAATTAAACAATATTAAACAAGTTTTAATTGAATTTAAAACAAGTTTGAATATTAATTGAATTTTATTTAGTCAAAACATAATTTCAAATTCACATTTGCAAAGTTCACACTTTGGTGGTTTGAAAACATATTTTTGCATGTCCAAAAATATTTTATATTAAGCAAGTTATGATTTTATCAAATTTAATTGAATTAAACAAGTATTAAATTATTTAGGCAATTTAAATTATTCAAACAATAAAACAAATTTTATATTTGAATAGAACATTCAAAAAGGTGTGAAAAACATATTTTATTTGAATTATTTGGAATTGGGATGATTTATTTATGAATTATTGCAAATTACATTTGAATTATTTAAATTTGAATTTTAAATGCATTTGAAGTTTTCAAAACAGTACACAAATTGGATATTTGGAAACCTTAGGAAATTTGGAACAGAAAACATATATAACTCTTATTATTTAGAGTTAGTGATTAAAAGTTATTAAGTTTTTCTTTTAGGGATTAATTCTGCAAATTAAAAGAATAGAATTTTAAAACAGAAATGTTTAATTCGTTTCGCACCGCACTGTGGCTAGCCTTAGCCGCTGCCAGTGGGCCACGGAGGACAACGTGGCGTGCGCGTGCTTGCGTGGCCACAGGGTCGCAGACAGGCGGGCCCTGCCTGTCAGCCGTGCTGGAGAAAAAAGATGGTTTAATCGCAGCCGCAGGGATCGAACCCTGCACCTGCGGGCGCGCGCACTGCAGTGCAACCACTGCGGTGGATTCAGCTTTGTTAACAGGTACAGCGACGCGGGGGGTATAACGAATCAGAGCCAAGTTAACTGAAGTTAACTGACGAACAGTTTCTTCCTCGACATGACAGAGGGAACTCGCCGTCGACGATCTGCAGTGAGTGATGCCGTGCGTGCTCGACGTGAAGTGCTGAGGTGATGGTGTGGATGCAAGCGTTCGGAGGAGAAGGGAAACGGAGGGGACAGCTGCTGCTCACCGGAGATCGTCGTGGAAGCAGAAAGGCTCGGTGACGCTCCCGCGGTGGCGACGGCGGGGTTGTGCACGGCGGCTTCGATCCAGGGGGTAGATGACGTCGGGGAGACGTCCACCAGCTCGGGGAAGGGGCGGCGAGTTGATTTCCGCGAGTGGCTCGCGACGATTGGCTCGGTGGCGACGACGGCGTGCCAAGGTTCAGAGTAGCACGCCACGGTGGCTGGCGGCGTGTTGAAGATGGCGGCGACAACACCGGGTAGCTCTGAGGTGGCTCGGGTGTCTATTCGATAGAGGGGATGATGGCGCGTCGGTCCCATGTTTTAGGTGGCTAGGTGGGTGGCCGAGGCGGTGGACATCGACGGTGATTCAGAGGCTCGCCGGGGGGAGCTGCAGAGGGATTCAGAGGCGATCGGCGACGGAAGAGAGACTCTCGGCGGCGGTGCGAGGGGGAAGACAAGAGCCTAGGGATTAGGGCAGCCCAGGGAGGGCCCTAGGGCTATTTGTAGGGGTTAGGAGTGGCGGATCGCCGTCGAGCATGCTACTGCGCTGCCGTGGAGGCACGGATGGCGCGCCGTACAGCTGAAGACGACGGGGGGCGGCTCTGAAAGGGTACCGGGCTGGCTGCGCGCTGGTTAGGACTTAGATGGGCTGGGCCAGAGTCTAGGCTTAGCTGCTGCGCGCCTTTTGTTTTATTATTTGGTTCTGTTTTATTTTTTTTTGCTGAAAAGCAAATTTGGAAGAAATTGATAAATTTTGTTTAGGAAAAATTCCAACAAAATTAGGTTAGGTTGTTTAGGTAACTAGAAATACATATCCAAGATTGGTTTGCAGAAAATTTGACATTTTGAAATATTGTTTGGATTTGAAACCATTTGAATGAATTTTCAATATTAAACAACCTTATTTAGAACAACATTTTTAATAGGCTTCCCCTAATATTTAAGGTGATTAAAGATTACAAATAGGGTGGTGAACTTAAGGTTTCAAAAGGTATTGATTTGAGAATTGGTTTGAATTTGGGTAATTTGATAATTAAATAATTATTGATGAAAACCATGTTTTTATTAGGGTGACCCCTATGATTCAATTTGATTAATTTAGTTGATTAAATTCATAAGTTCAAATTGGTTCTGCTTGATGCATTGATTTGAACTTGAAGGTGATTTGAAAACCATTTGTTTGATTAAGCCCACAATTTTAATGAGTGATCAACATTGAATAAAATGGAACAATTTGGTTGTTTTCACTTGTTATTTTTATTCCAAAAGTTGTAACAGAACAAGTATGAAAACAAAGCATTTGAAATTGTTTGAGTTTCATTGTGAAAACAAATAAAAACAGGTGCAAACAAATAGTAAACAAATGCAAACAAGGGAGTAAAATGATGACATGATGCAATACTTGAATTAAACAAGAAACAAAACATTCTAAATGGTAGGTTTTCATACTTGGGCTGTTACAAAACGCCCCCCCTTGAAGGAATCGCGCCCCGAGATTCCTACTGAGAAAAGAAAAGGTCCGGATACTTCTTGGGAAGATCCAGTTGAGTTGTGACACGTGAAACATATCGTGCACATTGGATAGACGTCAGGGAATTTGGAAACCACCGGAACATTTCCAAGTAAAGGGAGAGGTTTTGTATTGAGGGTGTATAGCTGGATAGAACTTGATTCATTTGGAGAATAGATTATCTGGCTAGAATGGTGGAACAGAGTTATTGACATCAATGCAACACCAGGAATAATCATCAATGTCAGAATCATCAACATGAGAGTAACGAGGAATATGTGGCCTCCCATTTAGAATTTGATTTCTATGACTGAACTTGGAAGTCAACATTTGAGATCCCGAAGAGTGAACAGAGTTTTGATTGCTTAGTGGAACCAGAATTGGGTTGTATGTTGTGGAAAGATTGTTGACACCAAGGAAAGTGATGCTCCGGTATCAAAGAACACTTTGGCTGG
This sequence comes from Alopecurus myosuroides, assembly GCA_028641055.1. Taxonomy (NCBI): domain Eukaryota; kingdom Viridiplantae; phylum Streptophyta; class Magnoliopsida; order Poales; family Poaceae; genus Alopecurus; species Alopecurus myosuroides. The sequence continues at coordinate 389,916,764 of CM054058.1, forward strand.
AATAGAGTTTACGAGGAAGTTTTGATTAGACGCCGGTAGAAGAATTTAAGTGGAAACAACAACAACAAGATTTCAACGGACGAAAAGGATGTTGAGAAGAACAGGATATCAACATCGGGGAAAACGAGAACAAAACTCCTGAGGTACTACGGAAAACCCATCCGGCTTCTAAAGGATCAATATCTACTGCTTAAGGAATAGAGGATCTGCTTCCGGGGCCTATTTGCCACCGTTCTCAATCGTGAGTAGGCAACATGATAAATCATGTCACAACCACCTCCATTCCTATGGTCTAGTAGATATAACCATCCTAGAGAAACCAGAATACGTGAAATCCTAACTTGAAAGTTCAGATGAGAAGGAAAAACAACGTTGCACTTCCTTACCAGAAAAAGGGAGGGTGGGTGGGGAAAGAAGAAAAATGACAGAATTCCTACTCTCACGTTTCATTTTTCCTATATAGCTACAAAATAGTTTCTAGACTCAACTGCGACCAGTAAAAAGGGATCCTACAGGCAGACAGGCTCTGATACCATTTGTCGCACCCTGATTTCTAGGGGATACTCATCGTACGAACTGGATAGCAGATGCTTGGATTATGGGGCATAACTGCTCCCACGTCCCAGCTTCCTGGTAGGCCTGCGCTTATGCGCGACAACACAAGCCCTGCTATTCCATCGTCGATGTAAACTATCCACTAGAGATCAAAGGCACTTCCGTCGACGTACTTCAACCATACACACATGGTACGTCAACGGCGTTGAACAACTGATATCACAACAGATCTCTACGACACAAAAGATTGAAATAAGTTGCAAATGGCTCTCATTAGAGCAGAGATAGCAAATACAATCATTCAGAGGGCACATGCCCCAACAATACATCGTTACAATACAGCGGAAGCATTCAACATGTCTGAGTACAGACAAGAACCAAATAGGCCTAAGAGGCCGGAAACGAAAAGACGGAGCCCATCCACGAAGTCTCGGATCCTGCCCGGGTCCGCTATCTACTCGTCAGCAGTCTCGTCATACTCCACGTAGTTGCCACCATGAAGATCCTCGGAAACGTCGTCTGCGTAAACCACAGCCCCAAAGGGGTCAGTACATAAACGTACTGGCAAGCAAGACTCACAGTTCACCAAAGTGTAACCCGTCAACACCAAGCACAGATGCCTTGGGTTCAACGGAAGAAAAGGGGTATGAAAGATGCTGCAACTGGCTGCGCTAACCAACTACAGAAACATACTACAACTGCCGGCTAACAGAAAGGAGATAAGATCGAGGATTGTAACCAACTGAAAGATAACTTCAAACAAACCCATCCTGGATCTCGCCCCTTATCCAAAGAAGCAATCCGAGGATAACTCACACAGTTGTATTAAAGATGAAGCAGATTTTTGTGTCAATAATCCTATTACTAGTCAAGTTGTGAATCATTGGGTGTAAGGTTGTTAATCATTAGGTTTAAGTTGTCCTGAGTACTTGTTAGCCAGTACTTTCACCAAGTAATCCATAACCGCGGAAAACACGGCTTCTCGAGAAGATTATCCCTGCAGGGTTGCACCAATTTGGCCGTACACTCAAGAATAACCCGCCAGATGGGAATCAAACCCACCAAGCGGGGTACTCTACACAACCAACCATTCCTCGCATCAAGCCCAAAGCACCTTGGGCGCACGGCTAATCGAGCCCAGAAGAAAATGGACCCTCATAGCACTCTAAGAACGTGTCCCCCTATATGCCGACTACGAAAGTTCCACCCTGGCCTGGGCTCGCAAAAACATGCATGCGGCAAATGGAAAACACGAACTAAATGAGGTGATTTGGACGAGATGCGAATCAGGTCAAGTTGAGGGGGGCGCCCATACTCGCTTCCCAAATGCGGGTAGTGCGCTCATCATGGATCAGTAGACAAGACCCTTTTCCTATTAGGGTCGACACTAGCAGGCTTCAAAACCTCTCATGGGCCTCCTGCCGGTGCCTTATCATCAAATTTATTATTAATAGTAACATTAGCATGATTGATTGATTAAATATCGAGCCCCCAGAACATAATGAAATAGTAACAGAAAGTAACGGGTAACAGACTCGAGCAAAACAACCTAAGCATGCTAGTAAGACACGGGCTCAAACAATGGTTATAGGTATGGAGGTGAGGCAATATCAGGGTTAAGGGATTCATGTGATAGGATCGTAGCAGAAACAACTACTACTAAGGCTAGCAGAAAAGAACAACGGAAAGTATCGGTAACCAATGTTGAAAGGAACGCAGTGGTTCATGTGAGTGATAACTTGCCTGCAAAACCCAGTAGCCTGGTACTGAGCTAAATCCGTAGAAGGGATGTCGTAAGTATCGTCGGTCTCAACGTCGTCGTATATCCGAGAAGAAGCAAACAAACATTGCAGAAAGATAAGCAATCATTATCATGGCATAGTGCACAATCAAATATGATGCATGTCATGTTAATAGATGCAACAAAGTAAACTAGTGGATATGATACACAAGTTTAAATGGATTCCATATGCAAAGATTGCATATGGCAAACCCCATGCCTTATGGTTGAATTAGTTGTTCTACCACTAAGCATCAGGTGTAGGTGAGTTAGCATGATGCATGCATGATGACGAACAAGAAGATAACAATATTAAATGCACTTGAAATGATAGTTAACCATTTTAGAAAACATTAATAAGGTTTGGCAATTATTGTTAATTAATGGTGTTAAACAAGTAGTGGTTGTTTTCATCAAGTTAAAATGCTCAAAACAATTATCAAAGTTTATATTTGAAAAGGTTATCAAATTTTAGTTGGATTACATGTTTCACATGTTGAAATTGGACTTTGGATTGTTTAATTATGAATTAAACACTATTAAACAAGTTTTAATTGAATTTAAAACAAGTTTGAATATTAATTGAATTTTATTTAGTCAAAACATAATTTCAAATTCACATTTGCAAAGTTCACACTTTGGTGGTTTGAAAACATATTTTTGCATGTCCAAAAATATTTTATATTAAGCAAGTTATGATTTTATCAAATTTAATTGAATTAAACAAGTATTAAATTATTTAGGCAATTTAAATTATTCAAACAATAAAACAAATTTTATATTTGAATAGAACATTCAAAAAGGTGTGAAAAACATATTTTATTTGAATTATTTGGAATTGGGATGATTTATTTATGAATTATTGCAAATTACATTTGAATTATTTAAATTTGAATTTTAAATGCATTTGAAGTTTTCAAAACAGTACACAAATTGGATATTTGGAAAACTTAGGAAATTTGGAACAGAAAACATATATAACTCTTATTATTTAGAGTTAGTGATTAAAAGTTATTAAGTTTTTCTTTTAGGGATTAATTCTGCAAATTAAAAGAATAGAATTTTAAAACAGAAATGTTTAATTCGTTTCGCACCGCACTGTGGCTAGCCTTAGCCGCTGCCAGTGGGCCACGGAGGACAGCGTGGCGTGCGCGTGCTTGCGTGGCCACAGGGTCGCAGACAGGCGGGCCCTGCCTGTCAGCCGTGCTGGAGAAAAAAGATGGTTTAATCGCAGCCGCAGGGATCGAACCCTGCACCTGCGGGCGCGCGCACTGCAGTGCAACCACTGCGGTGGATTCAGCTTTGTTAACAGGTACAGCGACGCGGGGGGTATAACGAATCAGAGCCAAGTTAACTGAAGTTAACTGACGAACAGTTTCTTCCTCGACATGACAGAGGGAACTCGCCGTCGACGATCTGCAGTGAGTGATGCCGTGCGTGCTCGACGTGAAGTGCTGAGGTGATGGTGTGGATGCAAGCGTTCGGAGGAGAAGGGAAACGGAGGGGACAGCTGCTGCTCACCGGAGATCGTCGTGGAAGCAGAAAGGCTCGGTGACGCTCCCGCGGTGGCGACGGCGGGGTTGTGCACGGCGGCTTCGATCCAGGGGGTAGATGACGTCGGGGAGACGTCCACCAGCTCGGGGAAGGGGCGGCGAGTTGATTTCCGCGAGTGGCTCGCGACGATTGGCTCGGTGGCGACGACGGCGTGCCAAGGTTCAGAGTAGCACGCCACGGTGGCCGGCGGCGTGTTGAAGATGGCGGCGACGACACCGGGTAGCTCTGAGGTGGCTCGGGTGTCTATTCGATAGAGGGGATGATGGCGCGTCGGTCCCATGTTTTAGGTGGCTAGGTGGGTGGCCGAGGCGGTGGACATCGACGGTGATTCAGAGGCTCGCCGGGGGGAGCTGCAGAGGGATTCAGAGGCGATCGGCGACGGAAAGAGAGACTCTCGGCGGCGGTGCGAGGGGGAAGACAAGAGCCTAGGGATTAGGGCAGCCCAGGGAGGGCCCTAGGGCTATTTGTAGGGGTTAGGAGTGGCGGATCGCCGTCGAGCATGCTACTGCGCTGCCGTGGAGGCACGGATGGCGCGCCGTACAGCTGAAGACGACGGGGGGCGGCTCTGAAAGGGTACCGGGCTGGCTGCGCGCTGGTTAGGACTTAGATGGGCTGGGCCAGAGTCTAGGCTTAGCTGCTGCGCGCCTTTTGTTTTATTATTTGGTTCTGTTTTATTTTTTTTTTTGCTGAAAAGCAAATTTGGAAGAAATTGATAGATTTTGTTTAGGAAAAATTCCAACAAAATTAGGTTAGGTTGTTTAGGTAACTAGAAATACATATCCAAGATTGGTTTGCAGAAAATTTGACATTTTGAAATATTGTTTGGATTTGAAACCATTTGAATGAATTTTCAATATTAAACAACCTTATTTAGAACAACATTTTTAATAGGGCTTCCCCTAATATTTAAGGTGATTAAAGATTACAAATAGGGTGGTGAACTTAAGGTTTCAAAAGGTATTGATTTGAGAATTGGTTTGAATTTGGGTAATTTGATAATTAAATAATTATTGATGAAAACCATGTTTTTATTAGGGTGACCCCTATGATTCAATTTGATTAATTTAGTTGATTAAATTCATAAGTTCAAATTGGTTCTGCTTGATGCATTGATTTGAACTTGAAGGTGATTTGAAAACCATTTGTTTGATTAAGCCCACAATTTTAATGAGTGATCAACATTGAATAAAATGGAACAATTTGGTTGTTTTCACTTGTTATTTTTATTCCAAAAGTTGTAACAGAACAAGTATGAAAACAAAGCATTTGAAATTGTTTGAGTTTCATTGTGAAAACAAATAAAAACAGGTGCAAACAAATAGTAAACAAATGCAAACAAGGGAGTAAAATGATGACATGATGCAATACTTGAATTAAACAAGAAACAAAACATTCTAAATGGTAGGTTTTCATACTTGGGCTGTTACAACCTAGCATCATTTTCTTCTGTCCTCTTGAGCAACAACTGGTAAGACTTGTCACGTTCGGCTTGTGCCGCTTCAGCTTCTTCCGCTTTCTTCTTCATGGCAGCCATCTCTTCACGTATCTCTTTTGCTTCCTGTTGCGATTTCTCCAGCTTCCCTTCCAGATCAATCACATGAGCTGAAACAGCAGTCGTGGACTTGCTGCACTTGTTAGTAGAGTATGGCTGCAGGCCCACATTCTTCAGAAACTTTGATTTCTCACTCAGAACTTCCGCAACAACCGCAACATCAGACTTGGGCGCTTCACCATCAGGTACAGGTGAAGTCATCATTCCCTCCATTTTAGCCTGAAGTAGTCATATATACATCAGATCAACAATAGGCTGACATAAAAGAAGAATAAGAGATACAACAAATCTTTAATTCCAGTGCATCATCGGAGAATAAATAAAACAAATCTTCTACGCATAATTAAAACTTACAGTAAAGTATCCATGTCCAAAATCACAGTATTCTAAGGCAGCAATGGCCACTGTCCAAATTTACCAAACCAAACCTTTTTGCAGATAAACTGCCACACATACATATCACACTTCCTATTTTAAACTATGTACATCTTTGCCAGTAGGATATACACTCGATGCACTATTCCATTGTTTGACAACTGCGATTTACATTTCAGGGCTGCCCTTTAGTGTTAAGGTGACTTTGATTTCGTTCAAAAATAGATGGACACACACATGACAGATGATTGCCCATAGTGCACCAAGAAGTCAACAACATAAAATCAGAGCACATGGACATATTGTGAAAAGGTAACAGGCCAAAATAATGAAAGGAAAGCAATCAATTATGAAAAACTGTAATAGCAAACGCTACCTCTACACATATGAAGGGGCTGCACACCTACAAAGCTCAAACAGGTAACAGATTTCACTAACTCTATGCAGAGCATTGAAACTAAAAATGGAAACCAATTGGCCGATATGAAAGCTGTTAAATGTTACTTGCAGAACTGAAAATGTATTTAACTGCTACTGACATCATATACCAATGCTCGAAACTGAGTATTCAAATTCAGGGAACTGCAAAAATGAAATTCCAGTAGTATGCAAAAGTGCCTATGCAAATTACTATCCATGGTAAAAAGTAAAAGGGGCCCAGTATAACTTAATTACAAACTAGTCAGAGATCAATGCAACAAACACATTAGAATGGACGTTACAAATTGCCATAGGCGCCAGCTGCACAACACAGGATTAAATGCAGTGTAGTACAGTAAAGTACAAAAGTAGTATCAAAGCCAAAAATAGCCATGAAGTTGAAATGCCTAAAGTGTCTCTCCCAGAATACGCTTTGCTAGCTGAGATTGAAGCAGATCCTTTGTATAATCCATGTTAGAGCCCAATAAACAAACAAGTGATTCACGGCTTATTTACTATTACCCCCAGAATACCTAATACTCTTCCAGACCCTCAAACTTACAAAGCTCAAACAGCAAACGCTACCTCTAATGGTACTTCCAGACCCTCAAACTTACATATAGGTAGATCATCAAATAACTTAATTATAGTTGACCATATCTAAAAGGCTAGAAATGCTTATCAAGTAGATACATCAAAAAAGTTTGTTACTCTTATGCTCTGGAGCTTAGAAATTCAATCATGCATGCCAGCAAGTACATACATATCACACTTCCTATTTTAAACTAAACTCCAGTGATCTACACATAGGTTTAGCTACCACACCAATCAAACCCAAGACGAATCCTAAACAGCAATTCAACCACAGCTAGCACTAGCTTTGCATCCATTAACAATGAGGTTAAAATGAAGTACTTGTCATCTATACATTCTACAAACAACACTTACTGTAGCATCTTTAACAGGCTCGGAGAAGCCATCTTTCTTGCTGTGGTGGGTGGCCTTGAACATGTCGATTGCTGACACGACTTCACCCTTGCGTTCCTCTTTCTGAAATGTTTGCCCACAAGAATCCAACATAAGATTTTGTGACAAGCAAGTTATGTCTAAAGGAAAGCAAGAATGAAAATATATCTTACAACTGCATGCATATGGGCCAGATAGCAGCGGGAACCAGTTCTCTGACCAAGCTTGACAGCTTCCCGGTTAGTCTTGTTCTTATGACATGTCTCCTACAAATTCACACGTTTTATTATCTTTCCCATGAAGTAAAGGGAATCACACAGGTTTCATTAGGAAAAGAGAGCAATTGTACATGCTTACCCTGTGTTTAGGACTTGACCACAGCTTCACCAGACTTTGCCATTGAGCATCTGTTAGGTAACGAACAGGAGACTTGATGTTGATCTCACTTGCTGCTACCGGATCGAAATACTTCTTCTTGATGAGATGGGGTCTGTTCTTCAACACATTCTTGAGAATATCAGTGCACGCGCCTCGAATGTCATCTGACTCAGTGTCCATCTCAAAATTTGCCTAGCAATCAAAGCAATCACAAGATTAGTAAGTACATGAGGATTTTGACAGAGAAGATATAACAGAATCAGCCAATGGACAAATTAGCTTACAACAACTTTGCCGATGTAATCCTTCACAAGGGTCTTGTCCTTCTTGTATTCTTTGAAATGTGGAAGAATCGGCATATGAGTTCTTGCGATGAGGCCACCCTCCGATGCCAGCTTTGCAGCCTGAACGGGCATCTCCGGACGCTTCATTCCTGGAGCAATCTCAATTCTCACCTTAGCTCCCAACGTTTTTGTCAGCTTATCTAACCCAGAACCAGTTCTGTAATTCTTCACCACAACAGCACCACCTAAAATAGGTACACAGAACCATCAATTTAAGCAAACATGCATTGCATCATGAAAGTGAACTAATAGCAGAAGAAAGGTACTAGCTACACTTGCCTTTATCACCCATTGACTTCTGGGATTCTTCAGAAATGACATGGGAGTTTACGCCGAGGTCCATGTGAACAGAGGTTTCCTCCTGCATTGACAACAACTCATCATCCATTTGCAGCGAGCTCTCCCGATCCCTGTGCAGTGAGCTCTCCGGATCCCTGTGCAGCGCGCTTTCCTGATGGATGAGAGCTTGCTGCTGGTTGTGCTTGTGTCTTGTTACTCTAGCAGCAGGTTCATCTGTTTGGAGCATTCTCTTTCTTGCTTCCGGGTCTAAGCCCACCACTCTGCCTGGAGCCATTGGGGGAGTATGTTCAAAGTCTTTCTTCCTATTGCTCGTCTTCTTAACAGCTGCCTTCTTCCTCCTAGACTGAAGGAAAACAGCAAGCAAAAAACATTAGATGACCAAGTAAGAAAATTGTGTGAGGACAGACTACAATAATAAGAAATCAGACAACAAACAAATAGCCCACCCCTCCAAACAAGAACAAGATTTGCACCTTTATTACAGTCTTCTCCACTAAAGTCTCATCAACTTCGTCTCCATCATTAACTTCGTCCTCGCTAGGATTGTAGTCTGAGATTTCTCCTTGTGGGATGGCAGATGCTGACTCGTAATTTCCAACACTACTACCTTCTTGAACACCATTACTTTTCCTAATCATCCCTACTATTGCGGAAATGCCAAGAGACCGTAACATCTGGTTGTTCTGCATCATAGTTCTAGCCCTAACCTTCTCATACTCAGCGGGAGGTGCTTCTTTACAAGAATAAAAAGACATGTCCATTAGATGATTGGTTGAAATGCATGGACAAGCAAGCCAACACAAACAGCTAAGGCATTTTATCATCTTTATTTACTTTTAATCCTAGTAGAATAACATCATGTCATGTGATAGCACTTCAGATTAAACCGAACATACAAGCAAAGAAAACAAAGGTATGCTATCATGTTTGTATTTTCATTAAATCCTAGCTAGTAGAAAAACAGCACAATCAAAAATACAACAGGAATATTCAGACCATCAAAGCACAATCAAAATACAACCGAACATACAATCAAAATACAACAGGAATACAACAGGCACATTTCGAGTGTTAGCACGAAGACACACATCACTATACAAATTAGCAGCATAAGCACAAGAGTAGGTTCAATACCAGCCAACTTAGGCTTCCTTGTCTTCTTTGTCATGGCTAATCTCAAGGGGTTGGATCCAGTGCGGTAATAGCTTGCAAAACAGAATGAACACAAATCCTTATAGCTGTTCTTGCATTGCTAAATTGCAAGACTTTTCCACCTAGCATGCATGAAGTCAACGATGAAAAGTTATACATAGTTAAGATAAGCTGGTTGATTACATGATTGGGATCACAGCAAAAACCACCAACTAACAGACAAAAGAAGATAACTGATATATCCCAATCATGTAATCAACTACTATCCGTGAAGAAGATAATTTTTTTGGATCACAGCAAAAACCACCAACTGACAGACAAAAGAGAGGTACGAGCTCATATCTATGCATTTGTGCACAAATGACAAGGTTTATTTCCAATTTAAAGAACAAACAGTGCTAGCAATAACAGAGCAGCAAAGCAGTTTTCTACTTTAGGACAGGTTAAGTATCTTTTTCAAAGATGGCTATGCATATAATAGTTATATCAGCACCTATATGTGTATTTGGTTGCAAGTAGTATTCCCGATTAATAACCCTAGTATTATGCATGTGTATATTTATGCAGAACTTGTACCAATATATGCAGAACTTGTACCAATATATAAATATATGGCCTGCATCTATTGGAACCAACAGCTAAAAGGAAAGGAACTGAAGATAACTCCTATGTTATGCAGCAACCCAGAATCTCATATGATATGCTAGTAACTAGTAGCGTCTCACATCCTCAAACAGACCACAA